>JACXIV010000020.1:5333148-5809014 GCA_014737475.1 Bombus confusus | reverse complement strand
TTTTTTTTTTTTTTTTTTTAGCTTGTCTAGTTTGTCGTGAAAAGTATGTACCGGATTACGAAAGATCTCGATCGTGGATGCCTGCTACTTCTCTACAAATCGTGACACGAAAGTCGCGAGGTTTCTTCCGAATCATCTACAGCAGAAGCAGCTGCCCTGTTTCACGACGTTCCGTCGATCATGTCAGTGCTCATTAGCAGAACGCCTCGTTAAAAAGGAAACACTGTAACACTAAAAGCGATTGTAATGCAGACACCAAATATCAGTTCTTAATAGACATTTAACTATGATCGAAAGAGTGCATGAACTCGTTTTAGCATTTCGCAAGTAAAATCGCATTGTTCGCCTACGAGTTTTGAGATTGCATTCTAATTTCTACGGTGGAGGATACAACCAGACGTTTTACATGAGAAAAAATGACAGCCACAGATGAGAAACCTGAAAAGAAATTTCCTAGAAAAACTTTCGCAGTCCTTCGTAGAAGAGAAATTGCACATCAAAATTATATTTCCACTTGATTTCGCAATTACATTTGCGCTTTTCTTGAACGATAATGTCTCTTATAAAAGTTCTTACGAAAGTATAAATAATAATGATAAAAATTTGCAACAATGTAACAATAGTTTAAACCACCGGATGACGCAAAAGTCAGAAAATCAACAAGAATGGTCTTGTCATATTTTTCTCGTGCGCTCTTCAAACTTCGAAGTCTGCGAATATTATATACTTACTTCTCCTTTCTTTGGTCCATAGACAAGAAATTTTACTAGCAATGGCTGAACTCCTTTCCACGTGGGAGTTTGTGCCCTTGGTCGTGGCTCATACGTAGTTGCCTCGTGGCCATTCCACCGCCGCAATGACTGCTCCAATCGGTAGTTGATACTTGAGTTCGATAAAATTTGGAGGATGTCTTGTTGAAGATTGGTAACAGCTCGTTGGCTTCGTTCGACAATGCCTGTCGATCGGAACGTCGATTCAATGGACGAAGAACAAGGCAATATTATACCACGTTATGAAATTACAATACATGGCTCTTACCTTGAGGTATATAATAGCGTCGGTACCATAACCATCGCAACTTTGCAGTACGAGATCACCATGGAAATATCTAGCGTATAATCGTGATACTGGAAGACCGTAGCCGTATCCAGCAAGTGGAACGGTGTGAGCATCGGTTCTGGTTGGCTTAGGCGCTGTACTATACATGTACTTGAACAAATGGTCCATTTGCGAGCGTGGAATACCACCGCCTTTGTCAGACATCTACAAGAATTTTCTATGTAGTGTAATCAGACCGCGGGCATGTATGCAAACTTGTATTTTTGCGAAGACAATTAAATATTTGGAACCTGGGTGGAAAATTGTTTTATCTAAATGTTATATGAAGTCTACTATACTTTGGACATTTTATATATTTCGGTGATAGACGTAATTAACTCATTAAGAGTCAATATTACGGTAGTGCAACGTTTCACTCGCGATTTTTTTCTTCGATCAATCTACGTTATCAAATTTTGCTTTTTAAAATTGTGGCAATGGAAGGGGATTGCAGGAATTCGATTTCTACTTTCTTCGCCGCTTCTTACACCCAGATGTTACGATTGTTTCCACGTTTTGATGATATTCTATATAGTTAACACGCTCTGATTGTGAGCATGTTTCGTATCAAATATCTGACACACCGATATTCGATATCAATGTTGGCGAAACGTCTGACTCAATTTCCACGCAGACTATGTTTATTGATAGATTCGATTGTCGTAATTCACGCGTCGGTCTAACTGCATGCTTTAACTGCTACAATTGTTTGCAAAACTTAAAAATGATTCGTAAATCGTACTTTGACGCAAATATCTTCTTCACCGCGGGACACGATCACTTCTATCGCCGGGTACTCCTCGCTGGAGCTATGATGCTCCATAATAGCTCGCATGCTGTTCTTGAAAAGCTCGAACAGCATATGGAACAAATGGCTCGGTACGTAAACTATTCTAATTTGACTACATCGTTCCAGTTCTGAAAAAAAAAACAAAAAAAAAAAAAAAATGATAACGAACAGTGAGATAACAAATTCTTTCACAGAAGGATTCTCCTTTTATCGTTCTTTCTATGTCACTATCTATGTAAAAAACGCGATAATAATTGCCACATTGAAAGCTTCTCATTATTATATATCGTTCGCCTGTTCTGCGTACATTATCTTTCATCGCGAAGTTCAAAGGTTTCACCGTGGCAACTCTATAAACTATACCTACTTTAAAAAATTGGTTATGTTATACTACTTACTAGTAATACTCTAGTACAATCAACATTTTTCAAACTTGCCGTTATGTTGCTGGACTATCAATTCCGGACTAGCCAGATAATATTGATCGCACAGCAATCTCGCTTTGTCATACGCGTCTTTCACAACGCTGATAATCTCACAGGACGGGTCTATGGATCCCACGTGTGTACTGTGCCCATTCAATTCGCTGCCAAACAGAAGAGCTGCAACAGAAGAGATGCTTCTTCCAATAACCGTATCTAACATCTCCCAATACGTTAGATAATATACGAAGACTGCAGGGAAAGAATATGGTGAGAACATTTTACACCGAAGCAGTTTTAAATTGTCTTTTGAAATTTTTTGACCGAAGTTGTCTTTTCATTCGGTTTCAGAACGAAACATATGTTTTCTCGCTCCCTTCAAAAGTATCAAAGTATCGTCTTAACAATTATACCTTTGGCATCTGCAAAACTTCAACCTATTAGATATTTTTTTAAAGATTTTCGTCTTCGAACCTAACAAGTTATTTTCATTTCCAATTTTCTCATATTAAAATTCCCCTGTTTAATCGTAAAGTGACCATCGTGTCTTTCAGACGAAATGCACCGATAAACTTACTGTGTTGATTGATCAGCATACGAATGGAGATTCGGGACATTAGAAATCTATCCAAGAAATACTGAATGTTGTTCTCCGTTTGAACATCAACGTCGTGGGCTTCTTTCAATTCCAGCACACCCTGCGCCATCGTCTCCACGATATCCTTGTGTCTGTTGCGGATTTTAACCAAAGTCTGACAGAATCTATGATGCAGAAGCGAACTTAATTTAACCGTATTTTACTTATGTCCGTTTGAAAGAAAATATTGATTTTTTTTTATCGAAATTGAACGCGGAGAGAGATTGTTTTAACGTTGAAGACTCACTTGTCTAAAGTGGTCTCGTTCACATCAACCTTCTCGAACTGCATGATATCTTCAAACGAAGTGGCATACAAGTTATTAACTATACCCATACTAGGCATTTTCAACAAATTCTCTGGTAGCAGATGGATCTCTTTCATAATATTGGCCAACCGGACTGGTAGCTCCTTCCTTAAGAATATAAAAGACTTCCTCTCACAGGCACTTAGACCTGAAACGTTCAACATTTTCTATAATTAGAGATTCAATAATGAATCATTTCTTTCATTGTTTGTTTTTCTCTTTAATTAATCTGCAAATATATTTTGTTATCGTCATGTTTGCCTGTCTCGCGATCGATAGACCAGGATGTTCGGCAATGGATTTAAGAGATAATCGTAAAAAAAATTCGCGATAATGACGGTATCATCGCGACGGTCTAAAATCTTTATCAGAAAGAAACGTTTCGCAGTTGTTTTGATGCATCGAAAGGAGGCGGAACGATGAACTCTGTAAACAGAGCCTCGTTGCGTAAGTTCGATTGCTCTGTAGGAAAAGAAGAACGATTTCATGGAAAACGTAGCTTGTTTCGTGCCGACGACGATACGCGATATCTTGCAACGCGTTTGTTTTATTTGCGCCAATCAAGAAGTTTGTGTTAACTTTTCTCTCCTCTTCCTTTTTCCTTTTGCGTTTCGAGACATTTCGGTAAATATCATAAATTTTCATGGCATACAAAAATAATTGAAGCATCGATTCCTCATCGACGGAACAAAGATCAATATATGTCTAGAAACGTAGATTAGGAAACAATGCATCGCGTTAGTAGAGAAAATTTATTTCTTCTCATTCCCTCTTTTATATTTCGATAAATATCATGCATTTACGAAATATGTGAAAATGGTTGTAATACGGATTTTTCATCGGTGAAACAGAAATCATTTAGAGTGTTAAATTATCATAGATTAGAAAGGTATGCGGCCAAGCCACTGGACAAAGCATTTTGTAGTAATATCGCGTTTTAGGAAGCTATAAGTAGGTCGTAGATCAACCTTCCTACATACATATATTATACTTGTATCTGCGTTTACGTGTATGCGCTTCCTTGCTACTTCGATCGTGTGGGTATAAGCCTGGCAAAATTGATACGTTTTATCAATTCTGGCAGGGCGTTGGCCTTGTATCGCCGTGGTACAGACGCTTTTCACATTCCAGTTACGTGCATGTCTCTTGGAAAATTTAACTTATCGGTCGATCGATAGAATATAATTTTAACTAAACTTTGTCAACGAACGACGTCGTTGTGATAATAAGAGAAATGAGATTCTCGACTACAACCAAGAATAACATTTTTAGACACGATTTAAGGAGCGGTCTATCGATAGCGCTTTTTCAGCGAAATCGACTTATTGCGCCGTGTATTATCTGTAAAACGTCATTCAATCGATCGTTTTATATACGTAGTCTGTAGACTTAGTAACCTAAATAACAAACGTATACCAACATTGATAATACTAATTCCACGTCTAATTATACATATTTCATCAAGTACAATAACGCTGGCCTCGAGTTTCTCGTCACAACCGAGCCGCAATTGTTTAATTATTTAATTTTCAATTAAAGCGGGACTGCTTAATTACCACGGTGTTGAGTTGGCGAAGAGTAATTCAGAATAACGAAGGAAGGGACTGAGATCGTCTGGGTAAATTTGTTTAGCCGAATCAGCGGCTTTAATGGATTCCAAAAGTATCTTTCTTAAGGTATTGACTCTGATGGGTAAACCGAGGATTTTTATACATTTCTGAGTTTGAAAGGGCAAATATGCACGTAAGAAGGCACATAATATGCAAAAATACATAAATTATTCAAAGTATCGTGCTCTCTGTAATATTTAAAAGACAAAAGAATTCTCTGCACATTCGGTAAAGCATATCGACAGACGAGATCGTGTTTTACTGTCTTTCCTGTTTGATCAAGAATATAAATATTTGTGATAAAGTAGCGGTTGGTTGACAGAGGTAGGATTTGACCAGCATTTACGTCATCGGCGATATCGCATTTCCATCGAACAATAACTTGATCTCATTGCTCAATTGGATTAAATTTGCCTCGTATTCGTCGACTGATTTTACGAGATCACATATATACATCACTGTACTAGTAAGTTTCAAGATCGTTCAATCCGTTAACCATATCAGAGCTTTAGTCAGAAATTTCTATTGTTACAAATGAAAATTTAATAGAAATAAATTATTTGCCAGCTTTTTAATACTTTCATGCTTGCAAATTTTATATCAGAATATGGATAGATCTTTTCAGTATTTAAACAATTCACGACTAAATGCATAACCGAGACATCCTTCAGAATTTCTTTTAAGAAACCTTTAAACTTTAAAACTTGAGTTTCGTCTATCAACGAGGTTAGTCGATAATAAGAAGAGCAACGTTGTATTGAAATTTTCAAATGTCACGTTTTCCATTACAGAAAATTTCATTTCCTTCTAATTGGACAGATTGGTGAGCAGCTGATATACTGCCAAGGTAACAAATTACCGTGAAATCACTTATTGGCTTTATCAGCATCGAGCAGACTGAACAAGATAGAGGGTATTTTTTAACGAGAGAACGGTTCTCTGTGATCGAACTTGATGAAAAAAAACTGGTCTTCGTTGAGTTATCTGTTCACGCAAAGATCCGTGGGATGAACCATAATATAATGCCCCTCGATATCTATATCAGTATCATTATCATTCGATTATAACATCAAATAACATTTAAGCTGCTTGAGATTATTGTTAAATCAATTAGTTGGAATACGTGCGTTTTATTGCCTTCGTGGATTAATTAAGGAACATTCTTGAAAAGGGATCTGCAGGATTATGATAAATATATAGAAAAAATTATTTTGTATTAATTATTTTTATGAAACTGTTATTTATCTTACAAACATAAAAGGAATAAAGTTTGTTAAGAGCCTCGTAAACTTTCTTTGTAAATTGTACCTTGTTAACTACGTCTATGTAAATATAAATTTGCATAAATATCAGCATATTCTACGTTATCTAACAAGTATAAATTCAAATGTAGCTAATGTTAAAAGAGAAACTAGAATTGAAACTATCAACGCAATTTATTACTCAGTTAATTATTTTGTTTTATGTGCCTTTTCCAGAGAATTCCCCAGATAGAGTTTCCATAAATATCGAGAAACGATGTATTGGGTCTTTTAAGAATAACAATTTAGTGCCTTAACAATATATTTCTTCAAACATTGCAAGTACTCGCTTGTTTGGAAATATTATATTTTTCTTTCCGTTTCATGTGTCTGGGATGTTGAAGAACTTTCCAATTATCAACGTCTTTCGCGCTTTTTTTTAAATATAAGATCGCACTAATTGGGGAAGAACCAGACGATCATAAAAAACCTTCTGCCAGATAAAACACGTGAATCGTAGTTAGAAAAAATAATCGCTGCGTGTTTTGGTAAGAAGTACTTTCTGCGAGACTCGTTCCGTTCGAGATAAACAAAAAATGCTGGAAGTTTCATTCAGCCGATAACGTGACGCAGACAAAGAAGAAAAACGTGTTTAATTGATACAATATTGCAGAATCGGGTCCGATATGTTTTGAAAGCTAACAGAACGATCGGGAGGAGAGCTCGTCGTGACAAGAACGTGAAAGAATGGCGATTGTTTACATATTTCATGCGATTATATATTTCGCAGATGGACTCTGGACGTCGGTCGTGCTTCTTATGCATTTTAATGTGTCATTAACGAAACAGCGCTTTACCTTGCGTACAGAAGCGCACAGTCCATTGGCCGATTTGCCAAGGAGTTCATCGCGATTGTTCGCAAGGTCAGACACTGCATCGAATTGCAGTGAAGCATGCAATGTCTCCCAATGGATTGTTCTCTGCCCATTTGAGAACGTCATACGTTTTCTATAGCAGTTACATCGGATCATTGAGAACCTGCATTGACATTTTAAAGGAAAGAAGACGACAAGTGCAGCTGCATAATACAGAAATGACAATGGTGATTCTACGATTGACGGCATTACTTATTTCAAATGTCAATGTGATCGATTCTCTTTTCTTGGTAGCTAATTCATAAATAAAACCTATCGAATAAATTTTCGTTCAAGGAGCGAAACTAATCAGTAGACTGCAAGCGCAATCATGTAACAAGCCGTAATAAACTTCGATAGACGATAAAGAAAGAATGAAGTACGACCATTTGTTAAATTTCTAACAAACAGTATGCCATAATCGAATGCACGTGACACGACTTTTTCTTGAGTCAAAAATGAATTAACTTCTGTTCGATAAAGAACAGCTTGACCCATATACGCCGTATCATTGAGAATTTTTAGCGAATTGAAGAACAGGTAACGCAGAAGCGAATGAAGCTTAACCCAGTCGCCTGGAGTGAATCGCGTAATTAGTAGCTTTGATCTAACGAGAGTGCGATGGATTCTCAAGCTTCCAAAGGAATCTTTTATTTCACAGAGCTCTCCGAGAATTAAAAGGATTATATTCAATTATCGTTTTTTTTAATAGAACCGCATTGCTTTATCGAATAAGAAAATATTGCACGAAAGAATTTCTGTAATATTTTACTTCCAGATGATACACGCTCGTTTTAAAAGTATATCGATTCATAAACTATGGATGTTTATGCATTTATGAAAAAATTAAGATTCCGGAAATATAAGGATATACACAGTAAAGTGTTCGAAACGTACGCAGTATATATTTCGCACAGACATATTTCATACACAGTTTATATTTAGTATTAATCACGATATTTAAATAAAATAAATCTTTATTTGTATACTATTTCTTTAACTGTATCCTTATCATCATGATATGCATTTTCATAAGAAATGCTATTAATATCTATCTTCTATCGATAAGGTTCTCCTGTTTTAATTCTGACGAAGTAGATCCCGACGTACCAGGTCAGACACACGAGTATTCCCCCCAGAATTAATTTTTCGCATCATCCCGTGTTTTTTCTGTATCTCAAATTACATTTGCGAACTTTCTACGATTACTATTAGAAAAATTATGATATAAAATATATATAAAAAATTTATTTACTGTAATATTAATTATTTTATTATCTACTTATAAAAATCGATCGCGCGCGTATTTACTTTTTTAAAGAATATTCTTATTTGCTAAAAACCAAAAAGAAGGTATAATATAACGTACTAACTAATTTTCCAATTTTCAGATAACGTTTAAAGGCTTTTAGCGTTAGAGAGATAAAATAAAAGTTATATTGGCGTTTACAAAAGTACATGCATACGTATGTGTGATTTTTACACAGAAGCAATAACGCAGTATGTGATACATACAACGATAAATGTAAATGATGACGCATCGTGGCCGTGTTTCAATACAACACGTTATTACAAAGTCTCTTTGTCCAGACTCGTACGCATCGATTCGCCTCCCTAATAATTTCATTTACATTCGTTCGTTGTTTTTCCGAGACTCAGAACGAAGCAATAGAATATCGAAGGACAGACATCCCGATGAAAAGAGCGAGCTTTCAAACCAATCGCTCTGACGCCCTTCATCCGAAGAAAATGAATTGAACCGCTGTAAATCGTTCAGCCTACAAACGGAGATAGAAACGATTTTCTCCACCCGTTATCTATCTGCGGACCGATATTTCCATTTCCACAGAGAACGAATTTGCACATGTACTCTAATTCACGAAGTCATTCGAACGTTATTACGGTTTACCGTATTGAGACGCGACTGTCATAATTATATCGGTAAAAATAGTCAGCCTAGAGATGTATGTGTAATATATTTAATTAAAAATCGCTTCATTAAATATCTTATATTTTCTACGTATATTTTCAGATTTGTTTCAAACACTTTACCAGTACGTGTATGAAATTTGGAGATGTAAAAATGCACAGGATACGTATAGTGTACAAAAATATAATCCAAATAGTATCACGGTTCTTTTTTCGCGTATTTTATATACTGTTGGAGTATTATTAAACTTATACTACGTATTGTAGCCGAAAATGTCGAAATGTACGGACAGTGCAGTAAATTACTAATTATACAAAAATATACAAAGTATCTAAAATACTTGTTTCATTAAAATATAAATTTGCTTACAAATCCGTCGTCTAATCATGATACTGCCGTTTTATCTTTCACATAATATATATATACATATATATATATACATAATATATTCATAGAATCTTTTAATGTGTTTTCGAATAATTTTCTGAGTCATTGCAGTCATGGTAGAAAACTCGTTTCATTTCAGATAATTGGCCGTTTAATTTTCACAGGATAAAACTGAACAGGAAACGTTGCGTAAGATAGAAAACGAGCTTGCAACGTGCTGCTGAACACGCTTCAAGAACGTAATTATTGTCGATTAACAGCATTAACTTTGATGTGAACACTATACACATGCGTTATGTAACGCGTGAAAGATGAAATTAAACGTCTCGTTTTTATCGGAAAACTCGATGTGACGAGGTGGAAAATAGCTTTCCGACCAAGAGGTCGAGGTTCAAACGACGACAACGAATATATGTAGACACATCGATCGATCGATCGATCGATCAATAGATCCTGTGGGAATCGAGCATTAGAATTAGAAGACGCGAGCTTTTTCAATTCAAAGAAACAACTAGCATTATAAACTTGTTAACTGGCTTCAGAAACAGTACCTACGTCATATCTCGACTGTTTGTGCTATTTTAAATCAATTTCCTTCGGCGACTCGAAGTTTTCATTTTCGTTCTAATCGTCCAATTATCTTGATCCTCGACTTTCAAAATATCCCAAGAGTCAACTATTTCATAAATTGTCCACTCCACGCACATTACGGCAGATTTAACAAATATATACGAAGCCTTTTTATAAAAACATCCGTACATTCGATTTAGCACGTTCCTTTATATTTTATCATTTGAAATCAGATTTAGCGACTTCTTTATTCATTCTGATTCCGTGACAGTAGATGCTTTACCCCGGTCTAGTTTATTCTACGAATCGAACGAGGCAGGTACTTTCGTAAAAATAGACCTATTTCCGGCGGATGTTATAAGCCAGTATCGTATAACGGCGACGCATTAATAAAATTGGAGGAGGCGAAGTAGCGTCCGATTTATGTACACGCGAGAGTGTAAGGAACATTTTCTCGATGATAATGAAAGAGCAAACATGATGCAAAGTGGTCTACGAGAAAGCTATCTTATCCACTCCAACACATGTTGTGTTAGTCCCAATGAACTTGACCATCGAAGTTACCGAAATTTCATCGACGAACATCTTCAAGAATATTTGATAATTTCCTCGAGTTATTCAAACCACTGTAGGCAAAATAGAAGCGTACACGTTTCATTTTCAACTGGAAAATCACGTGTTACGAAATATTTTTGGGACGGTCAACGAAATTGATTTCGATCGTTCCACGAAAGTCGATAGCTTGAACGGTCGCTTAAGGTGGAACTCGTAAACCCTATATCGTTATTATGTTCCTGAATATCATGGTTGCGTCGCTTCTTTTCGCAAAAATTCGCCGAATATTTCATGACCACTGATAACTCCAAGCGAAATAAAAATTTATCGAACAAATTTTACTTCTCAATTACGTGTTGCGTCACATTTTAAATACCGTGGTATCTGATACTTATGCGTAAACAATCCACGTGACGAGGGATTATATAAGCATAGTGAATAAATTGTTGTTTGGTAACAACAGAGAAAGCTTGTTTTACCGTCGAAAAATAAATAAAAAAATCCCTCCGTATTCTTTTCATTGTATGTATGAGGAAATAAATTTCTATCATATAAGATTGCATAAAAACATATTTTCTATTGCTTTTATATTTTTTTTCCAAGTAATAACTTGAAATTGAAATTGATGGATGTTCCTAAGTAGTCCGGAAGAGAAAAAATACCTATCTTCTCAAGGCTAGAGGTCGTTCAGTAGTCGGATTTCAAGGAATGGATGAACGATACTTTTACCAGTGCAAACCAGTCTCGGAGTAAAAACTCGGCCAGACTGGAGTCCCACTTACTCCTCTCGCGGAGAACTGGCTGGAAGCATCCTAATCATTTTTTCGAGCGATGCATCACCCATGTGGGAATTGTCGGTGCAATGATTCACCATTGTATGTAAATTAACAAGTGTCTCGTTCCATAATTTTCCGCTCGTTTCAAAACAATTGTTTAATTCAACTCACAATATTTACTAGAAATTTAACGTGAACACATTTGCAAATTGAATGTAACCCGTTAATCGAGTCGCTTTTTAACGAGGTATTACTACAGCAATGGAATTGAACTTAACACATAATATTAATACTTAATAATGACAAATTAATTTCCGTCAGGTCGATTTCAATTCTTGCGAATGTAAAATATTGGTCAAAAGGAAGAAACAAAAAAAAAAGAAAAATGGGTTTCAATTCCGATATGTTGAAGGGAAAACTTTTTAATTATTTTAGTATCTAATTTAATATCTTTAATTTCAAAAATCTTTAATAATTTAATTCAACGTGTTCTTGTCTTTTAATTTCACATCTTAGTAACGTCCTCTGCAACTCATATTTTCCAGTTAGCAATGAAATAATTACTGAAGAGTTTCGTAACTTAATTTCAACGAATTGGAAATAAATTATTCAGCAAATCAACGAGAAAAATATTATTGTTGGTAAGAAAACAATTGTTACTCATCGGCCATCGGTATATTTTTACTGCACGTCGTTGTAAGTGTTAAGCGCTGTTCCATAGGTAGTTCTAGAACGGTCGACGAGCATTTATAATCGGTCAGAGGAAGCAGCTGTTTAGTTTTAAAGTTTCAATCTCAATGTGCAACAGTAGGCACGTAGATGCATGCGCTTCATAGAGCAACGCGCGTCTCGTGACTTACGTTGGCTGCATACATACAGAAAACACGTTCGCTAAATGAATTAGATAACGCTTGGTAAATGTCGAATTAATGTCAATTTATTTTAGAGGCAATTAACAAGAAGAAAGGGATACCGCAAATTTACAATGTGGGGCAATCAACGTTTCGATTCGAGTGAAAGGAATCGAAAGCACGACGAGTAAATTGGAAATATTATGAAATCGAAGTAACTTGTTATTGCTTTAGATGGAGGCCGCCGATAACAGAAATTCTTGCTACGTGTTTGCCGTTCGTAATAGTTTTTACTGCAACATGTTACCTTAATTTTGTTAAGCATAGTAAAATTTAAACAAAGATATAAAGAAAATGAAAAATTACTCAAAATTACTGATGGAAAACGATCCGATATGTAAATGAAAGGTCGACGAAGCCCTCAAGCACTCGCAAACTTTCTTCGTGGCATATTCTCAAGTTTAAAACAAAGAACACGACCCTATTGTTAATTAGAAACTTTAGCATCGAATAAAGTCGACAGAGGAAAGAGACGATAAGTAATTTTCAAGTTCGATAATCAATTTCATATTATTAAGTAACAAAATATATATTTTTGCATCTTGCTGCACATTTCACGATAATACGAGATATATCCTTAACTGTTGGCAAAATTTCATAGGTCCATTGCTTATTTATAAGAGTTATTACATCTTTCAACAGGTAAACAATTACAACGACAAGCTTTCGGGAAATTAGTATGCAATCACGAACAATTTCCGGGTGAAAAATAGTAACAGGGTTCGTCTACGTCAAAATCGCGCTGGCACGAATTTAAAACGAAATGTATTGAAAGTTCAAATTCCAAAGGTTTTCGCACCCACGTTGATCGAATGACGCGAAAAAGTGGCAGCATTCCAGCGTTCCATTCGTACTAATAATGTATATGTTACTCTATTTTCGTGAAAGTCGCCAGAAACCAACGACAGTGGACGAATTCGATGTAAGGATTGACTTTTCGAAGTTGACCAATCAACTTCGACTTTTTGTAGAATGTAACCTGTTAAAAATCTACAATCAACAATCTTCAGCGTAGACACGTTACCGTTCGAAATCATCGAGATACTATGCTTTATCCTCTTTTTCAATTTTGTAGAAATGGAATTTGTTATTAATTCGCCATTAATTTACACATCTTGATTAAATTCAAATATCGTTATTACAAATCGACTAAGGTGTCTAGATACCTGTGAATAGTGTACAAAAGCCAAATACAAGCACAAGAACTAGTTTGTTCGTCCCATTGATGATAATTTGAGGAATTACAACGCGTTATTCATGGATCAAAAGACCCATAAATTGTTTGCCACGTGCTGAAAAGCGGCTTAAGCAGCTTCCACGTGAAAGAAGACACTCTGACAGAAAGTACCTCTGTTTAGAGTACCACTTTGCTATGCAGTGCAGTTAAAGCGATCTATGTGAACCAGATTCGCCAAGGTCTGATCTTAGCGCAAGACTCAAAAAGCAAACACCGCGACAATATTTATTCTGACTGAAGATTCCCGTTATCAGCGAGTCTCCGTTTAATTTTCACTCGATATTGGCTAAACTTATTTTCATCAGAAAAAGATAGATACGCGTGGCTGAATATGTGAATAAAAAAACAACGAATGCACATCCGTTAATTCCAGACAGTAGACGGTGCGGATAAAAAGCGAGACAGGATGTTATTCCACCTCGTGACTCGTGCCATTGGCATTATTTATCAGCCGCATAATCAACTTAACAAACAAAACGCTGCATAGAATTCTTGATAATAATGTAGCTAAAGTGCCCGCCGCGCGAAACCGCTTGAGTCCTGATCTCTGTTTCGAAAATCAAGCGTCGTTACTAATTTTAAACAAACCAAACGTTTGTGATGACGACGGTAACGGAGCGGACGTCAGAATGTATCAAGGATGTCAAAGAGAAATCCGACAACTTCTTAGGAAGTTATAGATCTCGTAACAATAGTTACTTTTATAGAAATATTTTCATTCGACGGTAAATCAAATATATTTTGCAATATAAATCATTTATAGTTATTTGCAATATAAAATGTTATTATTCACAATGTCGAATATTTTAGAAAGTTTGTTTCTCGATATGAGTTCCTCAATTTGTATAGATCGCAGCTTTTGTCATTGTGTCGACATACATATTGGTATATGGAGATGGTAACTGTACAGTTGTCGATTCATTAACAAGAAAGGACAATAGCGTGATGTTGAAATACGAGACACGCTGGACTCTGTGATGTCTGGCACGTCTGACAGTTCGACAACAAAGTTGATCGACAGACGAAATATACATATACATATACATATACATATACATATATATATACAATGTTAACTAAATGAGAAAAGAATGCAGTGACCATTATGTCTGTTATTGGCGAGGAAGGTTTTATTATGAAAATAAACGTTGGCAAATGGAGTCGAATTTGTTTGCGACTATGTTTGAAAGTTTTCATCTCTTTCCTTGTTCATTTATTCTTTGTAAAATATAATTTTTGGGTTGGAAATATAACAGAGATGGAATATAAACGTTACAATATTAATTTCGAGTTTTAAAACGATTATATCACATCTTTATTCTAAATAATCCTTATAAGGGACCGTTTCTGTTTTGGTCTTTTGATTTGCTTTAAGACGGTCTAAGATTATTGATAAATCATTATGAGTTTTGCAAACAGAAGTCCATTATGTATTACTCATTCATATTATACAAATACTTAACGATAATAAACCATGGTATTACTGAAACTTTAACCTTCAACATTATATTTAACCAAGAATCTTATGTTTACAGATTCATGTGGTAATTTCTAAGAACATCTGTTCTATCCGAATCTTTCTTTCCATTAAGCCAGACATGTAAAATTTAAAACAAGTAATTTTATATCTTACATCGAGGAATAAATGGAAGAGTAATTGATAAACTCATAATTTTTTAGTAATGTCATTAATAAATGATGCAAGCTTAAATTCGTAAGATTTTATGGATTAATCTCAGCTTAATGCGACCTCGGTGACCAAATGATTACGATATTGGATTCACTGTGCTGAAAACGATATCGTATTAAATAATCAAGGATGCCGAATAATTCAAGAATCGAAGATATTACGCGTGCTGAGATTAAGAAAACTGTTACGAATCTGAAATTTGCACGAGTACAGTGACATTCGAGGATCGATAAAAGGGAAGCCGAGAGTAGCATCATCTCAATGTCTGAATTTCTTTTGAAATTTCAAGCGTGCGGTTTCTTCGAATCTTTCGCGAAGGAAGCTCGAATTTATTTTATTTTTAGAAATTCGTGGTACTCGTTAGATCGTTGTGGCTGAAACGCGTAAATATGGATTTAAAAAGTAAATATGAATTTTAAATGGCCTTTTGTCGAGGAATGCTCAATTCCGTGTAACAATTTCCGGCCCTATTTTGTTACCGACCTTTAGGTATCTGATATCAAAAGCATTAATATTTTTGGTTAAATTTTATATGAAAAAGAAAAAAGAAACAAATTTGGGAAGATTACACGCAGTAACCTTGTAGTAAGTTACACGTACTTGACATTACTCTTCAAGTAATCAATCATTCAGCGCTGTAATTAACTCAAAGCCTAATCATCAAGGTTCTTGGTCGAACAGAGAAAGAATTCACGTTGCGATGATTACTTTGTTTACTCGTATGACTATTACATCATGTCACACTTTCAATTCTATACTATGCTATAAGAGCATCGATCACGTATGATTTAAATGACGCAGCTAAATTATTAGTCGCAACTGAACAGAAATGGCCTATTCGCGAAAGTATCAATTTTTGCACATAATTTTTGATTTGCATCAAGCCAGGAAAACAGGTGCAGAGGTGCAGTAACGCCATCGCTGGCACTCAATCGTCACTGCTGACTGAGAATATAAACTAGCTACGGGGACGATGCCCCGAGATCGTTGCAAGATTTTACCGAAGTGACCCTGAAGATTATACCCCGTGCTCTATCGAGGTCGTTGTTCGATCGATTCCATTCTTGTCCCTCCTAACTAAACAACGACACGAGAAAACGAAAACAAGAAGCGAGGAGTAGGTAAAAAGAGATGCACTACTACGTCTCTCGACACTTGAGGCTCAGAATTGGATGAGGTGTGTAAAGTTGCCAATAAAGCGAGCTCCTCACACTCACCGAAATCGATGAACTGTTTTATCGAAAGCGGCGAGGGGTTGAATTGCGAGTAAAAGTCCAGCATCTTGCTGATGTTCCCGAAACACTTTTGCGTAAGCTTCATCTCGTCGTACGTCGTAACACATGAACTTAATGAGCCGTCGACTTGGTTTTCCTTCGACCTTTTTCTCTCGAAATTCGAAAGTTTGTTCTGAGAATTTTTTACTGTCGTTAAAAAAAACACGGGAATACTGTTAGAATCTACTGCAGGCAGGTTGAACAGCGAGGCTTCTTTGAGTAGTACGCCGGTACGAGGATAGGAGACAGCTCCGACCGTAATGGTTCGTGGCAAGACTAGACACGATTACTGGCGTTTCAAGAAAGGGATTCTCTATATGTTCGCTTCCAATCGCGCGGCTGCGTACCCCTTACATGACCCCTATCAAGTGGAGAAAAGTGGGGCTGCCCGAGGCGCCACATTCAAAATATCCTTCAATTCTCCTTTGTCGTTTTCTTTATTTCGTGATTTTTCGCTCGCGAAAACTTTTCTTACGTGATGAATTTTATACTAATACACCTTTGGCAAAATCATTGATAAGAAATGAAAAATTGATACAGATTATTAGAGAAAAGATACAATTTCAGCGTGTGATGTGAAGTCAATAATAAAGATTTACATATATAAAAGCGTGAATAGATATACGATTAATATTTCCGAAGAAAATAACACGTCTATGAATAGAAATTGAAGAATTTGTATTAAGCTCATTGAATGAAAAACTCATTGAATGAAAACATTCTAAGGTGTACTTTTTTTAAAAATGTAGAAATTCACTCTGCTTCATTTTTCCTTAAACATTTATACATAACAATTATATAACATATAATGTGTGAGGTGGTTATTATGGCTTAGTCAGATAAATGATTTTTTCGCACTTTGTTTAAATAGGATATTACCATACGGGTTTCTTTTTTTGTTCATCTAAGTAGTTGTCCGAGTTTAAGCGTCATTTCGTATTCCGGAAGGGTGAAATAGAACACGTGGCGCCACCAATGGTGCACGTCGTATACATTAACCGTGGATCAATTAACCTGTATATAAGTTATATTTTTAGTACATATTACCCCTTTCTACGATTTCTCAAGCCCTAGTTTTAATTCGTAAGTGATCTATCATACTAACTGTTTCTATGTTTCACTGAATGACTCGAACGATGCGATAATCTTGAAACGTACGAGCACGTTTCTAGGTTAGGTAACACTTGGATTTTTTTGTGTTAGTCTTCTGCTAGATAGTCAGCGCCACATGGTCATCGTTGAGAAAAGCATTTCTCGGCATTTTATAAAGTTAGAACGATATACAGCGTTAAAAAGATTATATTGTCGATTTTTATGATTTCTTTGCATATTTCGTACGGTGTAAATCGGCTCTTGGGAAAGTTAAGCCCGTATTTGGAAACTCTATTGACTTCGAAGTGATTGCTTGACTTCCGGCCAAGACAAGCCCATGTGGACAGTAGCAGCGGTGCCTCAGATCATTTCGTGCTAAGGCTGTCCCTCGTGTTCCTGTGAAAAAAACTTGATCGACGAATAATCACGCGTGCATCGCGTAAGTCATCGCAGCATGGCTGATTTGGATGATTTCTTTGCGAAAAAAGATCGCAAAAAAGCGAAGGGGAAGAAATTCACAACTACGGAAGAGATAGCAAAGAAATTGGAAGAAACGGGCAAACGATTGGGGAAGAAATCAAAAGACAAACCAGTGAACCCGGAGGGGGAGGAGACTCAACAAACCGAGGTGAACATTCGTCCATTCCGCATGTGTATCTTGTCCTTCGTTCTTCGTTGAACTTTTGATCTTCGAATTGTGAATAGTCGCACGCGAAACTGCCGAATACGGTGTGCCATAGGTCGCTGCCATATTTGTTCCTGCAAACGTCATTCTTACTGTTACTGAAACTAATCTGCTTACTTGGATCCTCCCAATCTATCATGATTCGCGTTGCCTCGTTGTCCGATGACCGGTTTGTTTGTTACATAATTGAATTGTTACGCGGCTACAGATATTTCCCGTTGTAAACTTGTTGAAACAAAGCAGCTGTTCTGGGGATTATTATCGTGCACGATTGATGTTGCTTTGAACGAAAATATGCTTTTTTTTTTGAGTAGAAAGCTTTTACGCGATGGATTGTCGATATTTCTTTTTTCTTTTATAATGTAAACCTGGATAAAATACTTCTATAGAACTCTTTCGCAATACATTATATTTATGTGGAGAAATTTTTGTATTATTTTGTGTGTAAAATACATTTCTGTAGGATGAAGATGAGTGGAGAGAATTTGAAGAAGAGAAAAAAGACTATACTGGCTTGAAGATTGGAAATCTGACAATGAACGAATCCATAGATGCAGAATCTGATGATGAAAAAGGTACAGGGGACAACAGTTCGGATGGAGAATCAGGTGATGGTGGTACCAAACATTCAGGACCTTGGAAAAAGCCAGAACTTCCTCCACAACCAGAACCAGCACCAGAAACAGCGCCACCACCCCCACCACCTGTTACTTCAGGAAGTAGTTATAAGCCTCCACACTTAAGGAATATCCAAACAGTAGCTGCTAGTCCTAGACAACGAGCAAAAAATATTGCGCCAGACATACATAGCGAAGAATATTTCCCAACATTAAACTCTAAGCAGCAGCAAAGCAACGAACCCAGTGGACCATGGGGCAGACGGTGTGTATCACGAATACTTTTGATTGTTTTAAAATAAAAAAAAAAGAACGGAAATGCTGAGAAAAAGATGGTATGTGTATATAACAAATAAATAATTTTATTTTAGGAAACGAGACGAAGGTACATTTGAAGAAGTGCGTAATCGAGGGGGAAGTAGATCATATAGCGTACAGGATGTGCAAGCTCAAGCGCCGAAGCTCTCTCTGGGTAACAAATATGGTGCCCTATCGCAAGATCAAAGCTGAAATCATCTCTGACTCGATCAAACGACAAACACAATCACTATTACATCATCGCCTCTCTCCGTTTCGTGGCCCAGCTGCGCTATTTAAATATGTTTTCTAGGATATGGAACACACGGCAGAACGCATACGAGTAAGATGCATGATTGATTCACGTACAGTGTACTAGCTTTCGAAAGGCCAGACGTTGATTAAAAAAACAAAACCGGGAAAAGAAAAAAAATCCTATTTCGTTCGATAGAAGATCTCGCCTGCTATCGTGAAACCAGGTGTACCATTTCTTTCGCGAAAATGAAATTGATTCGTGCTTACGATGAATTTCGTTGAAGAAACGCAAACGTTTATTTTTTCATACGACGAGAACATGCTCAAAACACACACATACATACATACACATTTAGCATCAGTTTTATATTTAATTTTTTAATCTACATACTAGAAAGATGAAAGATCTTTATCGAGAAATGGGGGCAGTGGAAAAAAGTCGCGAGTTAACATAACGAATCGGAAATCGAGATAGAACTCTCATAGCGCAAAAACGGTGTTGAACTTTGCGGTTAATCACGTAAGGCACTCATGTGGTCGCTGTATTTTTACACGGTGCTGCTGTTTTCATTCAGCGTGCTTGCATTCGCGTTAGTCAATCGATCACCTTCGAAATGTCTCGCGAATACAGATTAAAAACACTTGGATACTCGAACGTGACATCGTTTTAACGCAGGAAGGACTATATTATATTATGTGTGCATTGTATAGAGAAGGAAAGACCTAGTTGGGCTTTGTCTTTTCGAGTAATCGTTTCGCTCAACGGCAACGTACGTCAACGAACACAAAAATTTAGATGAATTAAGATGTATGTGGATAAATATGTATACATAATAATTACTTGGAAATAATTGAAATCCGGGGCTGGGCTTTGGAACGGTGCAGAAACACTGCTATACATGTTGATACGAAAGAATTGCATGAAGGAAAGAAAACAGAGAGAATATATACGCAAAGTATAATGAAATCGGATAAGTTTAATTCATGGAAACTCAAAACATATGCAGAAGTAATACAGAAAGAAGAGACATGCACGCGTGAACGAACATACAATATAAAATAACAGGAGACGTATGTACGCTTTTGTTGACGCTTGTTTAATTAGTTTTGTTGATTTAGGGACTTCTTTTGCAAAAAAGAAATGAAAACAGGGGAGAGGTTGTATGGAAAGAGAAAGAGAAGTCATTGAGTTTTTCCTGTGTGATATCAGGAATTTGGGGTGCTAGCACTGTTATATTTTGATGAACAAAAAATGAGAAACAGATGGATGAAAACAATCTATCTGGAAGAAGCGAAATGGAAAAAGTGAGCCATACACACAGAATCGTGGAAAAGAAAGAAATGGAGCCTTGTATAGTGAACTATAAGAAGAAAAAGAAGGGTGTGATTATTTATAATAAATTTCCTAGGACAACTTATAAGTACTGCCTTAAGCATTTTAATTTCGCGAACCACCAATGATGTGTCGGTGATCTCGCGACTGGTTCAGAACATGTGAAGAAAACAAAAAAAGAAATAAGTGCATGCTCAAAATGAGTGTAGTTGCGATCGATAGTTCCCTGTTCGCGCGATCGACCGTCACAGTCGTTCTATCTCGAGAATCGAAAGCACTTTTCACGGGCATTTCCACGTAGGAATATGCAAATTCCATATACGAGTCTAAAATTGTTTGTTCGATTGAGTCGATCAGTTTGTTCGTTTAATAAATCGAACCATGTAGGTAATTATTCGTTCAAATTCGTATAAGAAAACATTTGTAAACGCGAAATCAAATGCAGTAACTCGTGAAAGTACTTAGGCAGTTAGTATAGGAAACTTTTATATGTATATTGTATGTGTTACATAAATCATTTTGAAATTTTATAGGCACTATAATAAGACACGATTGTCGTGATTATATTGGTAACATTTGAAACCGATTTAAAGTTGTGTATAGAAGTTACAAGATATATACTGCAGACATATGTTTAGTAAGTTAGTATACATCATGAATAACAATTTTGAACATACATATAATACGTATTAAAAATTCCCACTAATATAATAAATAATTGTTTGTTTAAATATTTTTGTGATTTCTACAAAATATATACTATTGTACTAAATGTTTATTAGCTTCTACGTTTCACGCTTGTTCCAAATTTTGCCAATATAATGAGATGATAATTGGATCTTATTACAGTGCTAATAAAATTTTAAAGTATTTCATGATGCATATAATATACTTATAAAAGGTTTCTATAAATATTCAAATATTATCATGAGCTACTGTATATATATATTAGTATCAAATAATTGTAAAAAATTGTCTATTGTTTGGCTTTTTCAATATCAACGAACTGAACGACCAACTTTGTACTGTATTAAAGATTACCAACTCTGATCTATCAATCGATTCAGATAGAAGAGCCAAGAATAAAGGTCTTGGCTAATTTTGGAAAGAAGTATGAGGGTTGGTGTCTGTTAATGCAGTCAAAATAGTAAAATCGAATGTCGAGAGAGGGAAAAAAGTTGAAGTCGCGCGACGACGACATCGTCGCCAGGGCAACGTGGACTTCGCCTACCTTTTGTTACAGAATAGTTAAAATAATTTTATCGCGACTGTTAACAGAGAGAAATCGATAGAATGACAGAGGAAGTGAAAGAGTGCGCGAAAGAAAGAGAGTGGCGAATAATGAACTTGATATAATAAATAATGGAGGAAACCATAGAGTTGACATATACGAAACTTTGTTTCCGATGATATTTCTTGTTCTTGTTTCATTTCTCATTACATACACATCTTTAACGAAACTCGCAATATTCGTGCCCGATTTTTGTGGAATGAATAATAAAAAAAAAAAAGGAAAGAGAAAAGGAAAACTGTTTTTTGCAAATAGTAATTATATATTACAAGATATATTTTCGAGATTGTACATAAGTATTTACGAAGGCACTTTTCATTGTTATACGTACTGTCAAAATGTTTTTTCAATGATCGGTTCGCTTTATGTGAGAGAACATAGCGCTTCAATTGTTAACTCGTTGCGACGGAAATTAACGAGAAATAATATTTAAACCTCTAGAGTCTTAAATGTCTAAGAAAAAAAGAATTTGAGTAGGAAACTTGCTTGTTGATGGTAAAAAGACATATTAGACTGCAGAGGATTAAATTTCAATGGTTTTCATTCGACGAAAAATCTTTTATTAACTATCACTATTAACAAACGTAAAGTTGTAGCGCGTTCATGCGATGATGGGGGATGACAACATATTGTGCAAAACAACTTGATCAGAGTAGGTCTTCCGGCCTTACTGTACTTTCCTCGCTGGAAACAAATATATTTTGGGGGATAAACTATCACTGAACTTCGCTTCTGTGATTGTACGAGGGATCGCGAACATACTTTTCACAATATTTGAGTCCGTGACTTCCCTCGTTGCTGTACGAGCTGAACATGGGATTCTCCAATAAGGACGCTCTGAATCTTGGTAGAAAATATATCCAGACCTTTGTCAAGGTACTGATCTGAGAACAAGTTTGATAATAAATTGAACAGATTAATTTAATAACAATTACGTGTATTAATTGGTGCAGCAAACTTTAGCCTTTTCTGTTTTTAAATTATAGTAAAAGAGATACATATCTTTCTTTTGCTTTCCTTTAGAATTTTTATTTAAAAAGAAGTAATAGATTGTTCATTTTGAACAGGAAAAATAGTTCAAAAGAAATGAAATATTTTTAAAAACAATATCTACCTCTTCAAAATTATCGCTCGATTTGGTCTTGCCCTCTGGAGCAACCAGCACATTTTCTTCTGATCGTTCATAAAACGTCGGATGTTCTTCTAGTTCGTCTAACTTTTTTAACATTTTCGTGTCGACATCGTATACTTCACCAAATACATGCTGTTTATAAGGAAATATAAAAAAGTAGGTGAATTAATTTTACATGCAATTTTTCATTTAAAGTAACTTAAAAGCTTAATTCAAACATCACACATTAACAATTAGTGTTAATTTTTTAATAATAGATATTAAAATTTAAAGCACAATCTCAAGTTAGCAACAACACTAATGCTAGGACAACAAAATACAAACTCAGTTTAATGAATGAATTTAGTAACTCACAAATAAGAGATATGTCATTCAATCTAATATAAATTTGATAAATAATAATGTTTTTTGAGGAAAAACTGCGCCTATGACAATGGGCGGTACACATTGCCGCTTACGAACAAGTCTGTGAAACTAGTTGGACAATAACATTATCTAAGTTGATACTATCGAATTCGTGCAATACTCACGTGACCAAAGCCAGGTTTCTTCAACAAAAATGGTATATTATAATGAGTCGCAATTATTAGTGGATACGGAACAACGGTTCTTCCGAGTCCCAAGAACTTTGCGTATCCATTTGCAACGTCTTGGATCAAATTGTGGTTGGGTTCTCCTCGCTTTAGTGTCCCGTATACGAAAACACGGTGTAGAGGACTCTTGAACAAGTGTTCATACATTTTGAACTTTCAATCGTATTGCAATTAAATAAATACACTGTGCAGAAAATAATTTTTCATCTTATCTTCAAAATGCAAGCATAAAAACTGTTTTTTCTTTCAATAATTCACTTCGCTAATGTCGTAGATAATGATGTACAAAAGGTTTCAACGCTTTTTAAAGAGATGGCGTTAGTGGACAATGCCCACTAAGTTGACTCCACTGTCAATAACGATGTAAAAGAAGTTTCAACGCTTTTCAAAGAGATGGCGTTAGTGGACAATGTCCACTAAAAAGTTGACTTCACTGTCGATAATGATGTACAAAAAGTTTCAACACTTTTCAAAGAGATGGCGTCAGTGGACAATGTCCACTAAAAAGGTGACTTCACTGTCGATAATGATGTACAAAAAGTTTCAACACTTTTCAAAGAGATGGCGTTAGTGGACAATGTCCACTAAAATGTTGACTTCACTGTCGATAACAATGCGCTACACGTTTCCAGCTCTTTCTAAGAGATGGAACCACTAGTATGTGTTAAAATTATTGGTTATGGCAAACGAGAGACGATTCATTTCGTTTCTTTCTCGAAGAGAACAAATTGTTTCTGCTACTCGATAATGTTCACCACAAAGCATTAGTTTTCACAAAGCAGTTTCGTATATTCAAATAAAATAAAAACCAACTATTATGAGAAATATATCAAAAACTAATTACGACGACACTCCCGACAATGTTACGCATGTTTCGACACACACTAGAGGTCATTCGTGTTCACTTGTTTCCGGATACCAATACTGTCATCGGTTTTACCGCACTTCCGGCATTCGTTCGAGTAAAAAAGAAATAAAATGTATGGCTGAAACTTTACGCAGTGTCTTCTAAATTAAATATAATTATTCCTTCAATAAAACCATTTAGTCTTTTTCCTTCTGTTCGTTGTATGTTACATGCATTTATTTAGCAATATACGTTTACGCAATTAATTTTTTGACAGTATCAAATTTTTTAACGTTGTCAATTTAAAGAACAATAGAAATGACCAAACAATTTACACTGATTATGTTAAAGGAATTTAAAAAATGTTAAATTTTATAGGTTTTACCTCGTCCGATAGTAATTGCATGTCCACAATGTTATTCGACAGTTCATTGAACGAGTAGATGTCCATAAACGCAATGTTCGTTAGCATTGCTGCTGCAGCAATATGAAATAACATTGTTGCAAATTGCAACACGGCAAAACTAGTGATTCTACCAAGAGTATAGTGCGTACAACCCTGATCTCACTGTCGCATAAGAGGTCAAAAGTTGAAGCGATAAGAGCTTTCGTGCGACACGGATCACAGTCACGCCATTTCAGTTTTTCTTACGATTAATTTTGCTCCATTTTTTTTTTTTTTTTTT
This sequence comes from Bombus confusus, assembly GCA_014737475.1. Lineage (NCBI taxonomy): Eukaryota > Metazoa > Arthropoda > Insecta > Hymenoptera > Apidae > Bombus > Bombus confusus. The sequence continues at coordinate 5,783,837 of JACXIV010000020.1, read as the reverse complement.
TTTTCTAACCTCTGTACCCTTTTCCGATAAGTTTCGATTGACAAAATATTTTTACCCTTTGTCGTCGTAATTATTATATCTGAAGAAAAATAACACGATATCGTTCGATAAATTTACTAAATTAGAATCTTCGAAGCTTCCGTTGTTAGTTATTGTTATTAACGAATAAAAAAGAATAAGCGATATTTTAGAAATATACTAATTTTATTCGTGCAACAATTAATCTCTTTCAAAGACTATTCAAATTGGTGTACAATATTCAGTTATATCAACGACACCTCGTTATTATGAATTATTAATACATAAATTTTATGAATTAATTTATTATCACTGAATATTTTATAATGAAATTATTTTAGAAATTTATCATCAACTTATGGGATGATAATTGCGTAGTAATAGAAACGAAAACAATTCTCGTTATAACAGTCGGTGGATAAAGAAATTTTCTACTTAGCCTTCGTTTATTTAATTTAATTTGCACGAGAATCCTCAGTGTATTTATCGTCATTTTAGTTACATGGACGATAGACTAATATTTTGTCGAAGGATCTGGCTTTCTTGTGACACGAATTGCCGAAAAGCATCGTTCGTTAGATGTTCTCCGCTTTGTCTTTGTCGTAAGAGTTCATCAAATGTATTCCAATCCTCGCCGCCTTCCTCTTTAATCTCCCCACCCTTGAGACATAGATTTATAACGATAAGAGGAATTAATTCATTTCAGGCTCAGTAGGTTTCATTACCTCGACGAGAACGTATAAAAGGCCTTTGCTCCTGTCTCCGAGCAACATATAATTCTGATAATAGAGACAATCTATCAATTCTTGTAAAATATTTTTCGTTAAATGATTGTCTAGATGGGAAAGATCTTATTTTAGAATTTGTATTATTCAGTCGTGGATGTTTATGAATTTCTGGAAAATTTAGAGATGCAAACAATGCAGAGAATTCATATAATATGCAAATATGTACGTATAAGATAAAAATAATTAATCATTTATTTAGGTTCTAGCTTTTAGTCATGTTCATGTTGGTAAAAACATTAATTTGCATAAAATACGTGATCTATTAGTTATCTAATATATTAATAAATTGAAAGTAGTAATCACAGCTTAAATCCAAGTACTGCAATTTCAAATTTCCTGTCGCCATCATCTCTCCATTCATTGGAAAGCTTTCTTTCCTGTGAGGATGGCACATTTCATATCCCAGTGTCGTTCTGACTTTCTGCAGACGTAAAACAATGGATATTGTCGATAAAAAAGATGGATATTCTCGATAGCTGTGAAACTAAGCAATTTTTATAAATTTATAATTATTACTTGTCTAGATTCTGAATCTTGAATTGCAATTGCTTCTTCCTTCATTTTGACCGAAGATTCCTGAAGATCTACAAATGGATTTTATTTTATACGGTTACGGTAAGTAACTTTTTTTTATCAGTAAGGCTTTATTGTACTTGTAGTTTGTACAAGTTACATTTTTTAGATCGTCTTGTAAGACTCTGACGTGTTCGAGATTTGACATTCTTCCTCAATGATTCCTCATTTATACTTTTGTCATTTTCCTCGTCCTTCTTTCTCTCCATCTGCGTTTTCGTAATTTTTAATAATCGAATGAAGCTGTCAATTTTCAACAGACATCTTAGACAAATTTCTGACGATTACCCATTCCTCCATTAACGACAGTTCAGCGAACTTTCTACGACGCAGCTCGACAATTTCTTCGTGCATCAAGGCAATTCTAATTTTATGGATAAGCACGTCAAGTAAATTTAGATATTAATCTGTTGTAGTATTAATTAAAATAATTTATACAACGACAAACACACAATAGTATTAGAATGTTATAATGACGTACTTAGAATTATTAAAATACGATAATTCTATACTTTGAGTTATTAAAATAATTTATACACATTTTTATGTACATTTTGAGCTCCTGTAATATTAAAGATGCGCCTTCGTCGCATATCCTATTTCCAAATAAAACAAGACAGCTCAAAGACCTGCAAATGTAAAAGTACTATACTTTATATCCAATAATATGTAATTAAATAAAAGGAAAGTAAGATATAAGGAAATTAAAATAAAAGTTAAATATAAGTTAAAATATAAGGAAAGTTATTAACAAATTTATCAAATTCTGCAATTCTCAAAAAATGTCTAAAAAGATAAGTAGAGAAATCAAGGTAAGTAAGATAAGTAAGATAAGTATATACACACACATTCGTATGTCATCTCGTTTCGAATTATATTCTCTTGATGTAAATCCGTATATCTTCAGCAAAAAGAAAAACTTCCCGAGTCTGCATCGGGAGAACATAATTCAGAGAGAATTTCGAAAAACTTTTTACGCGGAATTTCTCGAGAATGGGCAAAGATTTTTGTCCCAAAATTGAGGCTCTCTATCAGGAGAGTACGTTAGTACCGATATTATCCTTTTTGGGATACGAGATGTCATATTTTCGCGAAGTTTCGGCAACAGTGCGCTACACGTGGCTTGCATTCGATTAAACGGCACTTATAAATTCACTTGCAGTTGCAAAATACCATCAAAGGCGTCAAAGATGCAATTCTTGTTCCAGTAGAAGCCGCAAGACGAAAAAGAAGAATAGAGGAATGTAGAAATAAGATTAAGTTACCTGTTCGTTCGAAGCATTTTTCCCAGATGGGCTGCACCATCTTTCGTTATATGATTATTTGCCAAATTTAGAATAATTAATTTGGGGTTATTCGGTGGGTCGCGATATCGTAATTCGTGTGCAATTTTCTTCATGCCATTATCGCTTATTCTGCACAGCCTCAATGACAAGTATCTCAAGCTAAACACGATTATCTGTCAGAGTGAATTCTGGACACGCGACTTTACAAATCACTTGCCTGCTTCCAGGCGCGCAAAGCAAATGATAATTTTCTTGCGTGTTTGGATTCATGTCTAAGTTCAAATCTTGCACGCATCCGATATTTGTCACCATTTCCGCAATTTGCATAACGCCGAACGCGTTTATATTGCAATTTGGCAATCTATGAAAATGTTAGATCATTTCTTTGACCAACGTAAACGTCGTACGTAAAAAGAAGCGAATAATTCTTTGGTTTACTTCAGTACTGTGATAGTATTATATTGTTGCATCGTAGAATTCAGCGCATCTAATAAGCAGATGGATACTTCACGGCGTGTAACGAAGTAAAAATGAATTCAAGAATATGCGCTTATTTCAACTTCTAAACTGCGGATTTTTATGCGTCTATGAAATATCCAAAGCAGGTATTCACCTGCTATAATATTTAGTAAATGGTTGTTTAGGTTTCATTTTTTTTTTTACAGTAATATTTACAAAATTAGAAATTTGCATAAATATCCGTAGGTTATCAATTATATTACGAAGAAAGCTTCGTTTCAGAGGATACTTATCTTTGCTTTCAATTTTTACTGGCGTCACGAGTTTTCTATTGGAATAAGTTACATGAAAAATTGGCGATTCGTCGTCCTCGAGTCTTAAAATATTCAAATTATAATGAAAATTTACAGCTATTTGGATTTTGATCGGAAATGATTCGAATTTACAGGCGATTACTTTTCGGATGTTGTCAATAAACTATTGGAGACACGAAAATCCGTAAGATTCTGCTGTTCGCAAGATAATTTCTTGTTAAAAGATGCACTTGATCTTATTGGGAAACTATGATTAAGTTATTAAACTTTTGGGAAACGCTTACTACAATTTTAGGCAAGGGATGTACGTTATACTCGTCGGAGTGTTTTAAAAATTCGCTCACAAAACTTTCATGCAAATTCCTTGTTGTGTCGCCTATTAATATAACCATGTAATGATATGCTTACTAAATATAAATATAAATATAAATATAAATATAAATGTAAATATAAATATAAATATTTAAATATTTACCTGCAATCGACGACGCCTTATCTCGAGCAGAAGCGGCGTATTTGTTCTTCTTATCTACCATGGCTTTATTTCATAGAAAAATAGAATTCTTAACACGATTTTTATTAGCGAGGTTAAAACCAACTGCTGTCAAAGCCACAAGCAAGTGAACGTCGAATTTTTTGGAAGCTTAACGTACGTACATATGTCTTTGGTACGATAAGTAACATATAGTTTCAATAGTTGTAAAGCTAGATGTAGAAATTAGTCCATTGTCTTTCTGTAGATAAATTTGTCATTTATTCATCAGTTTTGCTTTCTGACTAATCCTAGTTTTCTTACCATCGATCGAACAGCAAAAATTATTTGTTAATGTGTTTCGAAATTATGTTTACGCCGCGTTTTACAAATGTTCAAATCCTAAAATATGTAGAGCGAAACGATATTTAAATCGAGATTATTCAATGCAAAGACACCGAATTACTTTCTATATCTAAAACGATATTACGATCAACACAGAATGGATCATATATCATGGCACAGTATATTTTGTGTATCGAAGCTTTTCGTTTCAATATTTGACCATAAAATATCACGCTATAGTTAAGTGTTTTGTTTATTATTCTCCGAACGACGAAACGACGAAACATTACACCAAGCGGTAAATCCATAAATGCTGGCGCCTGTAAGCCCCATAAGGGTATAGAATACCCTCTCATAAACCATCCACCCCATGATGGTTGTAATCGGACGCCAAAAGGATGCCAGGGCGACATCCTCTGTGGATGGAAAACGATGGAAAGCCACGTGGATGAAAGTATCGAGCGATTTCTGGTAGCGCGATGTAATGGAAAACTAGGGAAAGCGGCTCTGACATCATGCTTAATGGCCTGTATCAGGATTTTATGGGATTAGGTTCGTAAACGCGAGGCTTTCGTTAAAAGGGTGATCACGATAATGTTTTGTACCCGTTTCGAAATATGGACAGGATATTAATCACGAGAAGTAGTGCTCTTTCGTCATTAACAGTTAATTACAATTGCTTATCAAATTGTCCTACTTTTTCTTATCTATCGTGCGATGCAAGTGATTAAATTTGAAGAATTATACCGTTCATAAATATCGGGACATTTGGATTACAAGGATTCGTACGAAATCTATATCGTTTCTATAATATCCACTTCGCCAAGGTAAATCGATCGAGTCCAGCTTCCGACTACCAAAATTAAGGGATCGTTTAAAATCGAAGTATTATTGCCTGAAGATTCACAGAATCTGTTCGTTCTTATCACGAGCCTGTTCGTCGTAGATACAAGAACTACGGATCGTAGAAGATCCGCTAGAATTTCACTCTCTTTCGACTGTATGTTTCCCCGAACCTTGCAACGAGTAGCGTAATAAAGTAAATAACATCAGCAGGCCCCGCGTCCCACCAACAAACAGGTCTGCGTTCACGATCGCCACGCGTTATAGCGGCGATCGCGAGCCGCCTCGGGTTCAGTTCAGCTCGGCGCTTTGACCGCGCAGCTCCGCGTCCAGGAAAAAAGCGTCGACTACGCGAGGCCTTTGACAGGAGAAACGGCCGCTTGACAGTTCCGTTCTCGACCACGAATAGCCACTGACTAATAACTATTTCCTCTAGTAACCAAGTGCGAACGTTCCTCACTATCCAGCTTTACCTTCGGCAGGAAACGGATCGGAGGTGAGTGAAATTCCCGTGAGATTTATTTGGATTTTCGTTTCATTGAAATTCACGAGACTTTGCACGGGCGAGGACAAAAGTGGATGATACGTGTCCGGTAATTGAATATTTATTCCTTTTACACTCTGTTGGAGCTGAATTATCGAGAGAAGCGAACAATAGAACGGGCGAGTCCTTTGCGATGCAAAACGGACCCATTGATAGTCGGATCTCGAATGACACGCGATCCCTTAACGCCAAATGCAATTGACTTTGCTTTGGACGCGAAACAATTGGTACAGCCCCTCAGCCTACTTACAAATGCTTTAACTATTTTCAGACAAGATTTCGTTTCATAGAATCGTTATTTTAATATATCGTACGATACGATATGAAACTGTTGAAACACTTTCGATAGGAAAACGATAGGAAACTATATATGTATTTATTATACATGTATTTACATATTTATATATGTGTACATGCTTGTTTCATAGTCGTAGAACCGGCATAAGTGAAGTATAAATATCTTCTTACACCAAAATTGATCTCAGGATGATAATAACAATAAAATGAAATTGTAATAAGAACTTAATAATCTTTTGAATAAGTTTGATTCTTTGACTCGCATAATCTGACTCTAATCTGACTGTATATCATATACATCTGGCATAATATGATAAAATATAATGCATTTTTTTAAACTTGTAACTCGATAAATTGGGGCCCTTGATGTTACATCGCGATAAATAACAAATACAAGATAAGATGTTGAAATACAACCCGAAGACTATCGGCGATACGGATGACTCTTAGAAGATGTGCTCGAATGCGATTTGCGTGGACTGTGTCTAAGACTGCTACGTGTCTTGAGGTTGTTCTGCAGGTTTTGTAGATAATAGGGTCGTGGATGAGTAATCTACCTTTTTCTTTGACTTATACCTTAGAGAGTCAAACGGTCTTACGATCGAGCCTCTCAGAAGGTAAATTGATCGATTCTGCTTCTTATCGTCTATTTAATTTCGTTAAGTAAATACTCGATTGATATTCGATTCTCAAGAAACAAATATTCGGTTGCGCAAGTCCATTCGTTGCAAAAAGATGACACAAGTAATAGCGAATTCTGACGTAAACTTAAAAAGCAGAGCGTTCGTAATCGATTTAAATTCGATTCTCAAGAAACCAATAAGTATAATTCCACAAATTCCGTGAGTCTAAAAATGCCACAAGTAAATAGTAAATTCTAGCGTAAATTAAAAAAAAGAAACAGTGTTTTTAACATCGTTTCCCTGTACTTTCCTGATCGATGCGGCTTCTGAAGGATTCAATTACGAGACGCTAGTATACTCCTCTAAAATAAAAATATTCGAACAACATAAACAATTTCAACAATATTCTGTTTCTCGTCGCTAATGTTTCCTTTAACGAGTCGTTGCGTCTCTTTAATGGGATCAATTACGTACCGGAAGCGGAGGATAGAGTACAGAGAGCGGTGCAGGCGCGTGGAAGCTGTGCAATCTTTGAATTTGCGAAGTGTGGAAGCGAGAAGTTCACCGAACGCGATGTTAATGTATCTATTCCTCCATTTCTCTCTTTCTGCCACACACGTGAACCAGCTCTGGCCAATTGCATTAATTTACGACTGTTTACATCATGAGGCATCAGGGTGTGCCATAAAGCCAGACCTACCACCATGAATTATGCATCGTAGGGTGGTTTCGGCTCTTCCCTCCCGTCTTTTTTTGCTCGATCGAGCGCAACAGCCTCACGACGCGACGAAATCATTATCTCGATCACGATTTCACAAAAAAAAATCACGATCCAAAAGCGCTTTTAATTTTTCAAATTACGTATTCAGCGTGTGGTCGTTCGAGTATCGTTTTTCTTAATGAATTTATTTTGAGAAACAGCAGACCGTTAAATTGAGACGAATTACGCTTAAACGAAAGCGACAGGACAACGATTAATTAATCGCCTCGGTCATTCGTTTTTTGCCTGTCTGCGGCTGCGTCCCCCTGTTTCTGAAGTTCAATTTTTTTAAATCACCATAGCGGAACGGTTAAATTACTTTGTAAGCAGTAGGACGGTGATGCGTTCGACGGTCAGTGAAACGAGATAGCGAGGACGTTTCGCGTAACAGTAGTGTCAAATACCGCACAGAAACCTGCGTAATCTTTTTCGTTAAACTGCAGTTTCTTCGCGTCGAATCCTTCTTGGTTCGATACCGCCGCCTTTCCGGCAAAAATTCCAGTCTCCTGGTTTCAAATCTTCGGCGTCTCGATACCTTCGTTTGCTCACAAAGTTGTAGTTTCCTAGTTGCAAATCTTTTTCGATCCGATACTCTAACTTTTTCACAAAATTACGATTTGCTTATCGAAGGAAGAAAAGTATCACGAAGAGCTTAGCGAACGTCTGTGCTGGTGTTTCCGTTTGGCAGACGGCGTGCCATCGTGACAGTAAACCTCGAAATTCAAAGATCTGGTTACGATCTGGTAAACCACGAGGATTCTGGACCACGAGGACCGTGTCTCTCGACCATACTGTACTGCAATCGGCTATGACAGTTATTACGTGCTGAACGAAACAGTCCGCAAAGGTATTTCTACGATGTAATAACGCCTCCTCCGAGACAGGCGCATGTTCTCACAAAGACACAGTCCTTGCCATTCGACTTGCTAAATGGCCGAATTCGCAAACGTGCAAAAAACTGGAATTCTTAGCTGCAAGCTCGCTAAACGAAGTTATCTCTGAGAAGAAACGAACGATATCACACGTACACTGATCTAATACTAAACCCTAGTAGTAGTTCCCTGTTATCGAAGAACTGAAACTACTATTACAATGGGAGTTTCTTTGTAAAAGCGAGACGCTCCGATAAACCGCAAAAGACCGTGACAGAAATTTTTCCTCGTGCAAGCTTTCCGTCTAAATTTTTTCCCATTATAATAAATACTGCTCGATTCGATACAATTCGATACAATTTGTAATAAATTTCTCCTTTCTTAACGTGGTCCTAATAATCTTCCACGATGGTATAAACTTCGTTAACTGGTATCAGCTCTCCAGCTTGAAACTCGGAAGAAACGATATTCCATATGCGTCTACCTAATTACTATTCAAATAACTGTCCAGTGGCATCGAACTAACATCAGAATTTCGCAAAATGAGACGCTGGAACAGAGGATAGCGATCATAGGAATTCCTCTGGAAGCTAATTCTCGATTAGACCACGCTGCATAATCTTCTATACCATTAAGAGCACGAAACGATATCGAACCGTTAGAACGATCGACAGAGCTGTTGCGAAAGCTCACGAAAGGGACTCGTTACCGAATCCGTTTTTGCTGTCACGATATGAATCGTAGGACAAATATGGTCGATGGCATAAAGTATGCTCGACGTACGCTTGGCCGTGGTCTAGCCATTAAAGCTTCCCAATAAGGCAGCTTTTACGCACGCACGTGAACACAGGCGAACGCACGGACGCCGTTCAGACAGAATCGAGGCTCCTTCTCGCGTGGGAAGCGATAGTATTTCGATATCACCCTCGCAAGCGTGGACACGCGTGTCTCAACAGTCTCAACGTTGATACACACTCGCGTGTACGTGCTCGCGCGTTTATTCGAACCGGCTTCTGTGAGTACACAGAGATGCGTCATCGATATATATATATATATATATAGGAAGAAAATACGTACTCTGGTCATCAATCGTGTATCGTCGTATACGTGTGGTTAAATATACGGCTCGTTTGCAAATTGCATTTCACGCGCCTCCCAATCAAACTCTGATGGTATTCGCGACTTGAGAGACGAACGACGAGTGCAACGTTTTCAGCAGTACCAGACTGTATAATGATTTAATAACGAAACTACTGAAACGATTAAAGCGACCGATTTGTAATTTTTCGTAGAAGTTTTACAGCTTTACAGAGGATGTCTCGTTTTAATCGATACGCGCAAATTCCTCCTAGATTATAGATTATTCGAAAAGTATTATTTGAAGTAATTTGAAGTAAGTATTTGAGATTTCGCGCAGCCTCGCGTTGCTGACAGCTTCTTCGATGATATACCAATGAGATACCAAACATGGCTACATCTCAATGGTTTTAAATTACACGTATAGATACAGACGCACGACACATCAGCTGAGGTTTCTCCAATGAGAATGATATCACTCTGCTTGAATGAATTTGAGTTAAGTACACGTATAAGCATGGATGAGCGACACACGAGCTGAGACAGCTGTCTTTCTATTTCATTGAGTCTTAAATATTTCTCATCCCCGTTACCGATTTACTTAACAAGCGAGCGAACCAAAAAGAGATAACAGCCAGCAGTCCTCGGATTTCGTCCTCGCGCTCATAGCTCTTTGGGTATCTTCGGCCTTTGCAACGCTTGATCCATAAAAGGCGCGGAATATACAGCGGATAGTAAAATCGTACGAAATACTAAAACGAAATGTTTCAAGGCCGTTTATAACTCGATAATATCTATCGAAATACGACGTTCATTTCTGGCTATGTAATTCTAGCGTTACGTGGATTTTATCCGAATAATTGAAAAATCTATGGAAAGTCAGATCGTTCGAGGGATCGTAGACACGTCGCTGAGCGTCGGCATCGGTACGTTAAGAAATCTTACAGCGGCTTTAAAATAGAGTAATACGGTTGAAAATAGAGTAACGAGATGCAGAAAATAATTGCAAGCGGCGCAACATCCTGCAGCTCTTTGTAAGTACACGCTTCAAAGCGTGAATCGAATCGCGTCTTCGTACGCGAGCTCGCTTTGAACTGGCAGGTTTGACTACATTACGGCCACGCTTGCCTGTAAATTCACCTTTTCTTTCTTCCTTCTTTCTTTTCTTTTTTTTTTTCTTCCAAGAGGAGGGCTCTGGCCGCTTTTTTTCCTGGTACGTACCTAACAGAGGAATGCGGGCGACTCGTGTCCGAGAAGGAGCTGCACGAACAAAGGGGAGTACCCCGATTTCTGTCGGCAGATAACGCGTTGTCGTCCTCGGTCTTAAACTGGGTCACACGCAAATGGATTTTCACGATAATTCTTAATTAACGCTCGTGATGATACGTCAATTAGGTCGCTAATTGACTAACACGATAAATCAGTCGTCTCGTTGATAATACCGACGTTTATCGTTAACCTTCGATCACTGGCCAATTTTCTTGATATACTTGCAAGAATTTCCAATAGAGCTTGCTGAATTTGCTTTCTAAATGATAAATTCAGGCAAAGGAAAGTCGATATACATCCCTGTTCCAAAGTGCCCGAGTTGTCGTCACCATGCTGTTTACGCAAATTCGTATTTTTACGATCACGATTTTTGTTGTTATCTGATTAACCAATTTCTCAATTTTTGTTCATATAGGAATTTACATACAGAGTTGAACGAATAACAGAAATAACAATGAACGTGCAATCTTAAATTGAATTTTGAAACCGGACATTTGACCGGGCCTGGTAAGGTTAGCGTAAAACAAACAGAATCGAAGGAGAAATTTGTTTCATCTGTAACTTGCATATTCTACTCGTTTTCATCGTATCATATGCATTTTCTGCGCTCTGCGGCTTTCGATTCTCTGTCGATTCATAAATATCGCAGGCTAGTTACTATGTAGCTCTTGTATCTGCTTCAAAATTACAAAGAGTTAAGGGTTAACTGTCGAAAGATCATTAATCTCTATACATTCTACCCGACAAAGTACGCTGATATACGCTACAACAATTAGATCGCTGTTATAAGTAGTTCTATTGGATGAACCAAGCAGATAGGCTTGATAGATCGGTACGTTATTCGTATGGCATTTCGATGAAGCTTCGCTCTAAAACAACGATTAAAAGAACAATGTACAAACATAATAACTATGTATAAAGATCAAAGCCCGGGTTTCCGTGGTTTCCAGACCTGACGAAGTCGAAGATTCAAGTTTCGCGAATTTAAGTCCGGTCCCTGAATTATACGTTTCTTCGTTGAGAAATCTTTTTGAAAGATTTTCGCGATAGGAATATTTGAATTTGTTCGAAGGTCTCATCTAGAACGTTGATCGAACAACAAGAAACCGAGAGTGATCCTGAGGCTGGTCGGGGACTCTGCTCGTGGCTCTGTTCGTGGTGATGGGAACGCGCGTGCAAGTCGTTCGAAAAGCGAATGCACGGTGCATTCTAATCTTCCAACCGGCTGCACTGATGCAAGCAGCGTTGTTGGCGGCTTCTACCGAGAAAACGAGCCCCCGTGGCAATCTCAACGATCTGGAATGGATTCGTAATCGCTCGTTAATGCGTTTCCAGGGAATCAGAAGCTATACGAAGGTCCAAAGAAAGATACCTTGGGGACAGAACTTGCGTTTCCTTCCGACAGTTTCCTACTCCTCGTTTATATATACATATGCATTCCTCCATATAAAAAAAAAAAAGAAAAATGAAGAAAGAAAAGAAGAATTTGAAGTATCTGTCGGTTTTTAAATATTTCGATGCACAAAGTGAGGTTTATCACGCGATTCGTTTAGATTTATCTAGAGTTCCCCGAGTTCATAGTACTTTGCGCAGACGGGTTTATCGCGATCTTCAGGAAATGCCCACTTGCGACTTCCACCGAGGCAAGCTGTGATTATTGCGCGCCTATTGCAATTTAATAAATTATATTACTCAGAGAGATGCATTTAAGTATGATGCAGACGAGCGAATTTTGTCGCGAGCTTCAGCAATTCATTAGATTATACGCGGAAATTCACGAACTTACTTACGGTGGATAAAAATTAACGCGCGCCGACTCTCGTTCCAGTATACTCGTATAACGAGTAGAATACGAAAGACAGCGATCAACTTTTTGCTTTTTATTAATTCCTTAATTTTATCGTATAAGTACGCGATTAATATTCAATTTTCAAGAAACAAATATCTGCTTGCATGAGATTATTCGTCGTTGCGAGATACGATGGGCCGTGTGTTCTTGTTCTTTGATGATACTCCGTCGGAGATACTCGAAACGACCACTTTGCATTTCAACGCATGTCTATAGACATCCTAAGATTTATGCGATCTATACATTCGATACACGACTGTCACATACGTTAATAGCGACGAGGCCCACGTTATTTTGTTTCCACGTGCATATCGTTTCCTGTTCCTGTACGGCGTGTTCACGCTGTAACAGCGTGCAGGAAAAAATTCGCTCAAAAATGAAAATCTAGCCTCGCTACACTAAATACGTTGTCCCTCGAAAAATAATAATAACAAAAAAAGAAAAGGAGAAGTGGAAGAATCGCAAGAAGGAGTAGATCGATAAAAAGCGACGAATCAGTCGGTAAATCGAACGTTGCGAAACTCGTTGTGACAAGTCATTCGTCATTTTTGGCGTTCGTGATCCCTTGCGGCGCATTAAGATTCCGAAACGTAGCTATAGCCCGCGCGTGTATGCCAACGACTTTCGCGGACGCGTGTGCGGCTCGCACGCAGTCCCATTTGTACCAACAGTACCAACACGTATCCAGAAATCAATTTATATTTATGATGTATCGAGGCTCGATGACACAGCGACTGGCTATGCTGGTCTCGAACCAGCCGGGACTAGCAGGAACAAGTGGGAAGAGAGGAGGGAAGAAGGAAGGGTAGGAAAGATGGGAACTGGGTGCGAGAGGGAATGAAAAGCGTCAGCCGCGAGAAAAATAGACGCATGAGCAGCATCTTTATTCTAGCATCTTTTACTGGACGTGTTACCAACATTCTGAGCGAACCTTCCGCGTGTTGCGAACAGCAAGTTAATGGAAACTCGATCGAAAGGGAAACAGAAAGCCAAACGAAGGTTTTCCGTAGAAATATATATACGACTGGTATCTTAGATCCTTCAGCGGTTGATAAGTTTTGGAAAGTTTAGCGAAATGAATATTTGATCGCTTTTAACGTGAAACGTATCAAATATTGTTAGTTACGTGTGTATTATATTTATACAATATATTAATGTTTGCAAAATTGTGCGATGAGAGTAAGAAAGAAGTGGAATACGAAGCGTCACATTGAAATTATAACTTAATCTGAATTTGTTGAAACTTTGATGCGAAGTTAGAAACTCTTGCTTAGGTATGTAGATTTTGTTTCTGTAAATTTACATTGGAGCGCCTTAATGTTTCAAACTTTGCCAATACGTCTTTTGTACAGAGCTAACGATATTTCACTTATATTCTATTTATATTCTATTTGTCTCGCACACGTCTGACCATGTCACTGAAGGGATTAATTTCAAATCTACCCGTGTTTCCAACAACCGCGACAGGCAACGACGATACCGAGGAAAAATCGAGTGGAATAAAAATTCGAAAAAAATTCCAGGTATCGATATCCACGAAGAGGACAGCGTGACCAAGGAGACGCGTAGTCGGAGTGCGCGATCGGCGATTATCTTAATTGCCGGGCCTAGCTAGATGCGCTGGAAATCACCGTTAAGTTGGTCGTCTTGCTCGTGGTACCTTAATTATCTTGGCGGTCGTTCCACTGGAAAGGCGCCTAGCATCGAACTGTTATCGCGGTGCCGTCGTAAATAGGATTTCGCCTCGGAAGTAATATCGCCGACTCCGTGTACTTCCTGCTGATCGTTCTGATACGCGTCGATCATTGATCTTTAACCCTTTATATTCGGCAAAACGAACCGATCGAACATCCGGTAACCATAGCACGCGTGAATGGCCAGCGTGTGAATTATGCAACGATTCTTTTGGTTCGATGTAATCGAATTGAAATGAATAGAAGTCAATGAGAAAGGGAGGACAGTGGTTGGACGAAGTTTCAAGATTAATGACGATTAATTTAGTCGAATAGTGGAAGAATACCGATGGGAACGTTACAATACAGGCAACACTTCGTACGTTTTTTCTTTTTTTTTCTTTTTTTTTATAAAGGATACATCGGACGTGGAATGCCGTAGCCTTTTCGAAAGAGATTCATGGTAATAGGCGTGGCTGTTCCAGGAACGCAAATCGTTCTACGGAACTGTAAATCTGCCTGTGAACAAAAGGGAATTCAGCTTGGCAATCCGCTATCGACGAAACCTTGAATTAAAAATCGACGAAATCGAAGAGGGAACGCGCGAAACATGTACAGTGTACGGTAATGAGCAAACGTGAACGCATACTCTTTAAGACAGAATTACCTTTTTACAATTCCACCAAACGACTTGATTTTTTTTAAGTTGGAAGGGACAGTTTACTAGATGACGCGCAAACAAATTTTTGGAAAAATTGCTGTTAGTGGAAATCGCGAAGAAAAAAGTAAATGTCGCTTTTTACAACGTTTTTATCTGGGCCCAGAATGAAAATTTAATCGTAGCCTTCGCGACTTTCGGCGACCTAAAATCTATATGCAGATTCTTACATTTTTCCATATCAACCGATTTCGATGAAATTTTCAGCATGTATGTGACTGAAACGAATCTACAAATTTTCATTGCAGACCCAACAGAAGAATAGCAAAAGTGATCTTTACTTTTTCCTTCGGGATTCCGACCAATTGCACTTTTACTAGAATTTTTTTCCACGTCATCTAGTAGACATCTTCGTTCTATGTATATTGCATGTATTGAGACATAATCTTTGCGTAAGTCCCATTTCTCTGGTTGTGTTCACAAAGATATAACCTTGCATGAACATATGCAATCTATCTTATGGCACATTCCACCGTATCTTCAAGAAGATTCAAGAGAAAAATCGATGCTGCATTTTACGTCCTGTTTGAAGCGAACAAATTGTTGAATTGTGATCGTAAACAATGTCAGAATATCCGGAATACGATTTTTGGAGAAATTACAGCGGGACTTCGTGGAATCGTTTCTCCAAAATATTTAATCGGGCGCGATCGGCTGAAATCACGATAAATTACTGTTGGATAAAATCGACAGTGTGCACGCCAGGAGGAGGCAGGTCAAAGAAAAAGGGGAAACGAGAGGGAGTAGAAGAAGAGAACGAAGAGGGAGAAGAAGAAGGTGAGCCTGGGAGGATCTGTCGATGGAAAGAGGGGACGAAAACAAGAGAGTGGAGAAGTAAGGGAGCACCTGTCCAACAGCTGCCTTGCAGATGGTCTACGTCGTCGCTGGATTATGCAACGTGTAGGTGTCTCGTGTTTCTGTAATCGAACGTTCGATTGTTTCAGGTTTCGCAGAAATTGTTATCGTGCTAATCTCGCAATGGATTTCATATGGTAAACTGTAAATCAGCGAGTAACGTTTGGCGATGGAAAATGTTTACAACAAGCTCACAATTTATGATTACACGTGAGAAAGTAGAAGATAGGAAAGACGGAAGACGTTTTGTTCTATGTTTAAAAATTTGAATAATGAATTTTCGAGAAGCAATCGAGAAAGAAAGGACTGTTCAAGATGTAAGATCAAATGTGTGAAGATGCAGAAGATTTGTATTTCTTACAAGGATATTTTTAAAAATAGAGGATTATAGATTCCGCCGGTTTCTCGTGGATAAAGAATGCTCGTAAAGCAACGTCCACGGGCCGGAAACGTGTGATTTGAATTTACGAGTGTTAAGTTCGCACTGGCCGTCGACTTACGCCTTTCTGATAACGAGCTGCCGGACAGAGGACCCATTGCTGGATGACTAATGGTCGGAGCCTCTCGTCCAGGGCCACGAGCAGAGAGAAAAGGAAAGATATCGCATTCCGCGATGCGCGAGGCGAGGAAGAAGCTCACCAATGTTGCGGAAATCTTATTCATCTCTACTAATTCATCACTTTGCTTTACCTGAGTAAACTGAAATTGTACTGAGACTTCTAACGCTGTATCCCCTGGTAATTCTATAGAATTTTAACACGTTCGCGATCTCAGAGGATCGAAGCAAATGTCCACTATAGATCATGTTTAGTTTCTTGTACTTTTGTATAATACATTTGATAATTCTTCTCAATATTCAACATTTCATAATTTTTCCTTGGCTCTACCAACGTGTCCAAGAGGTTCACATTACAAGTCATTTGTAAAACTTACGTAACACGTATCTTTATGTATTTTACATTAACTTCTGGTACGTCAACTTCTTGTTCATCTTGTATATGAACTAAATTGAAATACCAACTATGCGAGATCATGGTTTAAGCATAGAACTAAATGTAAATTAATTGTATAGCACGTGTGCCTTGTTAGCGAACGTGTTAATTCGATCAGAAACCTCGCTATTCTATCAGAAACCTCTCGATCTACTAGAATTTCGTTCCACCTAGTTTACAGGCCCAATACTTTGGCCTGATCCTTTCCAACGAATTAAACATCGAAAATTAATTCAGCAAAGGGGACTCATGTCGAGACAATGGAGCCCTACTGCAGTCGCTAAAGGCGTGGCAACCCACAACAATGAACGCAACGATTAAAGTGGAAAAAAAATAAAAGAGAGGTTGTCCGTTGAACGACTGGCGGCCTACATGCAAGCTCTGATCGGTCTTATCTCGTCCGTCCTTCTCCGAACTTCGAATGGCTCTAAGTCAAACCGCGGTTTATTAATGTCACGTGGCGGATGCTAAACATTTTCAGCATCATAACAGGAGGATACCTAATAACGAAAAAAGAAGAGGTTGTATTAATGCCACATGTTTTTTACAACTACGGCAGATGTTCGATGTTGAAACAAGTTGGAGCAATCCCGCTGCTCCGCGAGGTCACGAGTTTCTATGCCGCGGTGAATCAACGTGTTTCCGGTGTTAGGGATTCATTAAATCCAACGCGAAACTTCAAGACAGTATAAATACAAACAGCGATTAAGGGGCGATCCTAAGTAAACCCGGCCTCTTGAGTGCTTCTAGAGGAGGTCGCGCGCAAGAAATGATAAAAATAAGACTGGCAGATGTACAGCGTGAAACGAATTTAATTAAACATCGCTGCTCCCCACGTTACTGCCGAGGGCGACGCGACGCAATTATTTCTCGGCGTCTCTTTCCTTTCAATATTTGTCCTCTTCAAACTGTTATTCTATCAATGTACATCTATAAATATTATCTATTTTAATTTTTACGACAAATAAATCTGAATTATTTATTTTATCTTTCAATGCGTATCTTTACTTGTAGAAGAAAAAGGTCGTACAATTTCATCACGTCGCTATTTAATCCTAAAATTCTCTCCTTGTATGGTTTTAGAATTATATACGCGCGTTGTTGCTCGCTTCTCAAAATTTCGCGTCTTTCGACGCATGAATAAAAGAATAGCCCAGAGAATGGAGTCAACCAAGAAACCTTTTTCCATACGAAGAACACGTCATATCGTGGCCTACTGATTCGCCACGTTGCGGCTACATCAAAGAGAATCGCTCATCTGGCGCTGAGGAATGAAAGCGATTAAGTTTGCGGGTTTAAAGGGGATCAAAAATCTCAAGGGTCGCGGAGAACAGCATAAGTTGAACAACGAAGGGCCACCGCCCACTAAATCATCCACGGGTCCCAAACTTAGGTCGATCTAAAGTTAGAAAGCAAAATAGGTCAGTTCTGAGGGAGGGGCAGGTTTCCGATCGATCTTTCTAGTCTTAGTTCTTGGCCACATAAAAACACGAAAAGCCTTTGTCGAGTAGAATCAGATAGAATATGAATCAGATTTTCAAACAAATTCAAATGTATTCATACAGTAAACATAAGTTGCTTCGTTCTTTACCATGAAAATTTTTCTTTTTAATATTGGATTGCTCGATAAGCGATTCGATCATTCCGTACTGATTTTGTGATGTGGTTTTAATACCGTACTTTGGAAAGTACCATATTTTTATATGTATGCATCATTTTGTTCAATACGATCTTTTTCATACAATTTCAATTAGCGTTTCTTATTGGCCATAATCAATCATACAGGGTCTTACCTAAATCTTCTTGGCCTTCGAAGTTGAAATCCCGACAGTTTTATTATAAAAAATTCTTTTTCTAATAACAGATCCAACGATAAACGTTTGAAATAGGATGTGCCGGAAGAGTTGTCAAGCGGCCGTCAAACTGAAACAAACCGAGAATTCCAATATAACGATCCCGTGGCAGCTCGAAGAAACCTCTTCTTGCCCTTTTCTCCGATCGAAGTCGATTCGAATCGGCGCGCGAATATGCTCGTCTTTTTACGAGGGGTCGGAAGAAAAGGATGCTTTGTTGGGCGGGCACGGCTTTACGATTCTCACGAAATCAGAATAAAAAATCGGAACCGGTAACGCGAGAGAAAAGAAACGAGAAAAAGAGGTGTATGGCTGAGCTTACGACTTCACTTTTAATGCCAGCCTGTTCGTTGGTTCGCGGGAAAAGGACCATACGTAACGTTTCCCCGAAATATATGTGAGTGGCATTTATTCTTGCGCAGTTGCCCGAAACTCTCTGGGCCCGATCGCCGAATCGTTGACCCCTGAAGCCGACTGAATCGTGATAAGGGTGTTCACGAGTCATGTTTTCAAACTTGCCTTATAGCACGATAAACTTTGGTCCAATTTGCACCAAGTGCGCTCACAGTATTGGATCGTCACACAATTAACGCGGTCGTTGATTTGCGGACGGTAGATAAAAATAAAAAATTACCTGTTAGAAATTGAGAAGCGATGAATTTCCTTGTTTCTTTATAATTCTTTATTCTTTTCTATTAAGCTTCCTATCATAAAACTTTGATAGTATAACTACTTCCAGTGCTTTGGGATCACTTAATAATTGACGTATACTGTCCAACTATGAAGAATGGCAGTCGCTATAAATCCACAGGCACTCAAAATTCTGACGTATTTGGCAAGATGTATTTTGATTACAAACCGCGATGTTGAAGATCGATAACTGAAGCGGTAGAAGCTTATATCGTTATGTCTTGCCATGAACTGGTTCTTTTAATAAATTTTGCCTTTCTTCATGGGTCAGTGTAATTCTAAGGGGGAAAATGTTGCAGGAGGAGATTAGAGCTCGAAGGATGGCATAGATCCACAATTGAACGGCAGCATGTGCTATGTGATAGTCACTGGTCGTAGTTTGCTGTGGACGCTCCTGTCCCTGGCGGCGTTAATGGCAGTTTTATCGGGGCTCATCACTCCAAAATGGCTCATTGGACCTCAGATAAAAGACACGAGTAACTATTTTCTCTTATTTAATCCGTACGTCGTTAGTATGCGGTCGAAGGGTGGGATATATTCAACGAAGTTCTTAACGTTGATTGGAATATTAATGACTCGTCGTGTCTACTTCGATGAGACTCCGTTACCTTCTCGCTGATATTTCTCGTAGAACTTATCCATGATTCGTTCGTTCCTAAACAGAGAACTATATTAGACGAAGTATTAAAATCTTTTTTTTTTTTTTTGATCGTTAGAGAATGGAACAGAGTTTTACGCGCCAACAGTCGGAATTTTCAATCGTTGCATCAGGCTGCACGGAAAGAAGACTCATTGCGCAAATTTCAACTTGGATGGTTTCGCCACGGATTCCAGCGTATTTCCAGATTGCTGGAAAGCCTCTTACTTCTTCCTGTCTCTTGGTTTGGCGGTTATGTCGATGACAGTGCTGGCAGCTTTGGTTGGCTGCTGCATGCAAAGCATCGGCAGAAAGAGCATCTTCAACCTGGCTGGTGTTGCGCAGGTTATTGCTGGTAATATTTCAACATGACACTTCAATTTTGCAACAGCTTATAACTCTGTAAGTTTCTAATGCTATTTCGCTTCTTGCCAACAGGAATATTTTATTTGCTGGGGATGATTTTGTATCCCGCCGGTTGGGGCGCAGAGAGGGTTCAAAGGATCTGTGGACCGGAAGCTGACGCTTTCTACCTCGCTGAATGCTCTCTAGGTAGTAAAAATGTACAATTCTTTGCATTCTCAAGACACTTTAACCGTTATGTGGGCAATCAAAATGCTATAGATATCCAACGAACGTAAATAAGTTTGAAATTTTTATATTTAAATCCTTTGCATTCGACATAAAAAATATTCATGAATTTTGCCTTTGCAATTGTTGCCCACACTACGCAGTATTAAGATATTTAGAATGAAAATAACAATAAAATATAAGAGTTACTCAAGAAATAAAATGAAACGAATAGAACAGAATAGGGGACATCTCCTATTTTGATTCCTTAATTAATTTATTGTCAAGTAAAATGGTAAAGAACGTTTTATCTTTCAGGTTGGGCTTTCTATAGTGCCGTGATAGGGGTTGGATTGACGTTTGTTTGTGCGGTAATAAGCGGCCAAGCAGAAAAGTCCACAGCCAGTGATAAAGTTCAGGACAAGATGAACGAGGGCAAAACACTGATCTGTCTCGCGTGAAACTAGAAAAACTGGGGAATGCACGTCATCGATGTTTTGGGAATATCCATATTATCTCTGCCGAAAGAGCAACGATAAAGTAAACGAAACGTTGCCAAATGCGACAAGAGAATAGAAGGGAATTTATCGTGGGACCAAATCAAGTTCAAGATCAGTGATCTTTGTTACGGGGTCGTTGAACTTTTGCTCCATCGAGTATATATGTACTTATCACAGAGATGAATCTGTTTTGTGCCAATCTTTCCCCAGATTTTCATCTCTATAACATTATGATTGTTTTAAGAAAAGTACGGTTCAACTTACTACAGTCGATTTGTATACAAGTAAATGTATATGAAACAGATATTCGTAAGAAATAAGATATAAGAGAAGAATAATATTGTACAAGGAAGAAATAAATCAAGGATGTTGTTAAATACTTGTATCTTCCTACTTTCCTATCATTCGTGTTTCTTTTTCTTTTTACCAAAATAAATCTGCCTTTTTTTTCTATTATTTTTTATTAATTCATTGAGAACAGGTGTATGGACAGCTTACTAGTATCTAATAAATAAATAATCGTAATTGTTTATTCGCGTAAAAAAGAGAAAGGGAACGTTCGATGATCGACGCGTTAAACAGACATCGATTCTTTTCCCAGCGATAAGTAAAAAATTTGCGCTTCCTGTCGTTTCCGAAAAGCTGTTTCGATTTCTCATGAGATAAAAACACAGGACATTTTTCTCTCAAGAAGGACGTAATTTCAATTTTGCGGCGAACTTCTCGGCGAATTAAGAAATACAGACAATACATTTTGAGAAACGTGATGATTGTGGTTGTCACGACGATTATCCTTGTATACGCTTTGGACCGATCTCTTGAAAAGCTATACGGCATATGGGTCCCTACAAAAGCAACGGGGAACTGTTCTGAATATAAATTACTACGTGTGGATTAAGGTGAGCCCCTAAACAAGGACTGTACACAGTATATCGAGGATGCAACTAAGAACGAAGAGAATTAACAGAGTATGAAGAACGAATTGCAATACGTGTGAATTCTGTCGTGCTGGCCAATGTACATATCGGTATATATCGGTTTCTGTAAATTACAAGATGAATTTGCTTGTAATCGCTCGCTGTTTCAGCCACGCAATATTCTCTCACGCTTATATACAGTCGCTGGCGGCACACGGTTGATGCATTAAAAAAATTAATCGTTTCTCGCTCAGGATGACGTTTTATAAAGGATCCTAATGAACTCGCTAAAAGTCTAAAATAAATCGTTACCAAAATTTGTTTTCATCTTTAGGCAGAACGGATAAATGAGAACAAAACTATATGATCCCGATTGATTCTTCGTCTCTCTGTCCATGATCGCGAATGCTCTGCAAGAAAATTGATCAATGAACCCAACTAATTAAAGAAAGAAGCTTCCAACGTGTTTTCATTTCATTCTCATTTATCGACTCGCTTGTTGTCTTTCGATGGGTCTGTGACACGAGCGATCAAAAGCGATCGCACGTGATATCGCGTCGAATCGTCGGTTGTCAGTCGATTTTATGTACACACGTATAAATAATCAAGGCACCAAGGGAATCAACAGTCAATAAATAACGCAGACTGATACGCGTTACTGCATATTAGCAAGCAGAACGACATTTCGAGAAATTTCCTTTCCACCTTTTCGCTTTGTTCTTTATTTTGTTTCCTTTGCATTTTAACGCGCACGGAATTAAAAATTCGTCAGCATATTAGTCAATACCATCGTGAAAATCGCGACACATTCATCATACCGAGTATTTAATTAGATAGCGCGTGTTTTTTGGTTGGGCCAGCTCTAGATTATATCTGCTAACGTCAGTTTATCTACCAGATACACCTTAAAATTAACATGGGAATTAAACTATCGGGTGTTTCGAGACCGTCTCTACGGGAATGTCAGTTTAGACAAACGTGGGTCCACACGATTTTTGCGCAGGGACTCTGAAGAATCTTTCACCTTTTGTCTGTCAGGTAATTCGCAAAATCTATTCGCAACTACGATATTTTTTCCGAAACAAATTTCCTCGTGAGAGGTATCAATGCAATCAAAATAACGATCGAGTTTAAAATAATAATATCAATTAAGCGTTACGAGAGTTACAGAAACAGTATAGATAATAAAAATAATAGGAATCTTTTTCTGGTTTGACCTGCAACTCACGATCTTTTCCCGATCTCGATCGTTTTGCAAGCAGAAATTCTTAGGCGAGCACGGTTGATTGTTCGCTTTTTTCAAACGATCGTTAATATTATATACATGAACTATAAGATAAAAATTATACCTGGCTCAAGGCAACCAATATTTTTCGAGTATATCTTATCTTGCAGTCCTTAAACCAGGTTTATTAAGTTCCTAAGTTTTGACTAACTTCCACGATTAGTTATAAACTTCTCTACCTTTATCTTGCTGATCATTATCAGCGATCGTCGATCGTTCATGCTATTCGTATAAATATGAGTTACTCATGATCGCTAGAAATACCATATGGAAATATGATCTGGCGGCTTTATCCGAGTAACTACTTTTCATCTTTCTTGCAAAAAAGATTCAATGGATAAAGGGTAGAGTCTATCCCTTTCTTTCTACTATGAAAATTGAGAAATGATTTTTTAAGATTCATCTTCTCCCCAATCACTTATTCTGATTTGTTTTTTCTTCTTCATCGAGTAACATTTTCTTTGACGTAGTATCTTACAAAAGAAACATGAAATAGAAACGAAGAGCAGAAGATGCTCAACTGTTACTGTGCTATTCCGTTCGTAAAGTGAACATTAAATATCGTAGAAATCGAACGACAGCGTAAATTGTTATAAAACGTAACAAGATTAGCACGAAACATCACAGCGTGTACAAAATCGAAGTGAAACGAACGTGTTTAAGAGCGTGAGACGAGGAAACATCGTAATAAAATATCGTATATTTAAAACGTTAAAAACTTAATCTCCCGATCAATCCGGCTCTTTTTATATTTACTAAAAGTCAATCCTTAAAAAAACCGATCGCACTAAATATTTATCAATTACATGAATCGCTCTTATTGCTCGTATGCTGTCCCACAACGCTCAACTCTATTAACGACA
Organism: Bombus confusus; assembly: GCA_014737475.1. Lineage (NCBI taxonomy): Eukaryota > Metazoa > Arthropoda > Insecta > Hymenoptera > Apidae > Bombus > Bombus confusus. The sequence continues at coordinate 5,759,895 of JACXIV010000020.1, read as the reverse complement.
TAAAGCGAGTTTGATTGTAGTTCGAAGCATATCGATAATTATTGTTTATAGTCAACTCCATACCGAGCAATCTGATGCTTAATTGTCATTAATCTATTTATTAAGTGGATCCAGACGCAACAACGAGCATCGTATTAATCGCCAATTAAAAAGCTCTCAGAATTAATCGTCAGTCTGCTCGAGGTTCGAGTTGTTTAAGAAAATGCATACAAAATACCGCGGTTTGATTTGGCTCGAGGCAATAAGCGTCGCCGGAAACGCTGCTACGAATTGCTGAATAGATCCGACCCCCTTTTTATCGTTACGTATCGGGGGCGAAGATCTTCACGGTATTCTCGGAATTTTGCGCTTTCGAACGCATCGCTCGTCTTCTCTCTTCGATCAGTTGCCTTCGAGCTTGTTCTCTTGCTTCTCTTGCCTTCTTGTTCGCTTCGCTGTTAGCTGTGGATTTTGGTTTGTGAATTGGCGTGACGCGACGTTTAGCCGTGGTGCCATTCTGCGGAGCTGGAGCAACTGTCTTTTTCTCTGGTACGGTCTGGAAAAGATATTACAAATGTAATAAAGCACTAGCAATAGAAAATAATGTATGGTACCATTTACATTAAGGACTGATAGAAGTTAAGAAATGTCAGGAATTAAATTGGAGAGGTGAAAGAAGTACAGGTGAAAGGTAAAAAAAAAAAAGGAGAAAGTGGAGATTGTAATATCTGTACATGTTACATGTATTACATACACATTCGCACTGTTACATTTCCTATAGATACATAGAAATAAGGAAAACATACTTAGAGAAAAAGGATCCTTCTGGGATTTCTTCTTCCAGCTTTTCTAACACTATTTTCTTGTAATGTTCGTTACTTGGGTGTTTTGACAAAAATTTAGGAAAAATACCGGGGGAGCAAGAAGAGGACATTTATTCTATAAACGCAAGAGGGTATAGTTGATCGCTGCTCATAATCATTGATTTAGTACAAATTATAAAAAATTCTGGGATTCAGAATAGAAGATTCGTCATAAGCGTTGATCTTTAGAAATATAAATACAAGACTCAGAATACCGTACACGTACAAATACAAAGATAATCGACAAAGGGTTCGATTTGATTTAAGAAACGTGCACATGTGTTTTACTTTAATAGGGAAACTCTTAGTATTTGATGAATTTCTATGAACTTCGATACTATTCGGAAATAATTGCATATATTTCATATCTTCCAAATAACGATTCGCGCGAAAGCCTTTCTTCAATGGCAGATAATTGTCGAGGTCGGTAGATATAATACTTTTTCCAATCTTTCGATTTGGTAAACAGCGAGGAACGAAATTTGAACGAACATGTTGCGAAATATCCATGACAACGTTTACATTGGCATTAGACTTAGATTTTATGTTTTTCGTAATTACACCATAACTTAGCTTTTTGATGCTTACTCGATTTTTTAATTTAGAATTGCTATGTTTCGTAACTTTCGACACAATCTCAGAACTTAAGGAGGATATTAAAGTGGAAAGAAAATTCCGCATCTCACCATTCTTGACTGGCCATGTTCGAATATTATTTGTAATATTATTTGTAACGAGAGTCGATTTATTTTTATTGTTCGCCACATGGGACGCCAAATTCGTGAGAGGAATTATACATTGCATGGAAAAATCGCGATTTTCGGGTATAGGATTTAGAGTTTCGCTTGCCGTCTCGAAATTATCCTGTAAGCTTGCAGAATTTGTATCTTGGGTGTTCGATCGTTTCCAAAAATTTTCTGAACGATTATTCAAAGGATTAGACGTGATTTCGCGAGAAACCATTCTTTTCAAAGATTCGTCCTCCATAATTTTGAAAGTTTGTTTCCTTCTCTTGTCGTAAACCTTCATTCTTTCCAGTTTCTCAGATTTGTTCAGAGTTGAAGATAAATAATTTTCGACATTATAGATTGGTCTTAATTGGCGTAGGGTTTCTTGAGACAATGGAATGAAAGGTTTCGAGTCGCTTAGTCTCCAAAAAATATTTTCGGATATTACAGATGAAATTTCTGCTTCTTTTTCGATCTTTTTGGGGGATTCTTTTATCTGATCCTTTCTTAATTTTTCTACGTGCTCTTTTTTTAATTCTTTTGCTTGCTTTCTTACGTTCCACGTCCCAGCAAACGTGCAATTTTCTTCATATGCATCGGTTTTCCTTTCAGACTTTTTATTACTATGCACAAAATCGAGATTCGACCAGGCCTCGTTTACGACAGAGAGATTATATCTTTCATCATAATTATGACTCAATTTTTGCGCGTTCTTCATTTTTAACATCTTTTCTGGTTTCGCATGCAATACATTTTTTGTAGATGATTTTGTCATATTCGCAGTGTTGCAATCACCAGATGAAATATCTTTTCTTGTTGGCAGTAGTTCTTTAATGTCGTTTGAGAATGTGACGTTATGCCCAAGTTTTTTAACACTTCCTTTATGCGCAGGGGAAGATTTATAAGGAAACTTGTCAATTTTTGATGGAGTAGGAACTTTCTCTTCGCCCCTTTTGTGGATAATGACTGGCTTTAAATTATAAGACTTTTGCTCGTCGCCGATACCTGACTTAATTGAATCGTTTTTTCGAGGCCTGTTTTCTGGAGTATGCGATCTTGTTCTTCGATCATTTTTTATCTGGATCTCCTGGTTCAGATTTCTCTCTGTAGAACTACGGGATTTAGCTTTCGGTCGAACCTTTCCCATTCTTTTATCGACAGATACAATTTTTTTACTGGCTGAAGAAATAGTCTTCAAATTGGTTGCATTACTTTCATTTTCTTTGATATCCTTTTGCGTATCTTCAGTGAACAATTCTGAATGATTATTCTGTTCTTTACTGAAAGAATGATCATGCTTTTGCTGTTTCAATTCATCATCTTCTTTTTCAAAGATCGCTTGAAATTTCGATGAAATATTCTTCTCAATAATGTCATCACGAAGATATAAATCAGAAAATGATTGTTTACAATTTTCAAAGTAAAATGGATTTATATCATGCTGTAATCTGTTCACATAATTGATGACGTACGAAGTGCATGGTTTAAGAGAAGAACTTTCATTTTCTATCGCCTGTATTTCAGTTATATCTTCAAAAAGAAACGCATTACTTTCATTGTAATCTACTTCACAATCCTCGCAATGGTTCACATACTCCTCTAAATTTTGGGAAAGGGTTAGAAATTGAAACGCATCGTCGCATAAACGCATTTCAAGCGCTACATATTCGGGTACTTGAGGGATATAGAAATCTTTTTTCACCTGATTCGATTCTTCCGGGTCGATAAACGTTGCATCATCGAATCGTACGCGCTTATTGGGAACAGAGCGCGAGTAGGATATACGGGAAGATAATTCAGCTGGCGTTACGTTATCGGTATTGTTGTGAGAATAAAAATTTTTCCCAGGAGGCTTCAAGGAATCGATTGTCTGGGGGTGAACAGAAACTGAACATACCTCTTGCCACTGAGAATTGCGTAACTTTTCTATCTGATCGAATAGCTCGTTTACTTGAACCACCTGCAGCATTACCATGTCCCAGAAGCCCGCTAAATCCTCGTTCGTCGTTGGGAACTCCTCGCCAGGCACTTGATTCTACAACAAAAGTGAAATATTCAATATATGTACATAAATGTATATATACTAATTTATGTTTCGATTTATCTATAATTTTGCAATTAAAATGTTGTCAGAGATAAGGAAGCGTCCGCATACTTTTAAGCGTTTATACATGAATATTAAACTTTGTTCGATTACTCATTTCCTTCATAATTTACAATAATTTTAATAATTTTATCATGTTTTCTATAAAACCAACAGATGTCTACTATATACTTATACTCAGAAGTGTATATAGTTGGTAAAACGAGTGTTGTTTATCATCTGAATATTATTCTAAATTTAACAATCTTATTAGGAAAGCGATATATGAAAGCCATACAATATTTTTCTGGCACAGTCCCTCAAACTGTTGCATCTTCTGCGAAGTGAGCAACCTAGCTTTGCCTGCAGCTGACCGCAGTTTTCCGGCTGCCTCTTCCGGAAGTGCAACAGTATCGTCACTGGCCAATTCCGCTTCCGCTGACGCGGCTAACGAGAGCAGCCTGTCCGTCTCCTGTTTCAGCAGCTGTAACAATGAAGCAAAGAATGTGAGTAAACGTTTCTTTCGACATACCTCATTCCAGTTATGCGTACCTTCATGAAGTAATGCCCATTTTTCTCTTCGACCGTTTTCTCTGCCTCCTCAACCTGTTTCGCCACGTTCGTCGAGCTGGCGCTCGGTTCTAAGACAGGTAGGACTACTTTTGGAGCAGCTGGCTGCTGATCTGGGATGCTAGTCACGCTAGAATTCAGCTTTTGTGCTCCACTGTCCGCTAGATTTACGTCTAAATTCGCAGCTGTTGGTATTTTTGGTTTCTGCTCGACTTTCCGTGACACTGGCGTTACCCTAATAATGAAAAAATACGTAATTGTATTTCCCATGACGCTAGGCTTCTCTTGCGCAACTGAACTGATATTATTAGCGAAATTTTATAAGTCATCGGTAGCAAGTTATCAATGCTAATAAATTTTCTTACATAACGGTAATACGTTTAGTAATGAAACAGGCAAAGTTCTATACGTCAATTTTACAAACTGCAAGCCATCTACTAATTGCCTTCTTCAATGTAAAATAGTAAAATTGGGCAACAGAAATCTATAATTTATAACTTCTCATTATTGTGCAAGAGAACTCTGCCTGTTTGCTGCACAGTTACCTTTGCAATATAATTTTATAATATTGTCTGGGTAGCGAATAGATGATAATCTAGTCAATAATATCATAAATCAAGAAGTCTGCAAATTGTATGACAATGATCGAATGAATAAGTAACATATGCCTTTTTCCCGGTGATGGTGAACCGGATTTTCTCCTGATTAATGCAAAAGCGATGCCGAAAGATCCAGAAATATGAATGAAATATTTAAAGAAAAGTTACCTTTGCAAAGGCTTGAGAATTTGTTCCGAACCATCGGTGGGTCTTCTAGGGCTAACCACGGGAAGTTGAGCTCGGAACTCTGGTCTCAGGTGTCTCAACACTGGCAAATTTTTCAAAGACTCCTCGTTATTCGCATTCTCAGTCGATACGTCGTTGTTGTTACTAGACTTATTAAAGCTGCTGTCGCTAGTGCTCAGTCTGCTAGTGCTACGTTTGAAGAAAAAACCCTGAGCTAGAGCTCCAGGACCGTAGAGCCGTTCTACTCGTTGCTGAATGAAAGATTTCTCGCTGCTCGTGGTGCTGTTTATCACCTGACTTTCCACTTCCTCTGTCGCCCCATTTATTATACTAGTATCGCTAAACGAAGCATTCGAAACTGCAAACAATTTATGGATGAAAGTTCCAATAAAAATAGCAATAGTAAAAATAGGGAATAAAAATTTCATTTGTCTGAGATATATTTGTGATCAAGACACTTACGGTTAATAGTAGGTTGCTTTGGAGACGACACTGAGAAATGTTTATTCTGTTGACTACAAGACATCATCTGCGATACTCCAGGGCTGCGTTTCGTAGGTGTAGAAGCTTGGACTGGACTGATATCAGGGAACGTAGCGTGCAACACGCCTTTGTCAACCTCGGAGAAACCCTGATAGATACCTATGGAACTTCTGGCTTCCCTGTAAGTCTCCACCTTACACTCCTCCTTCAGACCGTTGGAGAAACCGTTTTGCCTATCCATTGCTAGGGGTGAGATTGACTGGCTCTTAGGCGGATAAGGGTGCGCTGGCACGTTGAGATTTTCGTTTGATCTGAAATATTTTAACGTCCATTAAATTTCTAGAAAACATTATAAAAGTTTGTTCCTTACTGTTATCTTTATTCCAAATTGTTCATCTTATGACTGTACAAGTAACACATATGCTAAGTATAATTACTTATGATTAATGTCAGTATGCTAAATATATTTTACTTTCAGTAGTCCGAAATCGCTAACAGACGTAATATATTTTTATCCATAAATTTTTCGTTTTCCCTATCGGAGCTAACTGAAATTGACTTGTGTTTGTTAACTTCCAAATCTGTGACTGTAGCAGCGTTTGAACGAGGAGCAACTCAGTTAAAAGGAGAAATAGAAATTAAAAAGCATTGCAGTCTGGTCGATAAATATTTTACCTGAAACCTGCCGGGCTGGTGTCTCTGTTGATCAACCTGGTCCCAGGGCTGCTGTCCCTCGATCGAAATCCTTCCCTGAGCTTGCTGTCGTATCTGTTGATCCCCGAATAGCCACTGATGCTACAAGCCAGACCTAAGTAACTCGGTTTCTTCACTGTCAGCTGCTCTGGCTCTGGACTGTTTCGATGACCATTGCTGACATTTAATTTCTCATCTGGAGTTAAATTGGACTTTTGCAGCGTTTCACTGCTACCGTTTGCCAACTTCTCCGCCTGAGACGCCGAGTCACCGTTGCAAGATAAATTCAGACTGTGCAACGTTTTCTTCGATATAGTGTCTATGGTGTTCTCTGTAAAGCAGAAGCCTCCGTTGGTTTCGCAAGGTTTGCTCTAATTACAGCCAGGCCTATGCTTTTGTAATTCCTTGATACACTTTCTCAGCCTGCTTTTCACACCCTAGACGTCCATGTTTATTACGTCCGGTAGAATAATAATTTTGAGACGCGAGCACGCAATGCTGACTGCAATGGGGTCGCGTGTGGTTCACGCTCGATGCGAATCTTTCGCAAATCGAGTCGAACGCGCGATCCGAATGATGCACTTTAGCGCGAATCCCATGAAGAACAATGAAGAAAAACCATCGAACAAATGGAAAAGCGTTTTCCCAGCGGAAAATAGAAGCAGATACGAGGAGAGACCACGGGAAGATTGAAACGTGCCCGTTCGAAACGCGACACAGGAATAACCCTGGAATGGCAAGAGGCTGGCCGAGTCACGATGCAAAAGAGACAAGACCGCCTCTCTGCATCTCTACTCTGCTCGTCTGCTCCTCTTGGCACTGACGATAGAAAGAAGCTGTGCCCTGCACTTGCTGCACTCGCCTACGATCTAAATTCGATCGACACCGCGGGGCCGAGCAAAAAGGAACGATCCACAGGAAGGTGGAGGGAACCGGTAACCTTGAACGTACCAAGATCGTCTCGCCTAAAATTCGTTGCGCGAGAGTTGATCAACGTGTGATCGTTCTGCATGGCCTTCGATGCGTCAAGTGCAAGGTCATTGCATGATGATCCTTGAATTCCACAGATTCGTGGATATTCCGTGAACTTGACTTTAAAATTACTCATCCTTAGTTCGTTTACGAATGCTTTCACGCACTAGAGATACGTGTATCGCGATATATGTACGACATACGTGTTCTCGAGTAAAATATAAGAATTCGTGCGCTACAGTATCCACTTGGGGCTGTGGTTATGATGGATGCGTGTTCCGATGAACTGTCGTTTTCATCAATACGTTAGAACAAATATATGGATGCTATCATCATCAATGTCTATCATATTTTTATTATTTATTGTAATCCTTTCAGTTTCCGATGGCTTCCGGTTTACATCGTACCTACTTATCGTACATCTTATTTACTAGTATCCTATCGTGTGTATGTATATCGTGATACACGTATCCCTGTAGAACTAGCATGAGACTTTGTTGTCCGTAAATGTGACAAAAGATTTTTAGAACGAGGTATAGTGTCATCGATTAAAGGAACTTCAATAAGAAGGCAGTTCTACTTTTCAGCAATTTGAATAATTCAACAAACACCAGCTCAAAATCGAATCACTTTTTCAAATGCTATAAATTCATGGTCAACTAATATTCATAGTATTAAATTTTAGATTTATTAATATGAAAATCGTTATCGTCTTTCATCTTCCAATAAATCCCAGAGCTGTCTCCTTATTGCCGCAAATCCTTCAATTGTTATCGTTCTCAACTACTGTCCTATGACAGAATTTCTAGTACTGAAGACAACATGTCCAGACGCTATTTTCAATGAAACCTTACACCTAATTTCTCATTAACATCTCGATATCCTGTAACAGGAAGGACGTACTCGCGTGACGAAAACTACACAGACCAAAGATTTTGTAAATGTTGTAAACTCTGCCCCTAGTGGAAAACGCTAAACATCGAAGATAGCCAACCTGATCGGTCGGACGCGGATTGATCGACGTCCAGACTGCAGCTGCCGATGCTCTCCTGGCTAGTCATGTTAGAATGATGATTGGTGACGATGTTGATGGCGATTTTCGGGTCCGGATCGAAGCGTCGATAATTAAGAGGTTGTACTGCAAGGGAGAGCGGCCTCGTACGGCGATTGGATCTGATGCCGGCGGCGCCTGGGACCGACGGCGTCAGCGTCGCGGCGCAGCAATCGCCGACGTCCTCCAGGCCCGCTACCTCGCTGCCACCACGTGTTTGCCCGCAAGCTCGTCGATGATCCTCGTCTCCGCGGTCCTCGTGCACACTGTTGAGTTTTTTTGTTTCCTTTTTGTTCGGCGATCTTTCCCATCTCTATTTTTTCTTTTCTTTTTTCTCGTGAACTTCATTCACGAGTCTCTAACATTTTTTACGAGAAAACATATCGAGGATTTGCTTGTTCTTTCTCAAGATGTTTCCTTGCTCGTACGAAGATGATGGATGTAGGATGGATTTACTTATTCATCGTTGAAAACTCATTGCTTAGTTGCGAATTTTTACTTCCTTCGTTTATCATATATTTTTTCAGTTATGTGTTTCACATGCTTCGTTAAAGAGAAGTTCCCGGGGAAATATTGTTTCTGAACATAATTTCTAGCATGGTATATCTCGTTGCTTACCATATTAGTTAGAAGAATTAGAAACTTCGCAGAATATAAAATACGAGAGATAGAAATTTTTAAGTGGTTTTGTAATTATAAGGTGCAATGTACGTTTTTGCATATCAAGCGCGGCACGTGCATTTCTATACTTTCAAATTTCCTATAAACATGAAAATATCTGGTAAATAAAAATCTAAAATAGAACAACAATAAAAGTCCAATCATCGCGAATAAAATCCATCATCTTCGACTCGATTTATCCGTGGAATTTCGCTGGTAATGCGCCGATGCTCTCGAGTCGTTCCTCTCAATCCACGTGAAAAAATATCAAACGCGAAAAACGCGTCGATTTCACGAACTAAATGAGACATCACGGCCTATCACGGAACGCTCAATTTTCTGTATCTTCGAGCAGGAAAATTATCGACGGTATGTAAACGGCAAGAATCACGAGAAAGCGGAACGAGTTAGCATGAAGCTCGAGTCGTTCCGCTTGTGTCGTTCCCTTTTTAACGACAGAAACCGCACCAGTAGGTGAATCGACTCTTTTTTCCACGATGGAACGAAGCTCGAGGGCATCGTGGATATTAATTGAAAGCTGGTGCTATCTTGCAGCAAACCGGCTAATCCCGACGTTGACTTTCACTAGACTTTTTAATCAACGTTAGAACGATCGTTTAGCCACGTAGTGTATTTCAATAGAAATTGCGTTATCGTGGGATCGAGCTTAAATCGAATTAGATCCAGCGGGAAACGATTCGAGATAAACGTTTTAAAATGCCCGATTGTTTCGCGGAAAATCGCGTAATCCGTTTCACTGCGGTGTGTTCACGGTTGAAAGCAAGGCGGAAAATCCTACAAAACAATTACAAGATTGCTTAACGAAACTGCATGCTCCGTGAACCTTGGTAATTTCGCGCATAATCGTGCCACTGGTTGAGCAAACAGTTTTATCATCGTGAATCACGGAAAGAAAGAGAGAGAGAGAAAGAGAGAGGTGGCCGCGTGGCCCCGTGACTTTAAAAAGCAAATAACGCGTGTGTAAACTCTATTCGCGTGGATCTAATTTTATGAATCGACCGGTGGCAGAATACAGACGAGTCGGTCGTAATAAATCCACGTATCTGTCGATATGTAACACCAGCTTCCACGTTTTCTTCTCTTAACGTAAAATCTATTACCTCTAGAACCTCGATTATCCGAACTAGCTCTTTTAATCTCCGGAAATCACTTATTTTGAATCGTTTTAGATAGAAAAGATAACTTATGAATAAAAATTGTTTCTGTTCTCGTGTCTCAATTTCTCTTGCAAGGGAACATCGTTAAATTTTACACTGATTGACGTTCAAGTGATCGAGGTTCTACCGTATGTTTTATAACGCGTTTAGATGTGCTTGCAAATAGCGATGAAGACAAAAGTATACGGAGCGATCCATGAATCGGTCAACACGATATTTGAGCTGGTTCTGACAGTTTAACAAAAAAAGGAAACCAAAAAAATAAAAAAGAGAGAAAAAGAAACCCAGATCAAATACCGTGGCGACCGATTCGTGGACCACCCTGTACAGCTTCGAATTTAGGATTGAAAGCGTAGCTAGAAAGAGTCTAAAAAAATGTAAAACTAGAAGTAGAGAATAGCGAAAGATGAGCTGCTGAAATAGATGAAACGTTGCATCGCTATTTGCGATCGTTTTCTAACTGCCTGTTCAGTTGTTTCGGTTGAATTAACGCGGCACTAATTGCACGTTAATCGTTGCCGAGGCTTATACCGATTTTGCACGAATCGCATGGGGTTGTGCAGAACCAGAAGGCAGTGCAAGCTGGTGCATCGATCGAGTACGATTCGCTTTCGAGAATCGCATGCATTACAAAAGGAACGTAAGGTGGTCTGTGTGCAACGAGCAATCGATATCGTCGAGCGAGTGATTCGTTCGATCTATTTTAAATCGTATTAATCAGACAGTTGTAACGTCACGCCAATTAATTGGATATTTTACATTCTTTGTGTAAAGAACGTACACATTCACAGTGGAAAAACTTTCAATTTTGTTAAAAACTAAGACTGTTAGTTATACACGTGGTTTCGTATAATCACACTTCTCAAACGACAGGTTACGTACACTGTACAGTATTAGGACACCTAACTCGTGTTACATTCGTTGGAAAATTCTAAATCTTATTTCACATATAATGGAAATAAAATAACAGGTTTGTAATAAATCACATAGAAAATTCATCAATATACAATAAACTAATAAGTGTCCTGACACTTCTGGCCATCAGTGTATCTAATTTCAAACATTTGTATAGGACAATTTTAGAAGATTCCAGTTGGTATTGTTTCTTTATGTTTTTCTTTCACGAGTTGCATAAGTGCGGTTGATCGAGCGCAAGTTCGTCTGTATGCAAATGGTGTTACGGATTAAAAGAGCATTGCATGAGACGTGCAGCGAAGCAAAGGTATGCCAAGATAGTGCAAGGTGATCGGATCATGCTTGATCGTGAACGTATTGATGATGAATGTAGACGCACACGCGTGGGAACGAAGGTGGTGGGGAACCATAGAAAATGTCAAAGCGTCACGAGAATCCTCGTGCGTTCGCCGATCGAAGAAATCGCGTGTCGTTGCTAGTTAGCCGAATTCTATCAAGATTCATCTCTTAATCAAGTAATTAAATTACAGCTCGTTAGCCACAACGTTAACGAGCACGAGTTCAGAAGAAACACTGGAAACTGGCTCGGAAAAGAGAAGATATCGCGAGCCGAGTTTAACAGAGCTGTCAGTGGAAACAGTGAAACTGTTGTTGTTGGATGAATAAAACGGTTCGTTACATTCGCGAGAACTCGTTCGCTAAAACAACTAATAGAAAAAAAAATTATGTAAATGTAAAATGTAAATTACGTGAAATGTAAATACTACGCTGAAAGATTCCATAGTTTATCGCGTGTATTATCGCCAATAATACAAAAAATGGAAGATTCGTGTACGTGCAATTAGCAAAGAGGATCCGTCAGATAAGATCGGTGAAACTAGTCGCGCGAAATGCTGAGTAGAATGAGTACACGCTTGAAAACCAAAACGCCGGTTGCAATAGAAATTGTCATACCTCCTACGCCAGTGCTTCCAAAGGAGGAACTTGGAAACGTTCTTTTTGGTCACAGGGTTCACCGTGTAGGTGCCACTTTCGATTTTCAGAGGCATCTTCGACACACTTTCAATCGTGCTCGACGTTCATCGACTACGTTTCTACGTCTACGTCTTCGACTCTCGAATATTACGCCGAGACTGATATCGGAGCCGGATTACTCGCGTTTCTATCGATTCGAACTGCTCTTAAACCCTGAACCTCGTGAAATCATTCATTTATCAGTCTGTTCTTAACTTGGATACAAAATAGCACCGATATTACTGAAGCGAAAGAAACTTGACGCATTAATTAAAGTGTTCTTAGAACCATCGTCTTGAGCTTTGTACGATAATATTTGCAGGAACAAGTTCACACTAATCGAATAAGTTGACACCACTAGAAGACTAAAGCGCTGTCGAAACAACACGTTTTCGATGAATCACGGGCCAGAGGAACTTCAGATCGGCTAACTCGAGATCTTCTTCTTCTTTGACGACCTTTGTCACCGGCAAGAACTCGCGAAGGCACGTTGCTAGGATGACTAGTTACCGAAGACTGGCATTCCCATCTCATCTCTCTCTTCTAAGACTGTAACGCACTCTCTCCCTCTCTTTCCTCCCTCTTTATCTTTCGCTGTGCCCTCGGCACGAGGATATTTCGGGAACACTCAAAAAACCACGAAAGCACACGAGTTGCTTCCTCCGCGCCCCTTGCTCTCCCCTTTTTCTCGGTCCTCCGGAATAAGCACCCACCATTCCTCTCAGCACACAGATTTTCGAATTCTTCGCACGCTTTCCCATCCCTCTCCTGCGTGTAATTTAACATATATTGCTACTGACGCACACGTTGCGTCCATTCAAATATTTCTAACAGTTCCAATATACCATAATATTCATTCTCAACGTACTTCAAATACTGCATATCTTGATACTTGCATCTCAGTTTTTGTACGTTTCGACAAAGTAAATTAGAGAAACAAACGAAGCGATGGAAAGTGTAGTGAAGCATAGATTATTGCCGAACATGAAGATACAAATGAAACGCATATACAACATAACGAGATATCCAATATTGGAAACTTTGTGAAGAACACGCGTGCGACGAATAGGCGTTATTAGTGACGGAAGCAGGGTAGAAAAATACAGGGTTAGTGGCTTGAACACGTGTCTGGCACGCGTACCGTTTCCACAGAAGTTCACGCGTCGGAAGAGAGACTCGTGCGTTCGATTTCATGTTCGCAAGAGCGGCAAAGTATCAGACGAAGGAGTCCCTAGGGTTAATAACCCTCTCTTTTCAGAGGCATTTCCTAGGACTTACTCTTTAATGTGTCGACAGTTTGTCAGCAGCTGGAATTTTCTAAAAACGCTTTTTTTATCGTTGGAAATCTCTCTTTGGTGTGTTTTACCGTTTCTGTTTGTATTGCTGAATCGCTATCGTTCATTTTTTCATCAAAGGAATACCTTCTTCTTTATATTTCGTTCTTTTTATTGCTGGAATCCTCCCTTGTCTTCCTCTGTCTTTTTCCCTAGTTGCTGAAATTCCCTTTCACCTTTGCCTGTCCTTTTTTAATTGCTGGTTTTCCTTCTTTGGTATCTCTTGCTGTCTTTATTGCTGTTATTTTTCAGGTATTTCTTATATCCTGAGCACTTTCTTTTTACTGTTACAATTCTATCTTTGAAGAACTTAGCTGGATTCTTATCGTTGCAGTTCTTTATACGAATGAATTCTTCGCGTGACAGAATTATTTCTCCAAATAAGAATATATTTTTAGGTTCCAATTTTTTCGTGGTACATCGTATTCGAGAATATTTATCGTCCAAAGGAAACTCGTTGCCTGACGTATTATCTTTCATCGCTCATACAAAATGGATAATGTTCGGGCAAGCAGTTGGTAGCACAAAGAAGTCCTCTGAAGTTCACAGTAGCTTTTTATAGAAGTTATTCCAGTCTATTTCTCGATACTGAATTACTGGATATTCTATCTTTGAAACAGATCCCGGATATCTCTGCCAGACTTTTCTATTTCCATAATCACGAAGGTTAAAACAGTTCAAATTGTATTCTTAATCGAAATTCAAATATTTATACGATTACTCGCGTTTCCAGGGTATCGTGTTGATGCAGGGATCGTTAAACGCAGACTTGACATTCTCCAATCCGCTAGTGTGAGCATGAAACCCTTCACTTTTCCCCTTGCAGTGACATACTAGACCTTGTCGGTTTCACTTACCGAATCCATAAATCACGCGGATCTGTTTCCTCGGATCCGAAAATAGACGAACGATAGATCGGATCTATGACAACCGAAAAACCATCCATCATTGGATTTTCCATTCTAACCGGATCAGAAGTCGAAATTCATCGATAGAAATTGATAGATTGCATAAATTCAATATTCGATAAAATACTGATTTTAGAAAAATACGCCCCCTTTAAATCTCTCTTTAACGGCGATCTAATAATAGCAAGCTTTTGCATTTTTCAATGAAACTTATTTTCTCTCTCCCAAGAAATACAATTTAAATATTGGAGCTGCTTCCTCGTTGCAACATACCCTTCAATGGTCGATCGATTTCGAATGGCGTAACCTTTTCAACGAAACGATTAGACACTTGCCAGACGTGTCTGAAACGGGTTCATAAAAATTCCTCGCGTTGTTACATGTTTCTCGCGCATCTAAACGAGTCTACGTGCGTTTGATCCGAAACGAATGTATCCTGGTCACCGAAAAAGTCGCTGAACGACATAAATACGGACGGCAGGCACGTATGACCAGCGTGAAACAAGAGCTGCCGTCTGGGAATGCAGAAAGCGCAGCTATGAATTCAAATGCAATATGGTGCGCTTATGGTGAAGTGCCATTCGAAGGGTAGGGCTGAACGAATGGAAAATTACACGGGACAATACTCAAAGTAAACCACGGTGCGCGTAAAGCGTGCATTGTCAATGGTTCTACGCGTTGTTCGATCAATCGACCAAGTGGAGCCCTTGAACTGAATCGTAGAGCACGTTGAATCGAAGTACGATCGTTTTCACGAGTCGATTGTCCATTTACGAGTGACGTAGACACCCTATTTCATTGGAGATACTAATACAATTACTCACGAAAGAATTCAAACATTTATAAAATCTTTTTACCGGATGACGTAAGCCGGAAACCAGATCTACCTTAAATATTTAATAAATGCTGTAACGAGACACGATTATCGTGATTATGTTGGTAAAATTCGAACTTCATCTGAAAATGTATATATTATAGAAGTTACAAGACATTTATTGCAAGCATACGCTTCGCAAATATTTTCATGAGTCATTATATCGATTTTTACTAAATGTATGTTTACAATAAATGACTCGCATATGTTTCTATATGTACATTCCTATTGGATTTGTTCCAAATTTCACGAACATAAAGACACATAATATATTCACGAAAGAATTCCATTATGTAAATGTTGGAGTATCAATTGATTCGAGTAAACGAATGCTGGAAAGGATCGTTATCGGTTCCATTCATGAATATCGAGTGAATGACCAAGTGGTACGAGCGAGTAAATATACCGCACGTTGCGTTCGAATAGCTATTCTTCTCGGGAAAACGTCGAAAGCAGTATACGCGAGGAATAAAAACACTC
The DNA here is from genome assembly GCA_014737475.1 of Bombus confusus. Classification (NCBI taxonomy): domain Eukaryota; kingdom Metazoa; phylum Arthropoda; class Insecta; order Hymenoptera; family Apidae; genus Bombus; species Bombus confusus. The sequence continues at coordinate 5,744,325 of JACXIV010000020.1, read as the reverse complement.
TCGGGCTTATCTTGTTGCGGCTAAGTAATGATTCAAGTCGCGAACGTGATAAGGTATCAGCAACTCGGCGCTTGGTAGCTTGTGTCACTATTGAAGCCAAACAACGACGACTGTGTAGGCAAACAATAGGTGAAATATTATGCTAGCTCGACGTACAGCTGGAACTCTGTCGATGTTGAAATAACAAGATTTTGCTAAAAATAACAACATTCGTGTTAACGATTCGTTTTATTCGCGTCTTGCAGCACGTGAAACAACCTGTATGAGTATATTACCGTGCAGATCGCGTGTACAACGAAGAAGATAGCAACTTATCACGTATGCCAAGTCGTGTCCTCCAGAGTTCCTTGCTCTTCAACACATATATCGTTTTCTCCTTAGTCTGTCGTTCGTCCATTCTCTTCGGGAAATCACTTTCTATCAGGAAATCTCTTCGAAGAAAAGCGCAATAAAATGTTTCACGAGAAAAAGGGAATCGATTACTTGCTATTACGCACCGAGAAGCTTCGTTTTCTTTTTTTCTTTTTTTTTTTACTATTCGTATTTATCAGCATACGAGTAAGCGGTTATTAGACCTTTTTTTTAGTTGAAAAAATTGAGCGAAAAGTGGTGAAATTTCGTTTGGGACGTAGACAACACCGGTGCCTATGTGGTGCGCGAAAATCCAACTATCTTCAGATTCTTCAGGAACTTTTTTCACAGTTTGAATGATCCGACTCAGGAATTCTTCCTATCGTTTCTGTGTGCTGAGTGAACGGAAAGTTGAGCGGCTATCCGAGATTCTGCAAGTCATCGGTGTCAGCGAACAGGCTTTAATTGTAAAGATCATGCACTTTGCTTAAGCTCTCATGGGTTCGATGAATTCCAGCTAATTGCGAATTATCAACGCGTGCTGCGTTCTTCGAGTAATTTTCGACCCAATTGTATTTTTCTATCGATAACAAATTGCTTGAAAAAAAGTAAGACAATCGTTACGTAAGATAGGCTTAACAAACAAATCGTCGAGACTCTCTGTTTGCCGACGAGTTTCTTCGTGAAAAATTGAAATAATCCGAGATACCTGTAATCTTGTTTGGTCACCCAATTAATGGCCAATTTTTATCGACGATCAAAGGGAGAATGAAGTGCACTTTCTTGTACGTGAGATGGAAATGATAATACCATGCGATCGATTTTTATTCCGATCGAAATACCTGTTTCTTGAGATACAATTGCAGTACGACGATTCGAAGCGAGTCTAGGCGACTTCCGAAGAAGAGAACGCGCATACAACGTGCTGCACTAGGTAATTCTATCCTAGACTCGTAGTGGAGAGCTCGCAAAGTATATTGAGTTACGAAATGAACGGTAAATTGAGGGGAGACGAGCCCAAAATAGAGAGCCACTGCCACCGCGACATGGTTTAAATACCGGCATTAAGACGATCTTCCGGTTATGCGTCCAAGCCACGAGAATCGCGTCTGCCTACAGTGTCTACGTTCAACCAAGAACTCGAGAATCATCAATAATTAATTTCAAATCTTTCTGAACCTCCTCTCCACACGGTGATAAATCTCTGAAACTCTGGCGCAAGAAAACTGCCTTATATCGATTTCTACGAAGACAAACTTTGGAAAGAACCATTTAACAGTTTAAATTACCCTCGATATCATCTTCGCGAAGTCACTAAAGTCAGTTTAGTTTCTAAAAATATAACAATTACGTTGGAACTTTTTTCGCCCAATATTCTGCATCCTTAAAACTTTGTCACAATTAAAAGAGTAAGATTCGATATTCAACACTGTCAGGCTGGCGTACTTCCTCGAGTCGTTTTCTAAATGACTAGCTCTAGCGAAACGAACGCGACGAATCTCTCATGCAGGATGGATCACATTCTGGTGATCCTTCTTTTTGGGAAATCATCGGGCCCAAGTGTCGCCGGTAGTCAGGGGTAAGTGACACCGGCTGAACTCTCTCGTTTCTATATATAAACGAAAATAAACCACAGTGACATTTGAACCATACTCTCTTCGTCTTGCGTACACGATCGTCGGTTCCTCTCTGGGGCGCGACGACGCCTACCAAAAGGCAAACGACGTTGCAGCGTCGCGACGATCGCCGAGAAAAATTGTGTCAGCTAAATTAGGAGAACGCCGTTCTCTACTGCTTTCAGAACCGCTTTTTTTTCGCGCGGTTTCGTTCGCATTGGAAACAGGGCGATTAATCAATCCCCGCCAAGAAACTGGTCTCGACTCCGCCAAGAAAGCGAGCTTTTGTTTTTTCCCTCTCCTTTGATCATACGGCTATTCAGATAAAAGGGAAACTGGGTTTGATATTCGAGAAAAAGAAAGGATACGCACCGATAATGAATTAATTGGCAGTATTGAAAATTAGTATTTTGTTAGTACTGGTATAGAACGAAGTTGTTCTTTGACAAGGAAACCACTGGAAAATTACATCCTCCGTAGAACGTGACTCGTTTTACACCGCGCAAGTAGGTGGACGTGTCGTAAACTGGCAAATATGTGCACAAAGTGCACTTAACGCACGAAAGAAAGTTTTTACTTTTTACTTTCCATCTCACGCCGTCTTAAGATCGTTGGACATTAGACCAAGACAATGCTCTTCGCTATCTAGCTCATTAATGCATTTTGCAATTAATTAATGCAGTTTTAACGATATGTTTTAATTTACCGTCACGTAAATGGCAAATTGTCCTTCGTTATGTAAATTATTACCGAATACATAGACTTAAGATCGTAGTCAGGCCGCACGATAGTCGAGTCTCACTACGGTGCTAATGAAATTTCAAAATATTTGTCAAATATACTTAAATACTTTCGTGAGCTACTGTACTCATACTACCTTAGTAATTATCTTCGCTATTAAAATTTGCTTACGATCCCCTATTTGAAAACATGAAAAACTTTTAATCGTAATCCGACGATCAGGAACTGCAGTCGGCAGGAATCCTCGTGACGGAGGAAGCGACGTCGATTCGATATTACCAAGACAATATATCGTGAGCGTTGCCTAAACGATTCTAATGAAGCAGCGCGCGGAAATCGCAAGCATTGTTTCGCCACGCGGTTGGAATAATGATTAACAGCAGGGGAGGACGTAGATGAGCGTGCATTAACAGTCGCGGCCCGTAGCCCCGGAAAAAGACACGATTATTCCCTTCGATCTTCTCTCGTCGTATCTCAACGGAAGCTCAAACAAACAACTCTCTTCTGCTCGAGTGCGAGAAAAAATATACTTCCTTGACGGACGAGTAGCTTTTCAGGGCGCGACGAAACGCGGAAACAACGAAGCTCGGTGCCGATTTCAGCGATTTCATTACCGTTCGTTCCGACTTTCACCTCGATACTGAAATTCCGCTGTGTCGTTCGGATCGACAGCATTGTTCGAACAATCCTCGCTAATACTCTTCTTAATGATAGCGAATAATGGCCGATCGAGGAGAAATTTGCCGAGTATTACGGACAAAGGGGACCATGGATCCGAAATATGAAACATCAGCATCGCTTGCATCTTTTCGATAGTATGTAATTCAATCAGAAATTTGACAAAAGACCCGAATGTGTAGTTAGCAAAATACGAAGCGATGAAAAATTGGATCTCAAAATACTTGCGAGCATAGGGATCTTTCAAAAGCACGGATCGTCAAATCTAGAATTTCATATTTTAAGTCCACTACCTCTGCCGATGAAGGCAATCTTTCTTTTTTTTTCTTTTTTTTCAAAAGTAGGATTTCCAATGGTATCGTACCATCGTGACAACAGCTCGTCACGGGAATTGAAAATAAGCTATAAATAGCGCGTAACAGGCCAAGAACCGTGTTATCTGACGATAGATATCGAGAGAGAGAGAGAGAGAGGGAGAGAGAGAACACCGTGGACAGTTTCAAACTGCACGCGATTCGCCGCAAAATGGCTGACCACTTGGATATTCCTCTTGGTAAACTTGATTTTAACGGAGATTTTTATAGCGGCGCATAAATTCCTCGGAGCAAGCTGCTGGCGACGAACGACGAGATAAATCCGTATTTATTTAGGGGTCGACTTTCGGGGTCAGTCACTTTTGGAAATCGGTCGGGGAATGTTGCTCGCGCGAGCTTATTTTTACCAAGAATCGTAATGGCGAGGCTCCCGTGGAGGTGCTCTCGCGCGAAATGCAGGACAGGAAATAAAAGGCATGCACCCGGTTGCACGTGCAACGGAAGAATGCATAACGACCGGCCAACACCGATGTGCACCGTTATTAATATGATCCGCGAGAGTTAATTACTTTCTAGTTGGTTCACGTTCGGAACGTTAGCGCGTATTAGGTAAACGTAAAACTTCTGTCTTATCTATCAACAGCACCTTTCTTTTTTAATAAATTATGATAGAGTATGCCCTTAACTGATAATATTAGCTTACAGGAATTTGGATATCAATTATATTTTGTTTTCTATATTTTAGCGATAAAAACCATGAATAGATATATGATTGCAGTTACATAATTATACATGGTAGTATGACATATGATCGATTAGGTTCTTAATAATCACGTACGACATAGAATAGAAATTTTGTTACCATGAAAAGATTAATTTCAAACGTGGACTAGTCTACCTCGCTTCGGCTTGTTACGTTTCTGACCATCGCTTTCGAAACGCTTGTTCCCTGCAGGAGACACGAACTGAGAGGAATAATTTTAACGAAGACACTCGAAAAATTAGAGTCAATTGGAGCTTCTTTCCAGCCTCTGATAGGAACGTGCATAAATTGAGCGTGGGCTCGCGTTCGCGACCCAGAATCGAGTCAACAGGGCTATCTTCTTTTCAACGCATACGGAAATTTGTTACGCAAAAAAGAAGGAAACTTGCATAAATTTGAATCGGTTACTTTGTCCTATGCTTCGTTCGTGACAAAACCCAAGTCTTTGAGCTAAATTTTAAAATATGGACGAGATCAAGCGACCTGGTTTAAAATTTCAAATTTCGTCAAGATAAATCGAGACCAGGCACGTGACATGGCATTTTGTGACACTAATTCGCGGAACTTCCGACGACTGCCTCTTAACGAGGAGAGATCCACGAAAGTTTCGGTCGTTTCCGTGGGAAACACGCGCGCTCCTTTTCATTCCTTGTTCTCGCATGATTTATGGAAAAATGAAGGCTGGCTGAACGCCAACGATGAATCATCGAGCTTCGATGAATAGGTACACAGGGCAATGATCACTTGTGTCATTTCGAAATTGCGTGCAAGTGTGTCGACACGTCTCTTGTCGATGATAGGTGTTAATGAATGAGAGAATTTTGTTATTTCGTGCGCGATCGTTTGCTGTATGACGATGGTACTAAACATTGCGTGCATTTGTACAGTATCGAGCTATTAACTAACGATAAGTACAATGGCGAGAACGTAAATAGGAAAAATCTCTATAATCAAATTGAACGCCGTCCTATATTTATAATAAAAATAGAAACAAAATTCTTCAGAATGCAATTAAGTGAATTTAAATATTTCCTTATTTATATATTCGCCACCGTATAGGTAAAAACAAACCCATACCTTTGTATATGTTTAAAATTAAATATATAGTAATATACATATTCTAAAGAACAATAGACAGTAAACAGTATGACTATTAAGATTCGCAGCTGATTGAACAGGATAGACGACAGAAGGGAACACTTCGTTTTTACGATCCTCGAACGATTATAAAATACACAACGAGCTCGTAATCGGGACATGATTGTACATTATACGAGCTATCCCAGCGTCAAATATAATCTGTAATCGTAAATTACTACCGGCGCAGCTGTAATCATTGCTCTTGAAGGCACCGATTAATTATCATTCATTAGTGCACATTGTCTGCAGCTGCGTGTTTTCTCGCATACCAGTTTGCTCTATACGAACTCATCACCTATTCAACTGAACTATTTTTCATCATTAGCAGCTTTTTCCCGATATTACGAACATTTCGTATTCCTTGGCTGCCCAATTACATAAATTTTTAAATATAGGTAACTTTGTAGAACGTCGTCCTTCTTCTACTTCGAACCATCAAAGCTCTAGTTAACTTTCAAACTACTAGCTATTCGTACCGCCTCTTCTCAATTCATACACTACATAGAGTCACAAAAATTCATACACTACATAGAGTCACAAATATTCTTCATTGAAATTCATTTGACGACTCTTTTAAACATGAAAAATATCTAACCGCTTCGAAAACATGCGGTACAATTTAGGAAGGCACTCTTTAAAAAACGTACAGACAAATGTATTTTTCCTTTTTTTAAATTTACATATCCACAGAAGAACTATTTTTTCGCCACTGAAAGTTAACGTTAAAGGACAACGTTACACACGGAATAATTTCCTATTTTTCTCTATTCTAACGTTCGTTACTCGATCAAGATTGCGGTGGCGCACGCTAACGAGTCTACGTCAATCTCATCGCGTTTCAATTAAAATTCCCGCCATTGAGGGCGGGGAAAATGCACCCCGGGGGATTCCCTGGAGGGCAGCGACGCCGGTATTCTATTTTCGTACGGGAAAAACAGGGCCGTTGAAAGAATATTCGGCCGACGAAAGAGCCGGATGTGCGTCGCGGGCTTTCCTTCTGTCGTCTCTGTTCTTCTTTCATTGGTTTAGGGCCAGGGGAGGGAAGCGGGGAGCCGGATTTCCGAAAAAGGGAAAGCGACTCGGGATGCAGGTTGCCTGTGCGTCGAGAGCCTGTATACGCCCACGCGAATGCGATAAATTATACGAGGAGGCGAGACCGAAGGGGTCACCATAAAAGAACCTGTTACGTTCCAGATATTAATCCGGCTAGCGGGCATAAAATCGATCAGTGTTCCACGTTGTTCTCCCACGTCTTCGACGGTCGTAACCTCGTGTAGAATGAACTTCGAACTCGTTCTCTTTACCGCGTTCTTTTGCGATCGATTCGCTTGCCATCCGGTTTTGCAGACTTTAACAATTTCTCTGTCGATGTTCTCTTTCTTCTGGAGTGATAAGCAAATTCCTATCGGTAGATACGCGGGCTTTTGCGCTTTTATGAGAAATCTAAGGGTGAAAAAAAGAAAAAAGAAAAACTGCAAAAATACGTAAAATACTTATATACTTTTTCTACGTAAGTTTCAGGCTAAGTAACAATTCTTAAAGGTTCTTGCGTGTGTCATTTATTTATGAACGGAAATACATAACTACTACTGTGACGTAATATTCCACTTTTAAATGTGAAAATGCAACAGCAATGAATATTTTATGAAGACAGAAACGCAACTGTTGCGTCAACAGCGTTATCGAAACAATGCAATCTATACGTCCATAACTGGTTGGCTAATTCGGCGAAATTTCATTTCGATAGAAACGGTTTTGTCATGGAATGCACGGAATCTTTCATGGCTGACTGCAGTTAATTTTCTGTTTCCACGTGCATCGATTAACCACAGCTAAACTGCTGACATTTATGCAAATTCATATTTCCACGAACGCGATCGAAAAATGTAACGTAGTTGGAAAATTGTTTCGCCTACGAAATATTACATCGAGTATTACATATGTTAGATATCTTCAGGCGCGTTTTATGCATTTTTGTATCTACGAACTTGCCGTAAAAGCATGAAAAATCCATAGCCCAACCATAATGAAATCTCTTTATAAAATCATAATTAAATCTTTTATTTTGCAAGAAACTTTTGCGCTACTTAGAATGAAAACAAAAATGCAAACAGATCGTGAAAACACGTCGTATGCATCGACAGAAGTGAAAGTGTTAAAGGTAAACCGTGTTTCGGCCCATTGCTATTTTTTCTTTTTACGTGTCGCTTGCATTCAAACGAGCCAAGTTAAACGCCGAAGGAAGTTTTGCCGTGCTTCGAATCCAGATTGCGATCGGCCTGTAAAATCAAGTAGCCCTGCGCAAAAGGGCTCCTCTGGCCAGGTTCGCAGGCCAATAACCCGGTAAAAGATAAAACGTGAATGATGTTATCCCACGATCTCATTCGCTTAATCGCATCGCCGTTATCCTATCATTAAGTACTAACGCAGCACGGTTGCCATGTAATAAAGCGCGTTCTCCACGACCGATAAACCTCGAACAGTACGAAATATCGAACAAACAAACCACATGGTTGCTCGTTTGTACAATTAAAGTAGCCTCTTTCGAGCGGATAACGAACCAATGAGGTGAAGAAAACACGCGTTACCACGGTTACGACGATAATCCTTCGTGTACTTTTAATTGAATCATTATCCCGTAAAAGCAGAACACGTATCATCGATGACTGCCAAACTGGCGTCCGTTGATGGAACTTTCTATCCGATTAAATTACACCTTTCAGCAAATACTTCGTCACGGGGGCCAGCTACACTACAGTGGCTTGCATACAATGGCCCACCAAGGTTTTCGAATATTTATTGTCGGAAACTTTTATGCGTATGCTGCACGCGTTAGGTAAAACATTTTGAATATTTCATTAACACTGTAATGTGACGCGAGTGTCATGATTATGTTGATAAAACTCGAAACCAATTGGTAAATGTATATAGAAGTTACGTAATAAATTATCATAATATAAGATTAACGATGATCCAGCGAATACAGTGGTTTATTAAATCATTAATACTTGAATTGGTACGAATAATTTTTGGATATTTGCGAGATACATACCTGCGCTAAATATCACGTGCATTTTTAGATTTGGCTCAAAGTATATCGATATAATCGTAGCAGTTCTGCCTCGTTATAGCGTTAATCATCATTTCAAAATGTTTCACATGACACACGTACGATATGTACATGAAAATCTCCTATGGTGAATGTTCAAGTACTTGCGTGAGTCATCGTATATATTCGACCATGGAAGAAACGGTAATACAATGATTCAAAGATAGAACGAAGACAATGAGTAATTTCGAGAAAGGAACGAAGAAATTTCTGGGACAAAATCTCCGGCCGAAGTTTTTGTTCCCTCTTGGAGAAATGGTCGAGTGCGAACTATCTGCGGTTCTCTATCCTTTTTATCGATCGTCCAGAACCGGTATGTACCACGATTCGTGTGAAACGAACAGCTCAACGCGGAGAGCAAGGGTTCTGAACGAGCACGATGTCTGCACTAGGGGCCTACAGCTCATTGTAATTATGAATTCTAGCAGAACACAAGATGCTGAAAAAATAGAGCTAGCGCGCAGAAATGCTCGAGTACTTGGTTAGACGAAAAGCAGAAAAAATAAGGAAATTGGAGCGCTCAAGGCTTTTCTAAGAGAAAATGGGTCGCATTACTTAACGTCACGCGATGCCACTTCTAATCTGCACAAGAGTAATGGCGAAACAATGTTCCCACGGAACTGTACGAACTTCCTGTATCACTCAGGAAACTGTAGACTTTCTGCTAATGTTTCGCGAACTTTCGAATCACCACGATCAAAAAAGATTAAACAAGATGAAAGAACACAAATGAATCAACCTCACGATGAATCAATATTTCGTGAGAATGAATGCAACTGATGCTTGAAGCACCGATTTCCAATTGAAAATCACAGCAAGATACGCGATTCGCACATCTTTGCTGATATTCTGATTCTAATATCACTTTATTATTGAAAAGGATGTTGTTTCGGTTAAAAAGAGTAAACCATGAAATAGTTAAAAATGTTAAGAACAGCAATATGACGTTTGCCTCTAGTTTTTTTTACAGAGTATGATGGTTTCGTTATCTATCTTTAAAAGACATATTTTCGAATCTAAGAGCGCGTCTCCTTGTTCGACTACGTCGTATTAAAGTACTTGCTTTTACCTACGAATTAATATTCAAAGTAGAAAATTAACGAATCATAATTTATCACGTTGACTCATATCGGTAGAATTGACAAAATTGAAGACCTTGTAGAAATTCCCTACAGATCGAAAACAATTGCACGGGACACCGATGCAGAAAAGAAATACAATCAGCTCGTTGCAGATGCAATGCATGAACTGAGAATGCAGCAGCTGCCTGTTCCATGGCCAAGTGCCTTTTATTGCATTCGTATCGACGATACCAGCTCGGCCACGCGGTCGATTCGACTCATCTTGAAACGATAAGAGCGCTTTCGTGATCCAAAAGTATCCTTGTGCTCTCTCGTCGAGCCAAATTGATACCACGGAAACGAAAGCAAATTGCATCACTATGACGTTTGCGTAAAATAATGCGATATCCTTTTGTCGAGCCCTTAAGCTATCACAGGCTTATGTTATACTAACCGTGCGCTACCCATGGTCGCTAGAGGATCACCTACTCGAATGACCTCATCGTTTGCAATTACTACGGCAGAAAATTTTGTTTCCGTTTTAATGATAGCATGGTACAGCTTTTCAGATGCTTTGCATCTCGGACGAAACATACTTTCTCGTACACGTTTCTCGAGAAACGAGAACGTTATAACTACAACTTTTATTTTTAAATATAGAATTAGTCACAGTTTCTATATTAGATCGAGATTATATTAGCTTAATCAAAATTTTAAAACAGGAGAACGACGATGTAGCGGAAAAGAAATACGAACCTTTAATTAAAGGATCACGAGGAAAGCGATAAAAACGTATCACTCTTACTAATTGTAAAACAAGAAATATAGTCTTCCAAGTATTTCCTCTTTCGACTTATATTCTATTCGAGGTGTCGTATCACTGTTTATAATAACTCTTACGGATACGTGCATCGAATCAAAATGCATGTAAATTAACTTGAAGAGACTAGTTTTTTAGTCGTGAAACTTACATCATTGCTGGAACAAACGTGCTGTTTATGCCAGGACGAGGATGGCGCTCCACTTTTTACAGTGCAGTTTTCTCTTACGACCGGGTCTCTACGATAATGGAGATTCGTCTCGAAGAAGACGGAAAAGTAGAGTACACCGTAAGAAGTAAAAGCAAGGATTAGCGACGATCGATAGAGTCACGATGAGTTTGGACCACTGATATCCATTTCTTTTGACAACGCCGCGTTGTCTTCGATCCCGTCGCACTCTACTGACGAACGATGCCATAAGCGATTCGAGTGCCGCTACGTGGTGTTCTCTAAGCTGTAGAAAAGAGGAAACGCGCTTGGCATATTTCGCAGCGACCAACCACGTATTCGAGCGTGTCGCCGTTCCACGTCCTTACAAAATTATTATTACCGTTTCGCGTTACGACCGCTTTCAATAAACGCTATTCGATTTTCTACGGTTTATGTAAAAGCTTTTTTTCCTTCGATCCTGCACAGATGCACAATCATAGCTGAAGGATAAATCGAAAATTACGTTCTTTGATAAATCGTAACCTTCGAGTAAATTGCGTAATTAACCACCCAACGCGCGTGTTACGTAATAATTATCAATCATATGTATCAATGTAACAAAACGCGTGCTATCTGCATTTTTCGCAAAGATTAACAATCGCGATTGCTCCAATTTCAATGGAGTTCCTGTCTAGGTGAAACCAGTTGATCGAATCGAATTAATTCGATTCCATGGGAATAAAAACGATCTTACGAGGTCGATAACTGGAATTTAATGCCATATACGTAGCTACGCGCGGTGAGTTCAACGTGAGGATAATTACGCCAGTCACGCAATGTTATAATCTGTCCGGACTTACGCGCACCAAGTCACCCCATTTAGAAGAAAAATATCAACGGGGTACGAGTTTACCGCTGTATGCTAAGCGCAAGTACATACAAAACTCGAGGGAAAAATCGGCTACGCGGACGAGGATAGATTGAACCTTTTCACGTCGACGAAACAGGTAACGGTTTGCCCGTATACCAGGTGTCTTGACGTATTTTCAACATCGCCTCACAGGATACGTCTTTCGAGAATCTCATTCTCTGAGAACAAATGATGAAAATCGACCCGCAACAAAGACCTTTCTTCCGATCCTTCGGGCCACTTTCCACTCGCAACAAAGACCTTTCTTCCGATCCTTCGGGCCACTTTCGACCGAACCGTATTTTTCTATTCCTATAAGATCTTTTATATTTGAGGAAAACGTGGTAGAGTTGGTATCGATATATGTGATTTTTCGTGTAGATTTCTTTGAAACATTACAAGACAACGTTAAGTTTTGTTTAAACGAACGACAATGATTGCTGAATCATAAAGAAATTTTTCAGAAAATAAAACGAGTAAAAAATATTTATCTATAAGTGTTACAATTAATCTACAAATATTAATAAAAACGAAAGATCGATGAAAGTAACCAAAGAATGATTATTTCTAATAAAAAACTATTTTTGTTAACGATAATGGGAACGAGTAGCCAGAAATGAATTCTGACCATTTATAACGATTATTCCTCACGAAACTAATTTTATCTAAAATACGAATTCTTACGCTACAACTTTTTAAATCTGCATATGTAATATATAACATATAACATATGACTCCTGATTAAAAGTTCTTTTCTGGGTTAGAACGAAAGCTGGAAACGAACACAGAATCGAGGATCTCACCAGGGTTGAAGTATATACAGAAATAGAAAAGTTATAGTTTGATATGGTTAAAAGCTATTCAAATTAGACGTGGCAAGGTGTTAAGCAGGTAGACCACCGTATATAAGGAACATTTACACGGCAACATTAATGGACGTACTTTGAATTTAACAGTACACTTAATGTTGCGATCGACAAGTTTAGTGGTTCGAGTGGCGTAATCGTTAAACGAGCCACTTGGCATCTCGTCGAAGGTATTCCACCGAAGAAGAAAAAAAAGGCGAATGACCTACCTCATCGCGAGCAAGTCACTCGAAACTTCCACGATTCCATTTTATCTGGACGATCACTACTTTATAAAACATACAATTGTCACGTAGGCAATTGTACACCTGTACTTCCTAATTTCATGAATTCTCAGTAATATAAAATTATATAATTATCTTCCTACACGGTATTCCTTAAATATCTTAGTTATTCGTTGTTCGTTACTGGATACAGAAACACGGCACTGGTCGACGAAAAATAAGGTATGACGTGGGAGAAACGTAGTTCCCTATGGCAATCGATAGTCACTTACAGACGGAAAGAATCTCGACAGATATTACACGACAGGGAGAAAATGTATAAAGTAAAATGTAAAATTGAATACAATGAAGCTGATGTGCGATAGAAACATTCCCACTTGACTCACCTCTGTTTCGACAAGCGGTTGCGGATTTCAAAATTCGAAAGCTCCTTCACGCCATAATCGTTACAGTAGGGCACTAAGAGTCCGGTTCAAGGCCAAGATAGTAGATCGGGGGGATAAAACGGGAATCGCAGAAACTGGAATCGAAGATAGTCTTCGGACGAATCTTCGATGATAACACCTAAATATTATCGATCGAGACGAGATTTTTTTAGAGCACTTTAGACACCACTTGGATAATGATAATAATAATATAAAACTGCTTCACCAATAATCCCGGCACAACGTGATCTCGACACAAACAAAAGATGACTGAAAGATACTGAGTATCCTAACCGACTGTTTACATCGTCGATTTCAATCACAAAACCCCACCCCTTGATTATCGAGCCTATCGGCGGACGACAAGTAGGCAACGTGCATCTTTAGGAGGAAAGGACCGTGTGTTGACAGATCCCGAGGGATAAAATATTGAAAGGATGAGACTTGTCACGCTGCGTGTATGTGGATTTCGCTCGTTACTCACGTATGCGCAAGTTGTCGTGTTATCTAGTTCCAGGATTGCCAGCGAGTTCTTTATACGAAGATTTCACGATGATCGAACATTCGGCCTGACGATATCACACTTTGTACAATTTAACGCTCAGGGTGTGCCCCGAATTTCCATGCGACCAACGGCATCCGTCAAACGTGAACTACTGCCGCCATCTTGATACGACCGTCCGTGGTGACACTACTCGGCGGATCCGTCAACTACTGGCGCTGTCGCGCGGACTATTTAAAATGTTTTAATTTCTCACAAGAAATTTTGAACTTCGAAAAGTTACTAAAATGTCAAAATTCTTAAATTTATATAGTGTTTTATATAAAAAACAGGGAGATTATATATCAGTATTTTGAAATGCGCGAAACATAATCGTTGTTCTTCATTTTAATTATATATTTTAATAATTTTATTAAAGTTTCGGATACTAAACTTTGAATAATTGCTTGCAAATTGTAGATTTGATTCAACAATGTATAGCAATTGAAATTATAATACAATAAACGTGTCACGTGGCACAATAAGAAACGGCAAAGTACGTAACTTACAACAAATTAAAAGAAAACATGAAAGTTACGATATTGACGTTCTCATATTTGTCTTGACATTTCACGATGTATTACAACAGCTTACAAAATTTATTTAGTGTTTAAAATCTATTAAATAAACTTTATCATACGTGTAACGTGATTCCTCGGTTAAAATTACACTAAAAGATAAATCCACGCAGTTTAAAGATTTTAAATAATCGCGGTATTGAATCATAGGAAATTTATGACGTCAGACAGTATAAAATAAGGTTAAGTACGAATTGTACGGATTGTACGTAGTAAGAGAGCAGTTTATGGCCAGGGTTCACGAATAATTTAGGACGTCCCTGGTTTCGATCGAATCAACGTTTTCACCAGCGGTAGTAGCGATCCCTGGGCAGAATGCAACTGCGTGGTGATACGGAGCGGCAGACCTAATTCTCTATACTTGGACACACGTGCAATTTCTGGTACGTAATTGTCGAAGGAGTAATGTAATTCGGTGAACGATCGTTTATTTAAAGAATCGATGCGATCACGGCACAGGCGAGATTTTATTAATCGATTTTTCTACCGACTGCTTTCAGAACACGTGCGGGTCGAACGACCACGTGGGCCGCATGTATCGAAAAGCAAGGGCCGCATCCTCTGGTGAGTGTATTTAGACAAACTGTGATATTTCTATCATCGACACTACATCTTAACGAAGAATGGAATATTAGTTTCGTAAATAAATATCTAATTAGAAAAATCACTGTTAGTTGACTGTTACAACCGAGTGGAAATGCGATAACCTTTGAGGATAATGTTTTGAGAGAAATAAAACGTAAGATCGAATAGAATTCGTATTTTCCACGGAAAACTTAATGTCCAAGACGATGAATGCACGCAGTTAAAACATAATGCTACATATCTGTCTATATAGGCGGAAAAATGTGATATAGTCTACAAGTTTCTAAAAGTATTTCTAGGTAAAGTTAACGAAGAATATGTATTGTTGATGCAAAGAATTAAAGAAGAAAGACTGATAGAATAAGAATATATAAGTAAGAATTCTCTAATTGACCGTTTCAAGGAAGGTACAAAGTAATGGCTGAGGAAGAACCCCAAGTTAAAAAGTTAAAGCCATCTGTCATTTCTGATTTTATCTATTCATCCAACTTCCAGCAATTGTTTTTTGAAAATTGGCACAACTGTACCGATCTAAAGATAGAGAACCTTGAAATTATATCAAAGCCATTTAAAGTGTGCAGAATATCAAACTTTCTCTGCAGCGAAGAATTTATGGATGAGATAAAGAATGAATTGTTGGATGTTAAAAGTAGAAGGAATAGCATGGACCTTTATCAGTTTGAACAAACCAACGATCTTGGTAACATTGACTCAGAAAATTTGAAGTTATTGTATCAGACTTTTCAAACAGATTTAACAACATGGATGGAACGGAACACAAAGGTAGAGCTTAATGAGAAAATATCCATGTCAAGTTCTTGCTATTACGATACAGATTATTTACTATGTCATGATGACAATATGGGTGACCGTAGAATTGCTTTTATATTGTACCTTTCAAAAAATTGGTCCGAGAAAGATGGAGGAGCTCTGGACTTATTTGACACAGATGAAAATGGACTACCTAGAGATGTTGTCAAATCTTTAATACCAGAATATAATTCTCTTGTATTTTTCGAAGTTGTGAATAATTCTTATCATCAAGTAGCTGAGGTAACTACACCTGATAAATCGCGTTGGTCGATCAACGGTTGGTTTCATGGACCAGTCAAAGAAGATATTAGACCACCAAGATTAGAGAGCGAATCCAATTACATAGAACCATTGAACGATCAAGTAAATTTGATAGATTGGGTGACGGAATGTTACTTATTCCCTAGAGTAGTTAAAGATGTTCAGCACGACATAGAGAAGGAATCATTCGCATTTTTATCCCATTTTTTGAGAGACGATGTTTACGAGAAACTTGCAACAGACTTGTCATCCGAAACTATCGTTTGGAAAAAAGTTGGACCAGCCGATATTCGTAATTACGAAGTGGCAGACGAAGGAAGCCTTCCCGAATTATTAAAAAAATTCTGCAATTTATTTAAATCTATCACGACGTTCCAATTGTTAAAAGATTACACGGAATTAGACCTAGTACCACAGAAAGAAACTATGAATCCTAAGATGGTAATAGAGCTTCAGAGATGGTCTGCAGGTTGTTATACGTTGATATGCGATAAATCATTCGCGAGCGACACCTCGAGCGAACAAAAGTCTAGCAGTAATGAACGTTCAAGTCGAAGCGAGGAAACGCAAGAAGATTCGTTGGAAACTAGTAGCAGAGAAGGTCAAGAAAGGTCGATACCAACTAAGAGCACGGAATCAGGATGTAATACCCCAGTGAGCACCAGGGAGGATGAAGACATTGACGAGGATGAGATGCTAAAGAAGACGCCTAGAAGGAGATCTCCACGTTTGAAAAAAAAAAATTTAACGCAGCAGGCCTTCTCATCGATGATGGAAGAAGATCTATCGACACAAAAATTAGCTAGGAATCTAGATACAGATGATTCTGACGTGTCCGACATCGGAGATTATTTGTCCGACCCTTTAGATTGTTCGGATCGGGAAGGAGACATAGATGATGTAAACACGTCTGATGTTGGAGCTCTCGACGTGATAATTCAATTTAACACGAGTCATGTATCCGAAGAACATACAATAGACTACGTGGATCCCAAAGAACAAGATGGCGCATTAATTCACGTACCGGCGAAGGACAACCATCTATGCCTTGTTTACAAAAGGTTAAGTACTAGTCGTGTTCACAAGTACGTGAATCATTACTGTACAGATTATTTTTACAACTTGATTTGTACATATTATGAATAGTAATTACACGTCCGATTCATGTCTCATGTCTCGTGTCCCGCATGTTCCTTGAACAAGTTGACAATTGTATAATGAGTGGCGGACTAAACGCGTCTGTTTACATGTATCATAGTATTCGTATTAATAAAATTGACAGTATTTATCATCGAGCAATTCTTTTGTTACTCATTTCTACGAACCTGCTAAGTATTCGATAGATTTAGGGATGCAAGTAATCAAGGTAAAGTACTCGTGCGTCTTACGAAAACTAAGGTGGAGATTAAGACCACAGTGCAGAAAACATTGTCAATTATTTATTGGATGTGATACATCTATCGTTTACGTTTACTTACAAGCTAACGTTAGGTGCAATTAGGTCGCATGCAGGGATCTCCAAGTACCTTGCTTGTTTTAGAGCGTAAAGAGTTCTGAAGGAGAAGATTTTTAATCTTTCGTTCGATGCAAAAGCGAGGAGAAATTCTTCTAGGTATTATATAAGAGAAAGAAATGAAAATGAAATAAAAAATTAGGCTTACGATTGCGATGCGTTAGTATAATCGTTTTCTGGTTGTTGAACGTGTATCCTAATCTTCGAAGAGCTTTGCTGTTCCTTGCCATCCTTAACAACATTCGTGGTGACCTGAGACGTAAAATATCTTCATAAACATTACCCTATTGACCATAAAAACAATATGAATGTTAAGCTGAGACGTCCTCGCGTCTTCTTTTTATGTTACTCAAGGCGGAAACCATTAGCGGTCACGCCTTCTATTTACCTTTGTTCCACACGACTTAAAACAACGAGCGATCGTTTCTGTCATACGGAATGCAATATATACATCGTAACAAATCACCTGAGAAGTGGTAGGGATTCCAGCCATGCGTTTCCTCAGTTCGTTTAGCTGCAGTTCTCTCTGGAAGCTCGCGTCGTTTTCCTGCGAATCTTCTCGTAATCCATCGTTAATCGATTCTGTCGAGTACTCTACCTGCACCCAAGGACAAATCGTCGGGGAGGCTTGCAAGGAATTTTTGCTTCCCGGACGAGAGACTCGCGGAGACAATCTTCGTAACAACGAAATAAGTTTCGACCTGCGGAGTTCGTATTTTCTATTAGCCGCTGTTTCTACGCCAAGTACATGTAACAGAATGACGAGTACTTTGTACTGGATGTTTGAAGGTGATCAGAACTGATTGCTCCACTTCTCGAAAGCTGTTCCGCGCTGCGCGTAGTGTCCCTCCAATGTAGCTTGTTGATAGATCTTCCTACTCGCCAATCAAGGCTGCTGCTTTGACGGGATTGAAAGCCTGGAATAATAATTTAGAATGCTGCTCGTGTAGTTTCAATGCTGGTTCGACAGTAACGGTATCATGGTACGATAAAGCGATCGTTGGAACTGAACGATTGCCCACCTTGCTCGTTTGCCGTTTGATTAACCCTCCAGTCTAAGGAGCTACTACTTCTATTCACGTTATAAATATTATCACAGGATTTTGTTGCGAGATACGCCGCTTGATGACGACGTCTAAGCAGTTTCGAAACTGGTCCCAAGTGCCTGAAACGTTATTGTATCGTTAGTAAGAAATAAAATCGCCAATATCAGCGAAAGAAAGAAAGGGAGATGTACGTACTTTTTGAATTTCCGATTCTGCTCGATAGGCGGTTTGCTGTCGCAAACTACCACTTTAACTTCCGGTTCCGGGCAGTACGTGCCTACACGAACGTAGTTGTAACTGCCACGGCCACCGTCTACGGATCGGAAGTTACCGCCGCGCTCGTTCGAAGGCACGCGGACAAGTTCGATGTTTGATCGTCTCTCCATGCTTCTTTTCTCTTTTTTTTTTCTTTATGATACCACTTATTTGATTCGTATTATATTCACGATTACACTTGTCGACCGTAAAAATAGTAAAATATTCTGTCACGCGCAGATGTTTGCTTTTCTTCCCGGTTTTTGTTCCGCTGTGTTATTATCGACTATCTAAGATGCTCGGCGCGTGTCAGTTTCCACTTTTCTCCCAGAAACTATGCTCATCGACGTTCTTAAAATAGTCGTGGAATCCTCCTGAGCTACTTCCACCTAAAGTCTCCTCTCGCTGCTGGATCACGTCATAACGGTTGATTCTTGCAAGCATTTGGCACGCGCGGCCATCACAAATCTTCGTCGATTCACGAAGCACGTGCGTCTACTCTCTGTATCCGCATAAGAATTCCAAGGGTCACGTTCATTCATTCCACGAGAAAACAATGTTTATCCGTTGGCAGGGACGCGTCTGACGATGCACTCGTGTACACGATAATTAATCGAATTGTCTTGATAGAGACACTGGTCTTCCTTTCTTCTTTTCTTAGCCGATAAAATCTTGCAGTATTCAACGCGATTTCTTTTATTTGATTCATCCATTCCACCCTCGCGCCTTGTTAAAATATCGTTTAAAGAATAAATATATGGAAAAAAGGGTCTACAAATATAGATGCGTTCTGGTATAAAAAACTTGAAGTCGCTCTATCTCGTAAAAACGTTTGTCTTTTCGCGCGCTTCTCGCACTTTGCATATTCGAAGAGACGTATAGGAGAACCTGTTCTCCATCAGATTTACGAGCTTTTTGTTCCCTTTTTCGACGCGCGTAGTTTCTACAGTTCGTGTGCTCGTTTGTGCGGCTTCACTCGCGACGTATCTCCGGTTTCAATCGCGTTAAACTGCAACGATCCCGATTTCCTAAACAGAGAGCCAATCGTTAACGATGACTTTTCTCTGTGACACCCACCGTACTACGTTGTTGAGACGCCTATTTTCGAGCTCTGATTACGCAATCATCAATTATGATTAGATGGAGGACAATACACGACCTGACTTACATTAGACAATCGTGCTCGGGCAATCGGTTCGAGACTCTTTTCGCTCGACAATTACGAGCTCGAACATTAACCGGTGTATCTACAGAAGAATAGCGTCTCGTTTGTTTCGTTAGATCGTTCGAAAGGTTTGTAGTAAAATTTATGAAAATTTAGCATTTTATGTACTATCTGCCGATCTCACGTTGTCGTGATTGACGTTTCAAAAAAGAAATCTCATTTTTATCAGTTTATTTATCACGAGGAGATAACACAAATAATGATAAATTTCAAGGGAAATTAAAAAAGATAATTATAATTGCCAGTCTTGTATGCACTTTAATTTATGGAGTTGATTACATGCCTTCTGAGCGATTCATTCAGCAAACGGAATTCCGTACAGTTAAAATTTAATATTTTATGCCTGCTCTCCATCGATACACAAGATCCACTATTATTTTATTGAAAAAGGAAGTCTTTACATTTAATCTATTTCACGCAGATATTTCTCTTTAGTTTCTTTTAGTATCCAAGTAGAACGAATACGCTGTGCCACTTGCAACTAAATATGTATAAAGTAATATGTATCATTGGCGAAGCACACTACGAATTTTTCAAACAATCCGATGGTTGCTCCAGAAGCGTCTTGCTTCTCTGAGTCATTTCCCCTTGATTTTTTAATTTTCTATTGAAGGGTGTCACTTTACGTTTCATACGGCGTTGCAACAATACGTTTTTCAGTCTTTTGTAAGCACGAGGAATCGTATTACGGGTAGAAAAGCGTAAAGAAACGAGTTCGTCTGTTCCATTCGAGAGACGATACGGTTCAAATCATAGAAACTATTCGCATTGGCGAATACCTACGGCGAGAAATTAAATCGAATCGCGCGCTAGCGCTCGTTGTCACTGTAGAGACGAGCGCGTTTCCATCGGATGCACTCGAAAGCTTTCGTTACGACCGAAACTGCGGATTCGTCTGGCAATTAAGTCGCTAATTAATTCGAAAGAATACGGGAGCTTACGTCGAACCGGAATATGGATTTCCATAATTGCAAGGAGCACCGTCTGTGTTCCGAGACGCAACTTCTAATTAAAAAAGAAAGTACGGGATAATTCGATGCTCCGAGAGGAGCATTCTGAGACTGCTTCTCGGTTTAACAAACTTTATTCAACCCATCGGAGACGCGCTGTGTCACGAACGAACAAACCAGCGGTTACATGCAAACGAAAATCACCTTCGTCGTAACATTTTCGTTCTACGGCCTGCAGTAAACTAATCTGCACTTGCATTGTCAGCTTCGCTTCGATCGGCAAATCGTATCGATCTCGATAAAAATAAAACGTTACAAAGTACACGTCAGGAACGCTTGGACGATTCAACTTGATAACTAAACGACACGTTAATTTATTTAATAGGAGTACTCGTGAGATATAGCACACGAATTGCGAGGAACAAAGCGTAAACGATAGGTGTTCATTGGAGACTATAGTCACTTGTAAGTGTACTAGCAATGAGCGTTTTTTTTTTTTTTTCGACAATTGTAATCCGACAGACACGCGGTGAAACGCGCGAATTAGACGCGGAAAAATGTAAAGGAGATTTGAGGAGCTCGTTTCCTGCACTACCGTAGCCTATTCACGTGGCTTCGCCGCGGTGTAACGTCCGCGCTCTGCGACTCGCGGAGATTCACTGCCGGCTTTGACGTACGATCGTTGCGCTTTACGCGCGCACACAGAAGCACCGCGACACACAAAAGACTCTATTACACATCGGTGGTTTTTTGGAGCGGCGAGAAAAAAATAAGTAATTAAAGCGTAAATACCTATACGCGACTATGTGCCGTCATGGTTTACCGAACGCTAGTCGACGGACCGATCTAAATATCGGTCGATCGTGAATTTCCACCGATTTAGCATCTCTATTTCTTCTTCTCTTTTCGTTCTGGTTTAGATAAAATGTACATCTAGCGTACTACACTAACGTGTTTTGTTTTATTAAACTTCAATAAACCGAGCGAAGGTGTTTGTTTCTTTTTTGAAATTTCTACCTGTCTAAGTTTTCCATCTCCTCCTTCTTCTAATTTTAGTTCGATCGAATAATATGCGAAGCATGATACGTTGTTAATTTGTCATAAAATTTTAATAAAACAACCGGAAATATCCGTAATTTCTTAAAAATATTTTGGAACTTCCGGGTGTCATCGAGGGATTGCTGCAATTTTAGAATTCCACGTAACACGGAAGAATAAATATATAAAACATCGTTTCTGCTACGTTATAAATATTCCTCTCCTTAATACTATCACTCATAAAACTACGTTCTACGCACATTCTACAGACCGCTGCAACCTCGCGTTCGATAGTTATTTTATCAATAACCGATACGATATCAACACCAATCCATTACGCGTTCCGCTATCTCGGAAACCATCCACGCCCATTGAATTTGATCGGAGGATAATCGAAGCTTAAGGACGTCGTACACTTCTACGAGCCGGCAGGCCCGGTGTTTGCACGAGACGCAAACTCCGGTCGCGGGGATTCTTAGCGAGCACGTGCGCGGCGGAAGTGTATAGGCGCGCGGTCGTCTCGTGAAAAGTTAATCTATCGGCTAGCCGCCTGTCTGGCGGTGAGCGAGAAATGTGCGAGTCTGAAAGTGTCGCGCGCGCTCCTAGCTACCGGGCGACGTTTACTGGCAGCGTATTTGCTAGATAATAGGGAGGAGAGGCCGTGAAGCTTGCAAAAGCTGTACGAAGCCTGCGGAGCCCGTATGTGGACAGCGTGGGATACGTACTACCTGAAAATAGCAACGACACACTTCGCGGTCTGCTGTGCTGACATCGAACATCGCCAGATCGGCGTCGTCGATGAGACGAAGGTTGGAGGCGTGCCAGGATTCCCTGTCCTCGAGAGCTTGCGGTTCGACCGGCCTCTTCAATTCCCTCGAATTAGCCGCTTCGATGGGCGTCGTCGTCCTCCTCGCGTTTACTCGACGAGAAAATCAGCCGACGATCAATTAAGAGATACGAATGGACGCACCAGAGTCCGGCGACTTTACGCGCGATCACGTGTCGAACGCGAGTTTCTCTTTTACGGAAACACCTACTACCTTCTCGAATTCGTGGCGAACGGACCAAGGAGGAGGGAGAGAGAAGGAGACAGGGGTTCCTCGTTGAACCCTCTGCTCGACAGCTCTCCCGCCCCTGACTGTTCGATCGCGACCACCCGCGGGATGCTGTCGACTACCGCATCGAAACGCGTCGAGGAAATCCCTATCCTCTTAATCCCCCTTGGCCGCCCTCACCTAGCCCGCGAACTGCCAGACCTGCGCTTTCCACCACTCGCGTTTCAGCAATCACGTCCGACCACTTCCATAGACTGACTTTTATCGACCGGGCTCGTGATAAAGAAGGTTCGTGCACTGCGTTTAAAACCAGGCTATGCGATTTTCTTACTCATCATATTACTCTGCTTGTACCTTGTTTGTTCTTCGATGGAGAAACAAGAGTGTATTTATTTTTATACAAACTGTCCATTGATAATTTAAATCATGAACATAGCAGTGTTGTAGGTACTTAACTACTTTACTTAAATAAAAAGATACGTTGACGTTTACTCTCCTTTTTTTTCTTTTCCTTGCTAAGTAAACAAGTTCTTTGGACTCCGTTTTTAATACTGTTACCGTCTGTTTACTTTTACGGTTTCCTTTTATGTTTTCGAGTGATTCCTCTTACGTTTTACGGTTAGTATCGTCGCTGAATATTTCTGTTTGAAAAACTGAATGGCTCGAGGCTTTAATTGGTAGCGGCGAGTCGATGACAAGGTAAAATTGCTATCGCGCGAAGGATGACCCAGGATGATCGAATCGTCGAAGGTGACGCAAGATTTTGCCAATTGCAGCGAAGGTGAAACACGACCGTCAACTGCGCGTGGGTTTCCACGTGTATTGTTTTGCAATGTTTCAATTACCTCGTAGTATTGAATACTATCATATAAATCTTCCACGGCGGATCCTGTACCTGACTGTCACACGCAAGAATGTCGCATCGATAAAAAACGCTCTTTCCAAAATAGTCTTCGGAAGAAAAAAGAGAGGCGTGTGCAGCCTTGTCTCTGCGAGAAATTTACAATTCAGTAGCATACATTACGCATTCATATCTTAAATCGTTTGAATCAGCAACGAAAATAATATTCTAATTTCCATATTTGTAAGGATTATGTATACTATGGTTATTAAATTTTTTGTAAATTTTATACATTTGTTGTTTTATCGATGATAAAACGCGGTTCAAGAAACGTACAGAGTGTCGTCGATCGTAATTTATTTGATCTTTATTTCGTATTTGTACACGCCCTTAGCATGCCACATATAATCAATATGATACAGTCCAATGCAGCCAAGGTAGAAGTAAAATACAAAAAATATATATATATATATATTTATATTTATATATTTATATTCTACGTCGATAGTTAATATTATTGTTACCACGATGTTATAACGCTGAATATATTATGGATAATAGCTAAGAATATAATACAAAGAAGAGTGCTGGTTACAGTAGGACACGTAATTCGGATTGAACGTGGTGCAATTTATGATTATTCTTCAGCGCTTCTTCGAAATCGCTAAGAGAAACGGCAGCGATCTCTGTTTCTCGGATTTTTCACTCCCTATTAGCAAAGGTTAAAACGATCTTCAAAAATAAAATTCAAAATCACAGCTCTCTTACGATGATCTGTCGAAAGATTTACAAGGGAAAAGTAGCTTGAACGATCGAGAAATGGGGAAAAATAAAACATAAAAATGAAAAGTAGAAAGGGGAACGTAAAAAGCTTCTTATAACGTTACGTATGGCTATGCAAAAATATAAGTAAAACACGATAGAAACCTCGATAGAAGCGAGGTTTCGATTTGACGTTTCGCGTGGAAATCTGCTTACTTTCAATCCGCTTTCGACGGAAGTACGAGCGTGCACAAATTTAGAGAGACTCGCGATAAACTTGAATATTTTGGTTCTATAACCCTTTAGCAATTGGTAGCGTCTCTAAATAATTCACTCGTCGGTTTCGTTTTTTCTTAAAAACGCTATCGGTACGTCTACTTGCGCTATCTAATTTATTGCTATCAAGGGAAATGAAAGCCGTCGAACGATAATGAAAGGTTGATACTCGCGTAGAACATGAATAATCCGCAGTGAACCACCCCTTCGAGAATTACAATTTATTCTTTTTAACGATTAGTCAGATTTGAATGTCGAGATCGACCGCTACGCCTCAGATCCCCGAGACTTTCTTTAAAACATATACTGCTTACACAGCCATACGTTCGATTCGCGACGAAAAAATTTCACAGACATGCTCGTGAGGTATTAAAACTATCAAAGAGGATTAAACGTTTCACGAGTAATATAATTTTACATAAATTTGCTTTTCTTCTCTTCGTAGAATCGGTGTCGTTCGTTGCAAAAAGGATCGGAAGAAGTGATACGGGAAGATAATTCGTTGAAGTCTTTCGAGTTTTCTGAGTTCTTTATTAGAGCGTAGCCGGTAAGCGTTTATGGCAGCTTTATGAGGATGACTGGGGTAGCGACCGTCGTAAAAGTCATCGAAAAGAACCTAACCCAACGGTGAAACAACAATAAGACGAATAAATCCATAATATTAACGGTAGAGTGTAGTGATATTAACTAATGTAAATTCAACTGAAGAATAGTAAAGTCCTCCTACGTATTGGATGTGTGTGTGTGTGTGTGTGTGTGTGTTTGTATGTGTGTTTGCGTGTCTCCTCTTTCGATCTTGGGCCAGAAAATAAAGTGAAAAGTAAAGAAATATTATAGGCGGCAGGAGAACGAGTCGGAAAAGAGAATAAAAGGGGGTGTGGTAGAGCGGAGATCAGAGGTGTTCACGTACTAACAATTATCTCGTTCGTCGTCGTTGACAATATTACAATAATAATTGTAGGAGTTTACGGCTCTTCCATTGATCGCCTCGCTGATTGGAATAAAACGCAACTACGTGATATTGTATTGCGGGCTTACGATAGTTAGGTCTCTCTCAGTCGCCTCTCTTTTTCTGCACGACTCCCTGTTTAATTAATACTATGTCCTCGTTATAATTTTTACGCTAGTTTCCACCTTCGCGTAGCGCTAAACATTTTTTCGCATTTTCTTCCCTCTCTTTTTATCGTAAATCGTCTCTCTCCTCTTGCATACTCTTGTTTTCCACACATACGCGCGTCCTCTTGCTCTCTCACTCTCTCCCTCTCTCGCACTCTATCACCCTCTTGCGTTTTTACCACCGTTTCTAATCTTGCACGGCGCAGGATAGCGCGCGAACGTTCCGCAGAAACGATCGTTCGTC
Organism: Bombus confusus; assembly: GCA_014737475.1. NCBI lineage: Eukaryota > Metazoa > Arthropoda > Insecta > Hymenoptera > Apidae > Bombus > Bombus confusus. The sequence continues at coordinate 5,718,057 of JACXIV010000020.1, read as the reverse complement.
GCAAACAGCTACTTCGTTTCGTTTGCGGCTATCCTGCGTTCAAACGACGACTGTTCTTGTTAAACCTCTCTGTCTATTCGATCGTCACGAGGAATCTCTTCGTGTTTTCCTTCCATCCGCTTTTTTTTTCATTTTCTATATAATATACTTTATAAAATACATTAGTTTACAAACAACGTGGATTAAGTTGCCGACGTCCCGCGGAAGTTATCACAGCTCAGGCTCGATCGTGGAACGGCTCGACTATAAGAACTCCCTATCCCGGATGAAACTAGTGGAAGAACTCTAGTTCAAGAAAAAGAAAGCACATTTTCGCGTGGTTCGCGCGCTACCACACGTATGAACTACTCGATCGATATCGCTTACATTATTTTTCGTTTCTCCTGAACCGGGTGTACGCTTCGGACGTCAATCGATAAACAATCGTGGATTTTCTTGTGACCCTTGTTCTCTCACTTTTTCTCACTGTTTCGTTCAATTACGAAAAAATAGTACTAGAAATATGAAGGTAAAACGGGATCGCGTTACGGAGCTGCGCAACCGACTGGCAGAGACGTCGATCGTTAGAACAATAAGACTATCTTATCGTGCTACATACATATTTACAAAGCCTCCGACATAGAGGCACTCTCCCTTCCTTCGATTTTATTTCCATAATCCGGAACGTGCACCAACGCAGGATGCAACGGGAAAGCATTTATTTGAAGGGCAGCACTTTCCCCTTGCTAACTTTCAAATCTTCCTCTACGTTACTGGACTGAATATTTTGCGGTTTAAAATAAATATCTTCGAATTTGTCGTCCGCTGAAAGCGCGATCCTCGAACGCGAATACTCGTTCGAAAGAAACTGCGATTGGGAACGATTCGGCTATGATGTCATAGTAAAATCGTAATGATAGTACACGTTCCGGATGTATCTACAATGAGGCAAGATCCCTTCAACGAATACCCTTTCACCATCCATCGGACCACGGTTGTACCCTACGCTATATCATCCGCTCTTTTATGGTTGCGTCGATACCGAACACGAAGAACGTACAAAGAATCCTGAACGGGTGGTTGCATGATTTGCAAAAATATTTCTCAACTATCTCCTACATTTTTCTTGCACTTTTTTTTACTTAATTTTTTCCAAATACTAACTTTTAACGATCGATGGGGGGACTAATATCTTTTTAAGATTTAACGGTAACTGTTACCCTCGCGCGAGGGCAATTGGATGGTATAATTTTCTTCTCTTTTTTTTTCTTTTTTTTTTTTTTTACTTTTTTCTAGCTTTTTTCTTTTACTGTAGTAGATAAATCTCTAAATCTTCTGCTCTGCTTTGAACGGAAAAAGTCGATATTATCGTTCATAAAATGAATTTTTGGTGCGGCAAAATGTCGCTATAATATTTTCATCTCTCTATCTAACGAGCACTTCGCGCTGAATTGGACATGGAGACGGGATAATCGGATAAAAGCTACAATTTAACGAGCTTTTGTTGTCGAGTCTAGTCTCTGTAGACCGAAGGAAAAGAAAACGGCGGGGCCGTTGCAGCGACGTTCTTCTTCTACTCTCTTCTCTCATGCTCGGATCCGGTGATCGTTAACAACGTACCGGCATCATACGGAATAATAACTCTGTTTAAACGAGAAATAACGAATCGTTACAACGTTAGGATGTTTTCGGACCACAATCTCTTGCGAATCCTCGCTCTCTCGCGTCCCTACGTATCCCTGAAAAAAATTACAACTTCATACTCTGATGAATAGTAGATGATGCAAATGAAACGCTAAATACAATGACGCAGCTGTTAACCTGTTAACCAGCGAACACGAATTAACTGGAATTAACAATTTTCGGGGCGTACAGTGGCTCGCGAAAATACGTGAATCTATACGTTTTATATTTAAATAAAATCGTCACGATTATCTTGGGTAAATTCGAAATCAATTTGAAGTTACAAGACATTTACCGCAAATATACTCTGCTATAATGTTCGGTTTATCGGGAGTAAAATCGAATTCCAATTGAAATTCGTTTCTCTTTATTAATATACCATTCTATGATCGTACAAGATCTTAATCGAGGAACGATTCGGTTAACAAGTTAACAAACTGCAATGATGGAAAATAATAAGAGAAAGAACCGAACGTATGCAATTCCCTTAATGCGATAAAAATCTTTGAAAACAGATGACGCGATTTACGTTGAAGCCTTGTGGCGAAAGGGCAGCAAATTGGAATTGCAATTTTAATGTTACCTTAGAATTACTTTTTCCATCAGCATAAACAGACAACCCTCCGAATGATTGGCAGGAAGTAAAGACTTAAAGAGTTCCCTGATAAGAGCCTCGGTCATTCCTGGCGAAGTGCGTTCCGCTGTCTCGAACGCGCTGCGTAGTTCCTCTATCGCGCCACCGTTCTTGCCAATGCCGCTTCCGCCCTCGCCATTATTGTCTCTTGCCGAATATTGATGCTTCCGTTGAAGCTGCATGTTACAATGCAAACAACGTAGGTAGAACAAAGAATAAATTTCTATATTTCTCTGTGCAATCTTTCACAAGCGAAAGGTAAGTAAAACTCGAGTCTGTTATATTTAAAAGGCTACGCTTCCCTTCCATTTTTCTTTAGTTTCACCTACATCCCAAAGAACAACAGGAAACATTCGATTCTCTGCTAGAAGAAACATTTACCTCGGAAAGGAGAGGTAAAACAACACCGGAAAGAGCCGCGCTCCGCGGATGCTTCAGTTCCTGCGAGCTCCTTGGTCTCTGTTTGTCTTCACCGGGCCTATGGTCCACCATAGGTACGACAGGTACATCCGGTTTACTGTTTCTCTTCTCCTTCGCGCTGAATTCCCTTTCTCTGTCTCTGTCCCTATCCCTGTCCCTTTCTCTTTCTCGTCCTTCTCTATCACGTTCCCTATCCCTGCTGTCTCTGCTGTCACGTATCTCCTTCAATTCCCTCAACGAGGAATCCCGATTGAAGTCCCTGTAATCTCGGTCTTCTCGTTTTTCTCGCGTGTCCACGGGCGGCGGTGGCGCAGCCTCGTGCGGTCGGGACTGAAACATACGATTAAATTCTGGCGATATTAAAAAACAGTCATCGCTCGAGACGACGAGATATTGCCTGTCCACCGTGGCTCGTGACGCTCTTCCTCTTCGTTCTTTAACGCGTCAGACACTCTTCGCTCGGTTACCGGATTCTACTGCAGTTTCATGAAACAGAGGACACTCACCGGCGTATGTTTCGCTTGGCCATCGCGTACAGAGTCCCTCGACTCGCTTCTGTAATGATTCAACGTGGAATCTTTCGGTGGAGATCTCGAGGCACCGTTCGCGTGTGGCTTCGTTTGCTGATTGTGATTCGTGGATCTGTGATTCGGCGTGTGTGTGATGGTCAACGAGGCTGGCTGTTCGTCGAGCGGTAGCATAGGCACCACGGATCCTTTCACCCCGTGTGGGCCTTTCACGGTCATTATCCATGGCTCGTCCATGTCGCTATCCTGTTTCGACTCCTCCCTGAAATCGATAAAATCGCCGTATTTCCGAATCATGCTTCGTAAGTTGATGGACATATGGAACGAACACACGGACTGCAGTTGTTCGTGCAAATTCGAATTTTCATGAACACAACCTAAGAAACTGGATAATCATCCTTCGTCCATCAGTCAAAATAACTGGTTTCAATCGCTTCTTATGAGAATCTTCGTTTAAAATTTCATCGCGTGTTTTTCTCAACACGTCGCACGCAGAAATATAATTTTGTTGGTCGACGTACAATTTTTCCCGGCCACATATCAAACCAGTCAGTTTAATAGAAATAACTACATCTCAGTTATCCTGTATTAAATATTACAACGAATACTTTGATTTGCGTGTGTGTATGAATATTTTGCATATGATAATACGTATTCTACAAATTTTTGTATATTTAAATTTCCAAGAAATGCACAAACATCCACGGTGTAGCCAATGAGTCACAACTGTCCGACGAAAATGGGAAACTTACGAGTCCGAATTTTCGCTCTCCGTTTCGGATTCCTCGCTGCGCTGCGACTTCCACTTTTTGTATCTGTCTATGAGGTCGATCAGGTACGAGTTTTTCTTCGCCTTCCTGATGAACTGGAACTTTAGTAGTTCTTTCGCCGTTGGCCTCTGAATCGCGAGAATGGAGAGAGTAATTATACGGAACAGCGTATGACGAGAATAAGTCTGACTACTGAATCTACTTAGAAACATAAGCGCCAGTACGACAGTTCTAGTTCTAACGAACATTCTCTGCGAAGTACGTGCTCGTACAGCGAAAATTAGTACAGCGATACGTGCGCGTAGCTTCTGTTGGGCGAAGACATCGTGGCCGGATGTGAAAATCAACTCACGTTTTCAGGGTCCTTGTTGAGACAGGCCTCGACGAATTCCTTGAATTGCTTCGTATAATTTCCGGTTAATTGGGGCGGATTGTTCTTCGGTATGAGAAATAGGACCCTCATAGGATGCAGCTCGCTGTTCGGAGGTTCTCCTTTGGCCAATTCGATCGCCGTGATGCCCAGCGACCAAATGTCAGCCTGTGGAACAAGCGTTCTTCGTTTTACGACTCGCCAGGTGTTAATCACGCGATAATGACAACGTGACCGCTCTTTGCATCTTCCAGAAATTGTTCACGAGGACTGTCCAGGCATGGATAACGGGATTCTACGGTTTTTTCAAAGGATAACCTGCACTCGCGTTAATTTAATAACCGGGGAGCTTTCTGCAGGAGTCTCTTTAAATAAATTGTTGTGTTTTAATACCTAAATCATATTTAACTTACATTTAAATCGTTAATTATAACGATCGCGATAAGCTTCGTTCTTTTTGTACCAACGAAGTAAAGAGAAATTTCCATATACGTATTTAATTTTTAATAATTTGAAACCTCTTTTAGAAAGCTCATAAATCGATCCTTTTTTTTTACCATTGAAACGAGTGTTGTAAGAATTGCTGGGTCTTCGGTATATGGTTTTTCTCGTACAAAGAGCGTGTGCGGATAGAAAGGAGGTAGATTAAAGTCTGCAAGAGAGGCTGCGAGGAGGTAAACAAGGTAACCACGTTGAACCCAGGGATGGAAAGTCAGAGGCAGGTAATAAAATTAAATCTCCCGGGATACGTGACCGGACTGTAGCCTGCGAGCAATGGCCTCGAGTAGGAGAAACAGCGAAGATGAAAAATATCCAGGATTCCCGGGAATATTATCGTTGTCCGTGGTTTTGCATGATTACCTTCGAATCGTACGAAGCCTGCTTGATGACTTCCGGTGCCATCCAGAATGGCGTTCCGACGAAAGTGTTACGTTTGCTGGTCGTATTGGTCAACTGTCCAGCCACGCCAAAGTCGGCCAACTTCACGTCGCCCATTTCGCTTAACAAAACGTTTGCAGCTGAAAGACAAACAATAATTATAGTCAGAAAGGGAAATAAATATATTTTACGTTCTTCCGGGCTTTCGAAAAATCTTAAAAAGTTCTTAGAGACGAGTCTCCACGATCGGTTTGTAAGTTAAAAGTTTGAAAGATTTTTCAAAATAAATGCAACTTTGCTTCGGAGAGAGCACAGATTTAAAGACGCGTGAAAATCACGCAGAAATTCTACAAAAGCTTATCCAACTCGTCGCTTTCAAGTACGTGGTTTGAAGTTATAAAATTCGAAATTTTTATTTGCTATCATCGTACGACAATCGAAATTATTATCCTGTTGGAGTCAGGAAAGATACCACTGTGCCATTTCAGGGTAAAAACGCTTAAACTGATTGATTCCCTTCTTCGTCTGGTTATTTTTTCTATTTGGTAAGTAAATGCACCTTTAATATCGCGATGAAGTTTCCGTTCGCTGTGAAGATAGTCCAGTCCTTTGAGCACTTCACGCAATATCACCGCGATATGCATTTCCTCGAAGTTACCGGCCTTCATCAAGTCCAGGGCCGAGCCGCCACCCAAGTACTCCATAATAATCCATAGTTTCGTTCCCTGCAAACAGAGAAAGATCCACTTTGTAGGAAACGTCCATGGCTCTTTGTGTCTGGGAACTTTGTCAGTCAGTCTCAGCCGCGAGGTTGTTAGCCAATCTTTCTTCTCGATGCGCTAACGCAAGATAGGGCAGATTACAAGACGATTGACTCGTGAAAGTATTTCAATAGCTATCGTAGAAAACTTCCATGTTCGTATTTTATAAATCGCGTAAAACGCTTTGCATTGGCACTGCAATGTCGCGATTATATTTTGTTAATTTGAAACCAGAATCAGAAAATGTATAGAAAAATGACGAGACATTTATTAGAAACATATATGTAGTAAAGGAACGTGGTGATTCAAATTTCCCATAAATGCACAAAACTGCGCGGTCTATTAACGACTAAAATCATTCGTCCTTCGAAGACTAATCGCGTTAAGATGGCAAAAATTTAGGAGTCGTGCACGCTATTTGCAAACGATGTATCATCATTAGTAACGTTAATTTTTGTTGCTGTAACGTGTCGTGTCGGTGAATACCGCGCCTTCATCGATAATTATACCCGACATCGATATCCAATCCACTGTGCTCCTAGGCTTGTGCACCGGTGTAAGGATGATTCATCGGTTATCCGATAATCGCATCTTCGTAATCGACAGATTAATCACTGGGTTGCACAAGGATGTTCAAGATTCGCGCTCTTTGGTCACAGGCTTGTGAAGGAATCATTAAGCAAGCGAGCATCGAGATACCGAGGACAGGATGATGACTCGGTTATATAGCCATGCTCGATCATCTCCCAGCGATGGAAAAACGATAGTCAAGGTAACCACGTGGAGGAGACCAATAAACGGTTCGGTAGATTCATCGATGATGGATCAATGTAATCTTTCACAGCTGGACTGGTTAAACCCTGATATACACTGTCGTCGAAGTATCGAGCGAAAAACGTCGTTGTTTAGTCCGACTATACTGGTAAAAGATTGCTATGCCGCGCATATATCCGTGCATTAGGACACCTGGTGTAATTTGATCAAAAGATACATCACAGATACATCCATGAATTGCGCACTCTATTTCATAATCATCGACCAATTTTTAATTAACTAGAGTTTATTGTTCGTTGCTTTTATAAGAAGTATATAAGAATATAAGTTTTATAATAATAATAAGTATTCGCTTTTAGCCATTTCTCATATTAGTTCGCGTTATCTACATCATAGATATACTGAAAAACGTAGTATGAATATCGAAACTGACACAGGCGATCGATATAAAGTGAGAAAATATTTTACGATTATATGACGCATGACTGCTAGGCATTTATATTACGCTATCGAAAACATAGGACATATATATATAATATATAAAATAGCAAGGAACACTTATGAACGAGAATATATTACGATAAGACGAAAAAGATTTGCAAAACGGAAATTCATTACAAGCCTGGCCAAAGGAGAAGCATCGAGCTGATAAATCAACCGGTGAAAAAGAAGCGCCAACGTCTTGCTACAGTACTTCTGAAGATTTCTCGATCGTGTTCTGGTCGTCACGAACTGCGACGAGGTTGACGGCAGCCGACGCTTTATGGGGTATAATTTTCACGTAGTAAGCACGGAGTGTCCAGTTCGACCAGAGGCTCTGCATTCATGGGACGGGGTGAGCCCATAAAATGGCACCATTTATCATCGTCCTACGGTCAGGAGGCGCAACGCGGCCACGGTTGCGTTTATATTCTCATGTAGATCCGCGTCAACGTAGGTGGCCAAGGTTCGCGAGGGTTCGTTCAACCTGGTTTTCAACCAGGCCACATCTTCAGACGTAAAACGAGGGGTTGCTAAATCATTCCCCTATCCGGCAGACACTTCTTCGTTCTTCCTCCCGTACGTATTCGCCTGCAGAACCGAAAAGGGGTTGCCGTGGTAAATGCGAGGTACGAAGGAAGCCGTTACGAAGCTTTTCTTCCATTTCACTTTGCCAGCCGGCTCCTATTCTTGTTCTTTTTACGCCCAAGGATTTCGCCAGAGCGTCACGCGTGCCTCGCCGAGGGTTGGCAAGAAACGTTGCTTTTCAATTTCCCTTTCTCTTCCTCCTCTTCTGACGATTGTCTACGACGCAGAATGCCGCTTTCACTTCGTGTTTGCAAGTGTCATCAAGGTGGATTTAATTAGGGATCATAAAGCGGAGATTAATTACAGTCTCGATAAAAGCGTGAAGCACCGACCAGATAAAATGGCACGGTTCGAAGGAGTACTAGGTCTTCTCGTTCGAGAAAGTAGCAACGACTCGTCGGAGATTCGAATCCTATTCTTGCTCTTTCACGCGTGTGCGTCGCGTAGAGATTAGGAAGAAACGTTGCTTTTCGATCTTTTCTTCTCTTTGTCGTATTTGTTATTCTCCAGAAAGATGACGTTTTTACTTTCGCCTCGTGTCTAGCGAACGAGTCGGCGAGTTGGTTTTAATTAAGGAACGCGGAGTCGAGATTAAACACGGTCCTAATAAAAGCGCCAACTACTTTCCAAGTGAAACAGCACGGTTTTAAGGGGCACGACGTAAGTTGGCTGGTTCGCGGCCAAGTTGCGATCATCCGTCAGCGTATTCAGTTTATTTCAGACGGACTCGCAGGGCAACGATCAAACCTGGCAGGCGATAAACCGGCAACGGGCGATTAAAACAAAATGAAACGTTAATGCTATAGTTGCTCGTGGCGTTTTTCGTTGGTCGTTTTCACTTGACGCGGTTATTCCCGCGATTCTTTTGCCTCGCCGATAGACATGCTCGTTGAACGAGGGAAACGAAAGAAGAAGGAAAAACTGCTTTTCAGTTTAATGAATGTCGGCTGGCGTTAAAAACAGCCGCGTCACGAGTATGTGTCACGTCTGCAACGTCGCGTTCAGACGCTCTCGAGAAACGCTGTTGGCGCTCGCGAGTAAAAATGAAAAAAAAGCGACACCTGATAAACCAACGAATTTGTCAAGTTTAATCATCTGTCGAATCTGCGCGACAATTAACATATGTCTGTCGAAAGTCATCTTTTCAGCAGCTCGATACAGGAATTACGCGTTGAAACTTTCAACTTCCACGATGAACGTCTCTGTTTTGATCGGACTAGGCTGTCGAAAAATTGAATTACACATATATAGAGAGAGAATATTAAATAACGCATCGTCGGAAGTTCAAAGATGTTGTAAGAAAGTGAATCTACGCTGCGAGTATCTTAGAATTTCTGACGCGCGGTGACGAGGAATTAACGCGAACGCGTAACGAGTCAACTGGTATGCAAATTCTTGTCGCGAGAGAACGATCGGACTGCTTTTGAATGGTGTAGAGCAGGCACGTTGGAAGAGCAGCTGTCGGAGGGTGTACAGGCTGAAACACGCGCAACAAAAAGCAAATATTGCGCGATTTCCAGTCTGTCGCATCGGTGAATGGGAAGTACGAGCGAGAGCAGCCGCCCGCTTGCAAAAGCGGAGTGTCGCTATGAAGAAGCAAAAGAACACCGGACGAACGTGTGATTAATGGCCGATTTTGCTTCTCTCTATCGCGCGTGTCCTTTTGTTCCTGCGTTTTACAAAAAGAGCAGGCGTGCCGGTGGCAGTGATGAACGATGCGACGGGATTAATCTTCGCGTGCACGATATTCGAGACCAATGTGCTTTCCTTCATTGGCTTATTTCGCTGGTCCCACCGGAAGATATAAATAATCGCCGATACTCCAGATGGTCTTCGAATTTTTCCACGCGCTTTTTCACGTATCTGCGAAAACGTTTCTTCTTTTTGTGCCTTGCACGGTTCAAGTAAACTATCAGGTGGTAACGTCAGAAATAGATCGAACGTTTATGCAAATTTATATTTTTATGCAGATAGTAGGTCAGAGTAGTGGGATCTGCGCAGAGATTTCTTTTTGAATCGTTAATTACGAAAACAACATGAAATTAAAATAAGATTATATGACGCTGTCGATCTTTGACACTTTTCTTTAAGAAAAACATTCAAAGGCAAGCTTATTGCGCAACCTAGTATTAGCGCAATTTTGCAAATCACAAGTCACGTGTCGCTGGCGCTGATTAATTCTCTTGCGTAACAGTGACAAGTTTGACAATGAGACGAGCAAATTTCCACAATTTAATTTTACACGCATGAGACATCCGATCGCGCTATTCGATGTAAAATAGTCGATCTTTTGCGCGTGTCTCTCGATTCATTTACATTTTCCACGAAGTAAGGTTTTCATTTCTTACGATGTTAATTGCCGTTCCTCTTCTATACATATTCCTGGAATTTTTCTTTGTGGCCTTGGGCTATTTTTTTATTCCTCCTTTGACGTTCTTGCGCTCGTTTTATCGCTGGAATTCCTTTTTTTTTTTTTTGTGGCTTTCTCGCGTTATATTTTACCAGAGGACTTCTCTTTCCCTTGCAAAATTGGATCTATATTACCCCTCCAAAAATCCCCACGGTAGCAAGATTGGTCTCTGAACGTGGAAATTTCTCAAAGCCAGAATTTCATCACGGTAGAATTCTAGGAAAATGCTGTTAAATAAAAGTCCGTGGCTGACATTTCTTATCATGGACCTGGAAGAACACTGCTCGTGGAAGCAATTGGGGCTGACAGGGCACTTGCAAAAATCTCGCTTAATCGTAAATGGTGTCGCCGCGTGATGCCGCGATGTACAGTGACCTGACATGGAATCTCTTAATTTTACTAAGAAACCGAACGATACTAAGAGTCTTCCTGACGGTTGCAAAATCCTGACACCACTTGGAAGCTTCTGATTCGATCACCAGAAGCTATCGCATAGAATCTTGCTATAATCTGAAAAGCGACGGGGCAAAGTACGACGTACAATTGTTGCGTAAGAAGTACAGGTAGTAGAGCGGAGGAAGAAAAGAGAAAATTAACTGCGAACTGGATAACGGTCGATAACAGGCGACACTCAACCGTGAGTGAAAACGAGCAATTTGAATGGGCCGAAGAGCGAACAATTAGAGGTAATTGCTACGAAAATATTGGGGACGGGCGTGAGCCATAGCTAAATAGAAATTCGTGGTTGTTTAGAGTAGGCGCGGCGATGCTTGGCTTATTCTTGGATCGTCGTCAAATCAGGCAAATCGGAGCCATTAGAAAATTGGTCGACTAATAATAGAGGTTTGGTTGCGAGGAACGGCAGCGTGTTACATAAAGTCATCTGCCTCAACGCGAGCAAGCCTTTTTCCGGGACTCCATTCTCGTTCGTAATCGAGCTTCTCAGAAGTCAAATTGATCAACTCCGTGTTTCGAGTAATAAGTAGGTATTCACCGAGTCACGATCTGCTATCATATTTAAAACATATCATGTGCTTAAGATCGTTATTTACGCTGCTAATTTTCTTGCTAAATACATGTTTACATAACTCGTAACTTCTGCACGTATTTCTAGACTGGTTTCCACTTTGATGTATATATGATTGCAATAGTCGTGTCTCGTTCCAGTTCTATTGAAATTTCCAAGTGTTTTATGTAAACGTAAATATGGACGTTACAGCGTTCGATGATAAGCGCGTAGACGTGCCACGGTGAGCGTGTATTTAATTAATTAAAACGTATCGATTGAGTACGTTTCTCACGTATATAGCAAAGCCGACTTTTAAAAGGAAGCAACTGACCGTTATCCTTATCGATTATCCGCTTAACCCACATGCGCGATCCTGTGCATAAAATTCTGCTTAAAACGGAAAACGGAGCGAACGCGGGAGGACGACGGAGCACAGAAGCGAAACGATACTTTTCTTAAACGGGCGTAAGGACGAGGCGGTCGATAATTAAAAAAACGCAAGGACGAGCGGCTCGTAATTTGGTTGAAAGGCCGGCAATTTAGCGTTCGAGGCTGAACGGCTGCGTAATAAGCGTCCAATTAGATTTATTCATTCATAAAATCTGAGATGCTCGTTGCAGTCTGAGCCTAGCGTAAGTACGCGCCGCGGAGAATCGGCTTTTGTTCGAGAAACAATGGACCGAGCATAATGGAGAAGAAAGGCGCCAGCGGGGAATGCAGCAGCAGGATCCTCGACGCCTGGATGCTGTCTCGATATACGAATCGCGCGAACTTGCCGTAACATTCCCTTCCAGTCGATTACAAGACACAGAAAAATCCCAGTGAATTTCCCGACCAGGGGAGGAGCGAATTATTTTCCAAGGAAAGAGAGAGAATTGTGGCAGAGAACAGGGAAAACGCGAGCTACAGGAACAAGAAGCGGGAACAATTAAATCGAATAAGCGAGGGTAGGAGGACTCGAAAAATCCTTGATTGTTAATCCGGGCCGTTTTGCAATTGCTCGCGGGGGAGGAACGCATTAAATAACGACTCCCCGAAAAGACGAGAATAATAATGCTGAACAGCATTCACCGACCGAACCAACACACGGCCGCTGGAGGACAATAATAATCCGTCGAGAGAGAAAGAGACAGAGAAAGGAAAAGAGAGGAGCGATGGAAAAAGAGGCGAGGAAGAAAATCACGACGAGACGCCCCTCATCAACCTCGATACATCCGGATTGAGAAACGTTAAAGGAGTGTCGCCCAAGTATGACGATGACTGTTATTGCTCGCCTCGACCTGCCTATCGCGTCGAAATATGTCTCTCGAGCGTTTTTCTCGCGAGCCCGTGGAAAATGCTGCATCCCAAGTCTCTCTCTCTCTCTCTCTCTCTCTCTATCTCTCCCATTCTCGTTTGCGATTTCGAAACCAGACGGAACGCGTCACGGCTCGGCAACGAGAAAAACTCACGGCTACGCCCGTAAACTGGGGAAAAATACTGCCTTTCATTTAGCTGCTGCCTTTCTTCACCTCGCCCACACGGCTACCTGAATTAACCCTTAGTCCATTAGACTGATGGAGATGGTTGAGATCGATATTCGCGAGGTAGCCTTAGAGAGAAAAATCTGGATGAGAAATGTATCCAGCCGGAGAAAGCAAGAAACGAGAAGCAGATTTGTAGAATGACAACTGCCGTTTATCAGTTTGATCGACGCGTAAAGAACTTCTTTCGTTTTGCAGGTTGTGAATATAATTGGCGAGGTACGGCGATCGATTCCGTACACGGTTATCAATGATCCGCGAATGTTCGTGCAAATCCAGGTTTTATGAACAGAAGAAAATGAAATCTGAATGGAAATAATTTTCATCATCTAAGTACAACGAGTATTTGGATTTTACTTAGGATAATTTTTATATCTTCGCATGTAACGTACATCCTGCGTACTTTTGCGCATTTAAACTTTCCGAGAATGTATAAATACATCTGGTCCATTTATTATCGTTTAATATAAACAGCGAAATAATTCCATTTGTGTACGAGTATCCGTAAAACGTTCTGCACGAAAGTAATTTTAAAGATTACGAGATGATCTTAAGTTTTAATTGAATTACATAGCGCGTTTTGCCCACGGCCGCTACGAAATAAATACCGCGTGAATGAGTTACTAACAGCCTCTAAACCGAGGAAGATCGAGTAACGGAGAAAAGCGATCCAGTGAGGAACAGACACATCCGTTATGCGATAACATCAGAATCGTACACTCCTGTTCATAAATATTACGACACCTGCTGGATTCGTACGAAACACGACAATTAACCGGTATTACGAAGGAAATGATTAATCGGCCAGAACGTGGTATTCATACAGGCGTGCGATATAATAAAAGTAAAAACTTGTTAAAATTATTAGGAATAATTACACCAACGTGGTAAACTATAGTATCCGATACGTATTAGTCCCTACAATTTTCTAATTTAAATCGTAGTTAATGAAACTCGAGATTAATCAGGTCGGTCCAATCTTTTTAATCATATGCATAACGATATAAATTTGCACAAACATCCGTCTACTCGTAACCGCTACCTCGAGCAACGCGAGCAAATCTAGATTTCCTGCTTCAAAATCTACCACGGGCAACATACATATATCGATCGACATTAAATAACTACAAACGAAATCAATATAACACAGCCTTCTTTAAATTCTGCATCACGATTATAGCATACATAACGTCATCGTACAAACGTGAAATATGATGTGATAGAAACGCGTCAACAGCGAGACAATTAAAATTTCATAAGCGTATATAGTATATAATACTATATACTATATACTATACACTATAACGCTATAAATATACGGTGGTGTATATCTCCACGTAGGCGCCACGCATATTTGCCTCTCTGGCCAACAATTACAGCGAATGTGTCATCAATTCCCTATATACCCTTAGCGGGTTGAAAGGGTGGCGCCGCCCTGAAGAAGAAGAAGAAAGGAACGTAGGAGATAGGAAAAAATGGGAAGGGAGCATCTTTTGGTGCGAACGAGCGAAAGAGGGGGCAGTGGAAAATGAAATCTCGTAGGCGAGCGTGAAGAAATCTGCGGAAGAGGCCGATGCTTTTGTTCGAGCTCTCGCATCTCTTTCCGTGGCATCGATGGAGAATAGGTATCGAGGATGAGATTGCGGAGGATGGAGGATCCTTTTGTGCGCGCGGCTGTGATTAATGACGGCACAATAGCCGCGTGCCGTGGGATATAATCGTACGCGACACACGGAACGAGGATCGGTTTAACGCCGTTGTTACCGCGACACGCTGAGCAATTCAAAAGAAAAAAGAAAAAAAAAAAGCAGGGAAAAAGTAGAAAGATCGATATTATCGAAGACATATCTGGCGTCTGACGTAACACCGTAATCTTTCCCTGATACTCGACAATCCTACAGGATCCTCCGTCTAACGCGTCTTATTTCGCCCAGCGATTGGCCAACTGTAAAATGCCAGATTCGCGCTGGCAAAGAGAGATTGGTCGCTGGCTTCGATTATTATAGGATTAGAGATGGAAATCCCTATCTGCAATCTGCACGAACGGCGAGAAATTCCTTTCTTTATATAATACGTTTAAAGGGGATACAGTTTTGTGAGGTGAAGGATTTATTCTTTTTACCAGTTTATTTAAACGTTTATAAGGCGAACATAGCGTAGGAATATAGAATAAAGTGTACATTCCGCGAAGACTTTGTTAGAAATTTCTTTCGAGGAATGTTGGTTCGGTAATCGTGTTAATTTTCAATAATTTTGGTTAATTAATTTACTCACATATAACTTCGCCAATTCGTTTCAGATAACGTATCATGCGTGCGTGCTCTTTACGATAAAAAAATTAACAAAATCAGTTCATCGGATAACGTCTCCAAGATAAATTTCTGAAAGAACTTCGTTCTTTCGAGTGCTTAAAGCTACCGTAACTATGTATATCCCCTTTTAACCGTATCATAATGCACTTACACGTCTGTGACATATATGGACGTAGATTATTTTTAATCTAGGCCAGCAGTTCTTAACCTATGGTCCTCGGAACCGTACAAAGTTCTCACACGTGCGAGTTATTATTGTATTATTCGAATAAAAATGTTCAGTATGTATATATATACATTTCACCTGTCTATTTATATTCATATCTGCATTTACATTTATTTCTTTTATATTTATCGAGCCTCTTCTTTCCAACAAGATCGTCAATGAGCGATGGATGTGTGTTTCAATTAAACATATTTGGCACATTGCCGATTTAAATTTTGAATCAAGTCTCAGGGCACCGCGACAACAAAATATCGTTTAAACGAGATCCGTGGCAAACACGATGTTAAGAACCGCTGTCATCCAGGCGATCATTTTACTCGCTGATCTTCGCGTAAGCTACGATATCTCACGTTAAAATATACTAACATGTAATATCTGACATTTGCTTTCTGTCATACGAAAATTGAATCACGATGATTAATAATTATTAAGTAAGATTAATAGTATTAAGAGCCTAATATCGGACACGATATTCCTAATCTCCTAATTCCAAGCACCGAGCCTCGACGATACGCGTAATTCAGATGCGTTAGAACGACGTAAGAGCGATTAAGATCGCGCACTTGACGACAACGAAGAGCGAACTAAGACGATCATTATTCGGCATTCTAGAGACGAAACGGGAACGTTAATTGCAAGACAACGGTGGAAACAAGTTTACAAGTCGATTTCCCACTGGAAGATCGGGAAACGAGGAAACAGATTAGTGGGGCGGGCGGGGTTCTCCTCGTTTCCGGGTTCGAGGAGCGGAAAATTAAGATGATTACCTATGAAATGAAGCGTTGTCCGATATTAAGCTCTCGGAGGGAAGGAACTTTCCTTAATGACCGCGCAAAACGGTCATTAGCAATCGTTAATTACCCATCCGATTGTCCGCAGTTCGGTAGAAATATGCCCACGGCAACGAGATAAGATCTTCGAACGAACAGCGCTTAGACTGCAGATATCGGCTCTCGCTACGTCCGACAGTTTCAGGGAACGAAATTCTTTCCCCTTTTTCAGTCGTGAAATTAATTTTGTTATTTTACATCATCCGTTCAAAGAAATTCCACGTATAACTCCACGAATAACTGCTTCGTCTTGTAACATTTCTCCTTTCATATAATTGGAACGCCAAAGTTGGAAACTAAATTAATATCCATCCAATATAAATCCAAGAAAGGTGCCAACTTTTCGCTCCGGAATTGTTTATACAAAAAATTCCCATACTTTGTCCAACTTTCGTCTTCTCCAAGTTACACGCTGCCCCTTCACTGCTCAGGAAGTCATAAACTGACGGACGTTACTCCGCCATTTCTATACGCGTGTACGCAGATTTTTATTTATCGAAGAAACTTAATGGACCACGAAGAGAACTTGCGTTTCGTAAGATTCGCGACAGGGCGCGATCAAGCTCGCTGCACTTATTGCATCGACCAACAAACGCTGCTATGCGTGAGCTCGTAAGGCGATCAAACGTGCGCAGGTTCCCTGGCGAACTTGCATTTCGTCGTTCGCGCGAGAATTCACGGAAGTTGAATTTCCGTCTGTCCGCAGATATTTCTGTATCAGCCGGATCTTTCTCCGGAGAAATCGTAGGACTGGATTTAAGGTGCGAATAAAGCGACACGATGTAACGTTAGAACCGTGTCACTGGATGCAATTTTATTTCGCGATGCTTTCGAGCGAGCACGGTGAAGTGGCCGCAGGAAGCGGAAGCGTCTATGCGACACTGTCCAGCCGGAAGCGATGGTTAACCGACCGTCAAGCCCTTCCCATTCTTCGCGTATGAAAAATGATGGGGGGCGTGTTGGTCGAGTGTCCGTAATAGCGCAACTCACCAAAAAGGGGTTCTTTCTCGCTACACCTCCGAAAATATTGTGAAAATTCATCGAGTCGGAACGGTGGCAGAAAGGCGTGGCTCGTGGTGGGTTTTCGTCCACGGTAACCCGCAATTCACCGGTTACAAGCTCTTTTTACGTGCGGCGCACACGTGAACCTGATCACGGTAATTTGTTCTCCGGTGCACACGCATCAACAGACTCCGATTAACCAAAGTACCTATGTAAAACAGCCGTGCCTCGCGTTCTCTTTTCCTTTTTTTTCTTTTTTTCAATTACGAGACACGTGTGTCGGATCGCTGCACGTGTATCCATGCGGAAATGAAAATTTGTAATGCTACGTTACGGTTAATATCGTCGGTTTGCTCGAAGAGCGGCGCCCGTTTGTTCGAGGCAGTTACTTTGAAAAATTGTCAATTACCAAACGTCGATCGTAAATGATATAAATTGATTTGGAAGTGAATTATTTTCTAGGTTTGGCTAGTTCAGCGAGTGAGTAGCTAATAACACGATATCGTTTAATAGGAGAAGACAATTGGCGAAACTTCTTGTATCAATGTCCCATTGAGAATTCGAAGGGATTAAAAGACGAGGAGCTTACCTTGAGATAGGACCCGTAATACTTGGTGACGTATGGACTGTCACACTGTGACAACACCATGATCTCCTGCTGTATATCTTCGATCTCATCCTCTGCCTCTTCGAGATCGATGATCTTGATGGCAACAACCTGCTGGGTCCTATTGTCGATGCCTTTGAACACCTCACCGAAACTACCCTTCCCAATTCGTTCTTGTTTCGTGAATATCAGCTCGGGGTCCACCTTCTGCAACAGAAATACCATTGTCTGCATTAATTGGACAATTCGCTAGAACGAAGGATTTAACAAAGTTTCCCGCGGCGCGGCTTTTTAACAAATTTCGCGGAGGATCGGGACACCGTAATAGCGAAAGTTTTAACAGACTTTACGGAGGCCTGGCTGTGCGATTGCGGTACTTTTAGCAAATTTCGCAACGACTTGCAATCGCTAATACTTCGCGTTTTGGCAAACTCCTCGAAATCCCGCAACGATACGGCGGCGAAAGTTTTAACGAATTAAAAGAAATCACTAGCGCGCCGTGACGTTCGCTGGCGAAGTAATAACTTTGCTTCGATTCGAAATACGATTGCGATTTGGACGTTACTTGGCGAGTAAATGGGAACGTTTTCGTAAATTTGGAATAAAGATAGGATTTTGTGTATCTTACGCATCCTCGTAGAAGCGAAGACTGCAATTTCGAAACGCTTCACACCTCGAGGGAATTCTTTCGATCATCGTTGAGATGAAATCAAACCACCAACATGGTTTGTGGTTTTCTCTGACTGGCCTTCGACTTCGTCCATAGAATCTTGACAGTCGGATCTCGTTACAACGAAGTTTTAATACGTTTCGTACGCACGAACGATATATTCGTAAAAGGTTTCTACGAGCGTGGAAATACTGTCGCGAGCTACAATGGTCGAATAGCCTAGCCTTGTACTCATCACTCGTGTCATAACTACGTAATTGGGAAATTATACGGTGCACTAAAAGTGACGAAGAATCGAGCTACTCGTATGCAAATCTGCGACGTAAAGACCTTTACATCACACTGCATTGTAGCATTAAAAAGAGGCAAAACGCGAATACTTTAGAGGAAGCCGCCTATAAAATTCTTCACATTGTTTCGCGTTACGAGGTGTTAAAATTCTACGACATACGGAGGCCTCGAGTCGTCTGCAGATAAAATTACGTCTAACGTCGTTCCCTCGAGGACTAAAGATTCACAGAGAAGATCCACGTGGGACTTTCTTCCACCGTACGTCCTTCGATTGCTAAAGAATGCGGTTACGTGTCGCTGTGAAATGCAGTTCTCCTTGGCTCCTTTCTAACTGATGACACGCGATGTCACAGTAGATAGCAGAGAAATGTGTAGTATACCACGTATCGATTGACTAAATACATAATCTGTTGATTCGATTTGTCGCCGCGTAATCTTCTGTAGAGATCCTGGTCGCTGAATTAGTATCGCATACGGTCTTACTTCCTGCTACTCGACAGCGCGAAGCGAGAATGAGAATCGATGAGCCATCCTTTCAGTCTATGTGAAATGAATCATTCGTAGCTTTTGCTTTATCACGAAACAGGCATTGCTGTCGAATATCATTCCGTTTGAAACGAGTGCACGTACGACGGAAATCGAAGTATTTTTATGGAAGTATCTTTGTATTACCAGCGATAGGAATATGGCTAATAATACAGGCATAATGTACGAGTATAACGACCCAGAGTATCTTTCGTTCTCTCGGCTGCTTATCGTGAGCTAGTAACAGTGATAGTAGTGGTAGTAGAGTGATTCACGATATTACAAAGTAACCTCGACACGATGATCGATGTGATTTTTCTATAAAACATCTACCGTTTCGCGGCTTATTTTTTATCGCGTCACGTTACTTTTAATATATGTCCGATTATTTTTTTTGTTCTGCCGAATACTTTCACGGTAATCGCACACTGAACGGGTCGGCTAGTAACACGCACAAACTCAAAGATTACAGAATGATTCACGATATCGCGAAGAAACACTGGTCGGTGTTATTTTTCTGCCAATAAATCTACCACTTTACGGGAAGGGCGCTTGGCAGGCAAAATAATTAACGACCATCGCAACATCACGAAGAAAGCTTGACACGATGATCGATGTGATTTTTCTATAATATATCTGCCGTTGCGCGGGCTACTTTTTTACGTGTTACGTTATTTGACACATCCGGATATTTCTTTATTCTGCCGGATACTTTCAGAGCAATCAGATACTCGACGGATCTGCCGGCAACAGCACATGCTTCAAAGACGCATCGAACGATTCGCGATGAATCGTGCGGTTTTTCTGCCAATAATCCTATCGTTCCAACGGGGCAACCCTTCGCAGACGAAATAATTGACGAGCATCGCGATATCGGAAGAAAGTTACGGGCCGTTGGACGAGAAGCAGAAGGTTAAAAGCGCGGGAATAAAATCGATATTCCGTAAATTCATCGAGGCGTTGAAACGTTCTCGAACGCTGCGCGATTGCGGCCGTGTGCGAGAAAATTTGCAAAGCAGATTTTCCGCATTTTACCGTGGGCGTCTGTCGCGGCTTTCCCTCCCTCGAGTCCACCCCGTTGGTCCCTTTCTATCTTCAATCTGGCCTCTCCGACGCGAGCTTTTTATCTACGTGACTTTCCACGCGCGCGACTTGCAAACACGCGGCGGTGTGAGCGGATTCTGAAAAGGGGTAGAAAAATAGAGAAGCGCGTGCGTCTGTTTATCGCCGCTTTCATCTCGCGGCACGACGAAATTCTTCTCGTTCCACGGCTTTGAAAATAATCTGCGCGTAACCGTCTCTCCTCGTATATTAATTTCCGTACACGCGATTCCGCGCCGCAGGAATCTATCGCGAGAGAACTTTCCAAGGCTCGCTGATCCGACGTTTTTGCTGAACGTCCTTCCGACTCTACCCCGGTGCGCCCTATCTCGCGACTTGGCTTTCCAATCACGTTCCCCGCGAACGAACATCTCGCAACAAAATCAATTGCCTCGAAAACAGGGACGAAAGTAGGAAGAGCAAGTTGCTGGCGAACTTGGTAAGAAAAGGGAAGAACGAATAGGCTAGAAAGGAGGATGGCGGACGAGGAAGGCGAGGCTCGGAGAAAAAAGAAAGAGAGCAAATCGTTCCGACAAAGTTCCAGCGGCCTCGATTTCTTGCCCTCTTTCACCCGGGGTAAACCACTGTCGTTACGGCGATTAGAGCCGGCTGCTACTCGTGTTTCCCGGTGCCAAGAGGAAAGATGAAAAAACAGCGGAATACAGGGGAGGAGGAAAGGAAATCGCGAGCAGGTCGGTACCACGGGCGACGAGAGCCAGCAACACGAACCACAGACAGAGAGAAGCTGCTTGTTCGTGTGGCGTAGCTATGCAATGGAGTCGAGAGGCAGGCGGCGGTCACATCTTAGCCCCTTTTCCCGCCTGCTTGCCGAGCGTACTGCATGAAACTTACGACACAAATTATAATTAGCGAGTGTCAGCGGTACGGAGAGCCGGCACGTAGGTGGTTAAAGCACCGACAAGGGAAGCTGAAGAGCACCATCGTGCGCCAGGGAGAACTCTACCGTACCGGTTCTTCTCAGTTTTCTCGGCATCCCAGTCCGATGGCGCCGCCCGATAACCGTATAATTAAAGGACAGACGGAGCAGCGAGTTCTATCCGAGATTAGTTTATCGCGAGGATTCCCCTCGATTTTAATTCAAAAACAGAGGGAAAAGGTGACGAGAGTACGATTATCTTGATTTTTCTGATTTTCATGTTGCAGCGTGTTTAGAAGCGTGTGGTTTGATACAATACAGAGGCGAAGAGGAATAATTTATTCGGACCATGTATTCTTCTTGTTCGCGTCGACGCAAAAGTGAATTTAATAGAAAGATAGGTATATGGATTAGTTCGGCACGGTTAATTCTGTTGTTCAAAGTATCGTGCAATAGTTCACTCGTTGGTAGTTTTGCGCCGCTCTAGTAATACAAATATCGAACTGACGGATGATCGCTAAATCACGTATAGATAATAATATACTACAGTAAATATCGTATCGCGAGTTGGAAGAAATTGTAAGGGAATCAGTCTACGCTACAAATAGCTGAAGCTGATGAGAATCTCGTGAACGAGACGCGTCACAGACGATGAATTATAGCGGTGCGTGGTCAGACAATTAGCGAGAAGTTGGCACGCGGACGTTGACGTCTGTTGTACCCAAGTTGGAACTGATTCTGTGTTACGCTCTGCTCTCCGTGAGACTAACCGGAATTCTGATGGGCAAGTTACCCGTCCCGAAACAGAATTATCCGGCAACCTCGTGTTAAAAGGGTCGCGTGTTACGCTTCGCATCGCTGCCAACCCAGTTATGCTTGCTCCATGTTATATAATTGACAGAGCGATACCACCGTCCAGCAATCAATGTTTCCAAAGCGCTCATTGTATAAAATCACTACCATGTACGGTGACCTACAATGCTTTGACTAAAAGTTTGTTTTCTGTGCGAAGTCGATGACGGAATCAGAGACTGTAATACTGTCGACGACCACGGTTTTTCAGGTATACCGATTATCAGATATTTTTGACAGTCATGTTCCCGAAAATAGATAGAAAAAAGAAAAAAAAGAAAAAAAAAGGACAGAAAAGATATTCATCCGGCGAAACGAAGCAATCGTAGAAAATGCACGAACGACAGTCTGGTCGTCGCTGTTTTAAACACGCGAAATATTTCAGTAAGAAATGTTCTTATACCAGTGAATAATATTGTAGTATTTAGGTCAAGTAAGAGTCTAGAAGAGTCACCGTTTGGCCGACGCTACTTTATACACACAGAATGTTCCACTAAAAAAATGTATTTATAAAAGCGAGAAATTTAGCAGTATTTAGGTTAAATAAGATAACGAAGTCAATTAAGCGGAAAAGAGCTACGGATACTAAGATGACACGTGCCTGGATTGGTGTCGCGCCGACGTCGGGTCTGAAAGCTAAATCGAGTCAAAACAAGCACATACATCCTCGAATTTGTTCATCGAAGCGTGCCAACTTCCTTACGCTACTCAAGATTTTCGCAACATTACGTGTCTATTTCGGTAACGTGGATTTATCACTCTTGTCGACTCGCCGCTTGCACGGAATTTGTCTTTTTTTCTTTTATCTCTTTTCTTTAACGCCAAGTTGTACATTTCCGCAAGAGCGGAAATTCAGAATTACCCGATACCGGTTGTTCTTCGGTCGACTAAACACCAGTAACTGCTCGAAATTAATGCTCAAGGTGCGACAAGGCGATAGCGAAGCAAGCGATGACAACGAGCAAACTCTGTGTATTTGGGCCCGACACCAGCGTTCTAGGGTCAATCAGCAGAGTCAACATCGGCAATAATAGAACGAGCAAACAAAATCTGGCGCCACGGGATTACAGTGTGTAACCAGATCTCAGATACCGAAGAAACGGATGGCGTTCGGGTTGAAAGCCGACGTTTTCTCGAGTTCGCGAAATTGAAGTATTCAAGTACAAGTACAATTTAAAAGGTGTGAATATCGGAGGATTTAAAAAAACTTACATTTTTCAATCAAATATGCCGTTTTACGACGAAATAAAAATAAGAAACGCAGGCAATGCAATTCTTGTATTCGATAAAAACAAGTTTCAAATTTTGTAAGTTGTGCCACTGTCGATTTCAAGCAACGATACGCGCTATACGAAGCATTTTGAAATCTTGCTAGCGCTGTTACGAAGCTCGATCCAAATCCGGAAACGTATACAGAAATTATAGGATATTTCTTGTAAACACACACTTCGTTCAGATCACCGAAATATTGGAACAGCCAATTATTCGTGATACAAACAAGCTATTTAGTTCGAGTCTTCCACTAATTCTACGTTTAAGACCACTACACGTTTATACCGTGTACTAATTTACCAACTAATATCGCGTAACTTCCGCATACATGTTTCGGTTGGTTTCAAATGTCGTCAATACAACCACGATAGTCGTGTCTCGTTAATGAAGTTCCAAATTGTTTCGCATAACACGCACGATATAAGTATCAAAGGCTTCTACGACGAGTGCCGAGGTACTGTCGCATAGCTTTTCTTCCGGCGTACATTAGAAATCTCACGAATGTCACAGTCGTCTTGCTTGTTCCGAAAACGCGTCGAACAGAGCAAACATTTCTACGCGATCAATTTTCGATAGCTAGTAGTTAACGAGCGACGTTATCGTGCAATTCGGGCGAATAGAATAGAACTCGCAGCTGTAATTTCGCAGCGAAAGTCCTGGAAAACATTCGACGTTACGTTCGGCGGTGTTTTCGCAAAGTGTTACGCGATCATCGACCCGTGCAACAAGACGTAATAATATAGTCCAGTTGGATGAAAACGGAGGGACCAGCGACCTTTAACTTAGCGAGGAGAAAGTAACGGCCCCAGGAGATCGGTTCCGTACTTAGCCAGACATCGGTGTAACGCGCCACGTGACACAAGAGATATTTTTAATCGCGTCCTTGTTCCAGCTTCGTCGATCGATTTCTTCCTCTCCCTTTTGATTCATTAAAGTATCGGGAAAACCTGGCCAGATCTTTGCCAGCGCTGTAAATAGACGCGTTCTTGGAAGCTACGATCGAAATGAAATACAGGAGAAGCCTGTTCGTATGGCGAGGAGAAAGAATTCGCGTTAATTCCACGAAGCAGCGGGCAGAAGTGGACCAACATGATCTTCTAACGGGGTCGTTAGGTAATTGTACGAGACTCTGTGACGTTGGCGCGCCGTTACAACGGCATTTCCATAAAAATTCAATTTACGATCGTGGGGAATGGTCGGCGCCGGCGCGGGAAACATCGTGCACGAGCCTCAGCTCGGTGAACTTCAACGTTCGAAAGTAGTTCAACGAGCGCGCGTTAGCGCCATGTGTCGTTCGACCTCGTTTGTTGCGAGAGTAATTTATCGCGCGAGAGGCAGGCAGCTGAAATTAAAGCTTAAACGGCACTTCAGGGCCCGACCAAGTGATTCCGAGCGTGGAGTGCGCGAGAGGCGGCCCGTCGCGTCTCGAGCCGGCTTCTTTACACGCCGAAACGAATCGCGTGCGCTTCGTCCGCTGTGAAATGAACGAAAATCGCCAGGAAAACGTGGCTTTAGCGCGCTGTGTTTGCCTAAGGAGATAAACCCTGGCTTCTCGCTCTACTAACGGCATCAAAACGCGCATTAAAACGCGTAACGCTGGTACACGTTTCTAATAGCACGGGAAAGGACGTTTCTCGTTGGTCGCGCTATCCGCTTTGGTTAATATCCTTCGATATGGAAATCTGGTGTATCTGTTGATTCGAACGGAGCACAAAGCTGAACAGAGAAGCACGAAATTGAAGTTTCGTAGTAGTTTGTGGTCGCTGTTCTGCAGTTCGGTTCAACCGAAAAGCGATCTCGGGTCGAACGAATAAGACCACGTTTCCACGTGTTTACAAAGCGCGTTTTCTAACTTTGTTCGAACGACAAGATAGACACGGGCGGCTTCGAATGTTCGAATACATAGCACGAAGGATACAAAGATGCTGCGCGGAGCATTTTAATTTAGACAGACAGCATTTTTTCCACGTAAATTCGCTTGAATTCGCAGCAACGGCGTGCCACCCGTGATACAGCCCTTGGATTTCGCGTTCTCCTAAACGAGTTGCCTCCACGATTATTACGTTATCCCCTAATTATCTTGAAAGCTCCGTCAGTCGCTCGTAATTCGATTCCTAACTTGATCAGTCTGGCATCAAGGTTCCCGAAGCCTGGATTCTTTCTTCGAAGAGAAGAGGCCGCGCGTTTCGAGATCCGCGTTTTAAACTCGCGCTTGCAAGAAGCGACAGGCTGCGATATTACGTAACGGATAACTGTTTCTCTGGCTACGCGGTTAACGCATAAATACGAAGAAACAATAAAACGTCGGAATATTAATACCCGAAGAAGCAGCCAGCACGCGCTACGAACAGCGCTAGACGAATATTTGCCCCGTTGGACGTGTTTAAATACAAACCACGAGGATCTAACGGAATACAAGTTCAGCGCGCTTTGCAATGCAGCGCACGCGTCTCGGTTAGCTTAGAACGATACTACTCGCGACAAACTTACGTACGATACACACCCGTGGCTGTTTATTTATGTATGCCGGCATACAAAAACGTCGATACAATATGGACAATCACGCGCACAATGTAACGATTACACCGAGCAGATTGAAGCTGAAGAACTTTCTCGAAGAAGCATCCGCGAGTATAGGTGGAACAAATGCAAGTCTTGTGTCGCGCGTGAATCTATAACGTTAATGTTTCTGAACGTTAAAACGAACGTTTCCTCTTAATGGATGGTCGGCTGCATTTCCTCTTAACGGGTGGTTCGGGGAAATTAGCGATTGACAAATTCGAAAGTGAACCTGTGCCAGCTTGTTTTTTAAACGGGCGAAAAACATCCGTGGAATTCGGATGACGCAGAGTTTACATGGTTTACGGTCCATCGTCGTCCGAAATAAACCTTTTGGAGACGCATAAACGAAGGAAAGGAGTGGAGAGTCGACCTTGTACTGGCCTCGGCTGATCTCGCACGAAAGGGGGAAGAAAAAAGGAGCACACAGCCTGCGAGATATCTTACGGTCCTCGAGAATCCTGTTACACCGGTATTTCCTCGCTGCACCGGGATAATTTCTATAAGACGTTCTTTTGTCCATATGCTTTCTTCGTTGGAGCCTAGTTTTCCAATTACTCTCGACGAGACGCGTAGACGAATAAAAAGAAACCAGCCGCCGGATAGATAATGTTTCATCGATTATAATTAAATAACCGTTTAATCGACCAGCTCGAGAAAAACGATTCCTATCCTTTCATTTTTAAATAATCTGCATCGGCTTCGAAATGCCTGGCATTTTTCTCGTTAAACGCAATGAAAAGAACGAGACTGACGATATCGGTTTTCGTTCGACCGCAAATTACATACTCCCGGACAGTTTCTTCTCTTTTCCATTCTCAGTGGCAGTCCATCTCCGAAGCGTTCGATCGAATTGCTTGAAACGCGACACCGAGACCACTTTCTAGCATCTCGCCGTGTCTCAGGTTGCCTACGGGACTTTGAGGTTGGGGTTAAGCAAAACGAAGAAAACTCGCCTCTCGCCATCGAGTCTGTCCGGCTAACGCGTTTTCTCTGTTTTGTCTCGCGCGTGTCCATGTGCGTTCTAGAGACATAAGACTGATATATAATCCTTTCGTCAAGAAAGGGCAGGACAAAGGGGTTAAGGGCAAATGGTAGGAAAGAGAAAGCAAAGAGGGGCGGAAAGGAAAATATTGAACACGGGGAAGCGATCGAATAGGGGGAGGAACAGTACGACAGAGACAGAAAGAAGTAATACTATAAGCTTATGTTACATGCAAAAGGATGAAATCTTAAAATATTCTACTGCCGGAATGTATATGGTACGAATAAAGGCGTGGACGGAGGGGGGTGAACGAAGAGGGCGAAAGTGCGAAAAGTAAACGTAAAATGTAAAGCTGGAAGTTTGTCCTGAGTCAATAGGCGAGGATCGTGTAAAGTAAGTAAACGAATATAACGCTCTGGTCACAGTAGAATTGGCCACTACGCGGTGCGTCATCGATTCATCGGTCGCTATGTTAAACTGGAGACAAAGAAACGTCGAATACGAGCAAAACACCAGGTAGATTTTGTGACATTCCTTCACGGATGCTTTTCAGCCTCGTATGGTATTCCACGCTGCGCTTTTCTAGATACCCGCAGCGCATAAGAAGATCCATGCTTTGCTTCCATGCCTTTCTCTTTCTCTGCTGCTTGTCTTCTACATTTATTCTCGCCGTGACCGATCGGTTCACGGTGACTAAAACCAGTCGAATGTAAACCATCCGACGCTACCTAAGAATGACAAATCAGTTCCTAATACAGCTCTTCGATTTAAACATATTTCGCAACAATTTCGTCCTGCTAGTTACGAAAACCCTGAAACGAGGAAAACCGATACTATAAAGATACCACGAGCAATTGCATTAACGCAATTACTTAATCCCATTAACAGATTATCCCGAGTGTGAATGGCACGGATATTTCACGCGGGGACTATCCGTCTCTTCAACAGCCGGATAAATGTGCGATAAAATGCGCGAAAAAGCATGCTTCGCTTACTGTCTCTGTAGAATAACAAACTTTCGTCTACAGAGAAATTTCATTCCGGTGTAATTACCGACGTAAACGCGCAAATACGCTCATACGTCGAAGAACACCGGCCAAATTTCCTACAGTTTGGCATTTCGATGATCTCGCACTTCCTAGTTATTGTCTGCAAAGTGAATATAACTTGTCGGTAATAGAAAATTAGAAACGAGACAAGATATTGTTACCCGAGCTGCGACGTACGATTCTGTATCACGTACTTAGACGTTCTGTTTCAAAAGCTACTTGTAAAACATATTTTCCTATATTCTTTGTCGCGTTTATCGTTTTACGTGTGCAGTTTCTTCTCCAACTGGAATTCGTAATTTTATCAGACTGTTAAGGGATCGAACAATTGCACCGACGCAATGTACGAATCGATAAAGATAGATATATCGATGAGACATGGAAAAATTCTTATCGCCGCCTGTGATCATCTTTCACGATGTTCGAAAAAAGGGAACGAGAAGAAAGACACGAAAGAAATGGAGAAACATTGCTCCCCTTTTCTAGAAGGATCTGTCTGCAGAGAATAAAGGATCCTGTCTGAACTCACCGAAGGTGTGGTACTCCTGTGCGTTCCAGGTTTCGAATGCGGAAGAGACGTACTCTTAGGGTTGGCGGATCCGTTGCCAGAGGGTCTTTGGCTCTCCCTTCTGGAGGGTGGCGGCGGTGGATGTGACAGAGGTCTGGCCGTGTTCCTGGGATGCTGGGGCCCTTGAAACTGCCCCCAGGACTGGCGTGGTACGTAGCCAACGTAACCGCCGGAAACGAATTGCGCGGAACCGTTCAAGTGCGGCGGCGTCATTACCGCCGTCTGCTGTGGCTGACCGCCGTTTCGCATTTTTCATCCGTACTTTTCGTCGCAGTTATGTCAAATCAGCACACACTCGCGGCTCGATCACTAGGTCAACATTCCGCGATGCCAGCTGTTCCCGACGGCTGCCTGCACAATTTCTTCGTTGCCTCGCTGCGCATTTGAGATCTTATTCTCCCCTGGCACGCTCCGTTCGCCACTTTTCTGCGGATATTTTGACCTTCTTCCGCTATTTCTCTAACGCTACAACTACCACAAACCACCAGTGGAAACGAACGAGCGGTTTCGAATTTTCGTACGTGCGAATTATCGGACACGTGGAACGTTTTTGGCAAGAATTACCGTTGATTTCTACTCGGACAGAAATACGATTATACACAGGCTACGCCGAAAATCGTCGAGAACGAGTATGCGATTCGCGCGAAAACACAAGTCGAAAACGTGGAATGACGATATTTCGTACGAGACTTCGGATGTTTGAAGCTTTTAGGTTCTCGGCTATTTACAGATCGGTAGTTGCAGCATTAGTTCCAAGAAACAGAGATTTCGAAGGAATTCGCGAAATTCCAGAACGAGGAGTTACGACACGGCGGAAGATCATCGGAAATTACCATTTTATCGTATTTCCACGACCCAAAAAGCAAAGTACGAGAGACGAGCGTGTACGAGCATACGCGATTCGCATGGGATTCGCTGGAAGAGTAGTCACGCGATTTTAATCGAATCGAAGCCGCCTGGAACGCGGTTCTCTCGGTTGTTCACCCTGCATTGGACTCGATCTATAAGCCGAGGAGTCCTATTGATATGTCGTGCGTTGAATTTCGATTCTGTCGTGGTTTCGCCCGATCAATCTCATTCTCCGTTGACCTAGATTGTCGCCGATATCGGTTTATCTATTTTTACTAACGTTGTCGTAGCGATTTCGTATTTTTCGCTGATACTATCGCGCGAGTCGTGAACCGTGGCGAGGGAACACAAAGAATTCGTCGCCTTTCGACTCTCATTTCGAACAGAGAGACACGGCTATCTCTGCGGAATCGTTTCTTCAAGATTTTCATTAAATCTACATACGCAGACGTCGAACGACTTTCGACATTCGTTTCTTAGTGCTTTTCGGTGCAAACGATTTTCTCGATGGAGAAACACGTGCCTCGTGTTCTGCAATTTTCGAAACTTTCCAATTGCAAGAAAACGTATACACGCGCACGTAGCGTTATATATCGGACAAATGGCCAAGCGTCGTCGATGATCTAAATCGTTATTAAATACGTGGATCGTGTGTGTATACGTATACGAGCCTCGCAGAAGCCAAACAGAACAACATCGTTGTTCGTTAGTTTTTTAATCTCGTTGCGCAAGTGCTCGATCGATATTCGATTCTCAAGAAACGCAAAACGTTAAAAGAGCGAGAAACATGGAACATTTGAAGAGATTCTGATTCAACGACCAGCGGACTCTACGTTTTCGTAATGTTCGTCTCTGATCATGGGATCTTTGAGTCGCCGAGCACAACTTGTATCGCGGACGTTCCTTTCAACGATATCAAAGGCTACTTGCATTTGTCGGACATCAAAGTAAGAGGAAAATTAGAGCAGCTATCTATTCGGCAAATCGGCCGTTCTCGTAGCGTTTCTTTCGAATTTTCTCTTGTTCGTGATTCTTTCGCCAGACTCGTTTCTTTCACCTTCTGGTTCCCGACACCGAGTACTGGCTACGTCGTCGTTCCAAGATCTTTTGTCTTCTTTCTATGAGTTATCGAGGTTAAAAGTTAGACAAAGGCGAAGAAAAGAGCGGCTGGTTTTGTTTCGTATAAAAGAAAGAGATTTATGCACGGCTCAAAGACATCCTACATTTTACTAACTTTCAGCGGGACATACCGTCGCTTCTATCGTCGTTCCATGAACTACGATATTCGATCGTAAATCCGTGCGCAAAATTTCGTTTGCATCGTTAACGCGAAAGGTCTCCGATACGCTGCTTCAAACAGACTCTACTACTATTCCCGGTAGTAGGCCCTCGAGTATTCGACTATAAACGTAACACGCAGTAGCGAAACTACCTCAAAGTGCTAAAGTTCTACGCAAGGTACGAAATTCTCTGATATAAACATAAAACAGTTTCGACAACCCTGATTCGACAACCTAATATTCATTAATATAATAATGTTTCACGTTCGTGATAATAATATTCTACGTGTGAAAAACTGTAGTGGTTTCGATTAACCCGCGACCATCGCGTTTCACAAGCTTATTGCGCGTGGTGGCGGTGCAGGCTATTTTCGAGCGAGGATCATCGAAGAGCCGTAAGAGCGTCCGGAGTATTTTTGCTGGTCAATCGGATTGCCGACCGCAGAAGTGGCTGATATTTAATTAAAACGATGCAAGTTCAGTGCCAAACGCAACACGGCCAACGGAATAAAAATAGCAACACCCATGGAGATAATAATGTGGGTCAGGCAGGGGCAAAGATTCGGCGCGGACTACGATCAGATTGGATTTCTGTTTGCACTGGCACATGAACGGAATATCGATCGTCGAGAGACCGGCGAACACGGCCAGGAAAAAAGAGAGAGCGGTCGCCGAAAAACGGCGAGGATGTTTCATCGAACGGGTCAAGATCGGTATTCCCGATCTGCCACGAATCATTTCACGAGTAAGTCACGAATTGGTTTCTCGATCTTTTCCCTCCCACTCTGCGCCCTATTGGCCGACTCGATTTAAATTCACCGAGCAAAGAGGTTTCGCCTTGATGAATATTCAGCATAATGAGTCGACGGCGTTCTCGATCTATCAACGTCGTCTACTGCCGATCTGCTTCGTAGATTGTCCGAGTAATGATCCTGAAGATCGTAAAGCAGCCAAAAAGGTGAGGCGCAAAAAGGAGAAAAGATCGATGAAATATCGTGGCGCTATCTATGCATCTGGTTGACAGGGAAAATTTTTATCGTAATAAGAAAGAGGTATCGAGGGGGGAAAAAAAGACGAGAAGAGGAAAAAGAAAGACGAAAGAAAGATGGGATGATTAATCACGAGAGTGGAAACGCAGCAAGCAGGCTCGCAACGTTGGAGAATTAACCTAAATTGCATTGGCCATGCGGCGAGAGGAAGGAACGAAGGAGAGATTGTTCGATCGAGGCTCATCGATCGAGACGAGAGAGAATAGACGCGTCACGTCATTCGTGATCACGCAACCGATCGGACATGCTCGAATAATTTTCAGGGTGGCAGCTTCCGGCGGAAGCGTGCGTAGAAGATCGAGTTCGCTGCACTATCGACGCTTGCCACGGCTCTAAATCACCGAGCCGAACGAGTGATTAACTCGGGCCCGAAGATAATCTCCGGGATCGAAGAGAAAAGAAGCGTTTGCGGTCGTTGCGCCTCTTTTTTTCAGTTTTACAATCGCGGCCAATCGCATCATTCGTTACGGTTCCTAGAGATTTTTTTTTTCCAGATCGATTTTTACGTAATTACCCACTGTCGATCAATTTAAACGCGTTTCGCAGTAGAAAAGGAGCGGTCGTGATCGGACACGGTGCAGAACGCGACGCAGGTGCTTCAACGTATCTAATTGGCCGGCGTCTGTAAAGTTACGCAATGTGGCGCGTAAATTGCGCGAAGTATTCGAAGCATCTTTCATCTTGGCGTTATTCACAGAGCGCGAAAGGCATCCGAAGCGAGGAACGGGTCCGAATCGGCTTGCACCGGTCGAAAGTTCTCTGTTAAACTCTTTAACGAGCGTTCCGTGATACAAACCGGGCAACAAACAATTCCGTGCCGAAGCGCAAACCGATAAATTGAAAGTTTAAATGAATTCACGTAGCCCAGGACGCGGAATCCTCGGCGGGAAATCACTTTGAACTTCTCGTTAAACTGCCTCCTTGGAAGGGACAGATGGCGGGTTCGATAACCCGGCGTCTAATTACTTTCGCATTGTTCCGAACTTCGGAAAGACTACGAGCGACAGAACTCTCATTTTCGGCCGTCAAACGCGAAAACCTTCTAGGCTTTTGTCCCTGTCGTGAACAGTGAAAACGTGGGAGTGCACAGAGGCACAAAGAAAGGATGCGTTGCGCACACTCGAGTGGGGATAATCGTGCTATTTGCTTTGAATTAATCATGCGGCGAAACTTACCGAGAACTCGCTCTAACCGAGCCAATTTACCAGTAGAAAGAAACTGCAATTGCATCGTACGAAGAATAAAGTAGTGTTCAGACACATGGACTCGCTGTATGTATCAGATTTTATCAGATCCTACGTTTCAATGTTATACTATCAAAAAAATGTTTCCGGTCGTATGGAGATAGATGCTACTAAACGATACGAAATCTAACATACTCGAACCGAATTGATTAGTATGTAAATGTTATAGACTGTGGATTTTTGTACAAATTTACGTATTTAGACAGAATACAGAGGAAAGATTGGAAGATTTAAATGGAGATTTTCGTTTGTGAAAAAGTTACGACGAGTAGGCCACTTTGGAAATTTTCTATATCTTTCTATCTTTAATTACGAGGGAAGCCCATCGCAGATGCAAAGCGATATAAAATGCAGTCTGTGAAGAATAACAGGGGACTAAATTAAAGCGATAACGTTTATCGTACACGTTCGTCTAAGTAAGAAGAATAGGAAAAAAGATCGACTGACGAGGCAAAATCGTTGGTGTGTAGCATCGGACGGTTAAAGCGGCTAAAGTGTATAAAGTATGATGGCATCCGACTCGCAATAGGCTCAGAGTGACGAAGGTGTTTTGCAGGAACATTAGGGTTAAATTTATCAATAATCTCAGGGCAAGCAATAAGGCCGGCTAAAGCTTTATGACCAAGTAAACCATCAGTTGCCTTTCGATTATTCTTTAAAGTTATAAGATTAGCTTCGGTTGATATTTGATCACAGTCGTGGCATGTTAGAGTCATTGAACTTCCAACATATCGTATGCATTCTATATTTGTACAAATGATTAAAAATGATCCAATTGTAATAAATGCAACGGCGTGCGATATTTTTTATATCCACTGTGGACACTATATTCTAAATATATTCTACCTGAAGAAGACAGTTTCTCGGTGCGAAGAGAATTCTTAACGACGACCTCTCTCTCTCTCTCTCTCTATCTATCTATCTATCTATTTATATATATTTGGAAAAACGTGGAAGCATAATCAAAGTCACGAGTTCTTAAAACGCGCGTGCCTGTCGCATGTCGCACGTTCCTAGGTCGTCCGTTACTCGGAATAATTGGGGCTCGGCTGGTTGCACGTGCGGCCAGGTGATGCACGCGCTTTCCTGCTCGGGTTTGGTATTCGATAGACGACCATTAATTGTTAATCATGACGCGTAGGCGGATACGAAAGCGTGGCTTTATTAGGGTACGCGAGGTGCCGTGGGATCAGCCGTACCCCAGCTAAGCGTTGCCTTTTTACGACGAACCGTCAAATCGGGAAAGGAATCTCCCGTATGCAAGATACGCTTCATAGAAAAGCAAAAACGTGTCCCCGTTGAAAAGCGTAAAACGATACAAAGACGCCAAAAGATTCATCGCGCCAAGCGATCCGGCGAGCGCGTTTCACGTTTAAGTAGAATCGACCGTTTATGGTCAGACGCGCTTTCTAGCGTTCCCTAAGGGCGTCGCGTGAATTCGTGGCTACCTTCGTGATCTATCGGTGTACGAAGAAGCTTTTCTTCCTGAAAATGGTTCGTTGTATCGTTGATCTACTGAAAGAACGAGACGACTACGAAAAGTAACTTGTCGGAGAGGAGGACGAATCAATTCGTCACTCGAGTTGCTAATTTCTACGAATTGTGATATTCTCTAACTAATTTATTTTCTACAGATGCTTCGAGATCGACGATCTTTGACAGGTGTCGCTTTCCATTCAACCGGCAAGCTTTTCCTTGAGACGAGTCTTCGCTTCCAAAGAACCACGCGCATGATTCTTTGAAACATAGAAATCCTTTTCTCCTCGATCGCGAGTTACCTCCCTTGCTTTGATTGTCACCTGTCAAAGCACCGGTCGCGACCAAGCTTTCCAAGAAATCCTCCGCCTGGCAACTACGAAAAGCGTATGAGCTGCTCGGTTCCGTGAAAGGGAATTCCCGATTTCAGTTGAAAATCGCTCCACTTCTCAAGCGACTCGAAGGAAACATTGAGCGACACGTTTTGCCGTACAATGGAAAATCGCTCGAATTACACGTACCGTTATCGTGCGCCTCTGCCCGAACGAGAAAGCGGTGCTTTTTACGATTGGACGAAGCGTGCAGCTACAAGAAAAAAAAAAGAAAACAAAAGAAAAAAAGAAAGAAGGGAAGAAAAGAAGAAGAAGAAGAAGAAGAAGGGAGAAGCAGAAAAATTCCAGTTGCGCTGTCTAGTAGCTTTTTCCGCGTCGTTCGTCCGCGAAAACGTGGCTACCGCTTAATCCTCTTAATCGTTCTTCCACGTACACGGCCACGTATCTCTTGAACAGGTAGGTTCGTGTACACTGTCGCTCAAAAGTATCCAGAAACTTGCTTCCTTTCGACAACGTGTACTTTAATTGAAGGCTAGAGATGAAAAACACGACAGCGTTACGGAAGAGCAATTTTAATTCTCACATTTTGTGTGATGAATCGCGCTTTGAAACTATTGGGGCATTCGCTTGCAGAATTAAACACGCTTTTTTTCTAACACTCTTGAATACTTAATACCAGTAACGAGGATTAACATTAATTAAGCGAGATTAACGTACCAACCGTTTCTTGCGGAACATTCTACATTTACCGCCTATTTTCGAAGGATTTACGTGGACGTATAATATCCTAGATTATATTACATTCGCAAGATAGTACAAACATATTGTTGCTGTTTCTTTAATGTGGCAGATACTTCAGATTTATATATCCGGTGGCTCCACGAGAAACATAATGATTACTGCTTGTAATTATAAACCTGTCGTTAATTCCTACGTTTTGGAAAACTTTCCAACAGTTCTTGCTTTTCTACGAATCGATCAAAATGTTCGAATACTTATGAGCGGCAATGTACGTACACACGGAGTTGGCTGAATAGACGGACGCCTTTCTAAGCGGAGAGAAGGAACGGTAGACGGAATCGAGTCTCGGGCGAAACTCGGGCATTCTTTGAAACGGTGTCGTTCACGTTTCTATATAGTGTACATGCACGTTCGGTATATACACACGGGGCAGGGATGAAGCGGGGAAAATCGCAGGAAAAATTAGCGACTTTCATTACGGCGAGCACGCGTTCGCGATGCGCGGCTGCATTTTACAGCTCGCAGATGGGGATCCCTGGCATTTTACTGGGGGAATGCGCGCGGCGAATGCCGGAAATTTTTCGTTTTGGCTAGCGCTGGTAGAACAGCGCGGAATGCATCTGCCCACGGTGTAACGTACACACGCGGAAGCTCCCATTACGACGTACAATAACTTCTTGTGTAACTTTTGAACGGCAGCTGGCATAACGGTACCGCCGAGCGTGCCGTCTCGCGAAGCGCTGCTACGATTAGAATTAACGTTTCTTCGGCCTACCGGCACCTGCCGCATCTCCAAATGGCCTAACAACCGGTCGAATCGACGCGTAACCGAGGGAAATTGAACGAGGAAAGCGCCGCTTTCTCTGCCTCGCGTTTTGCCAAATAACGTAAAACGCTTCGTTATCGACCACAGAGTATATTTTTTTCCCCCTCCAGTTCTTCTCAAATACAGGATCCGGCTGAATGACACGCAGAAACGGGCACGAGGAGACGACTCCTTATGGAAAAATAGGGAACAGATATCGAGTAGAATTTCTTCGCGCGACGTTTTGTTTTCGAGAAAATCCAGCTTCGAAACTTGTCGAGCGTACTTCAACTTCGGCTGATTACCGAATGGATATGAGCATTTTTGTACATCCGAAAATAAGAGAATAATACAATTCCTCCGCTCGAGGCTTCAATTTTCAAAAAATACAGTTCGAATATGTTTGATTAAGGATCGATCTGGTACACGCGTACGATGAATTTTCACGTTTGTTTCTCTCGGGAACGAAGCATCTGGTGGAAAAATGTTATTCTACGTTTTCGACCTATTTTCACACGCAGAACAACCTTTTATCGATCATATACCGCTGCTATCCAATCCGAAATTAACCAAGTTCGGATATGCTTGATAAATTTCGAAACTCGATCTTCTCGAGAACAGAGCGTTATATGACAAAATTGTATTCGATATTTTCTTCTTATTTTTTCACAACGGATCACCTCGTGCTCGCTCGTACGTGTTATTCGAACCCTGCACAGCAAGGTAAGGTTATCCGCGTCATCTAAGCTGCAATAGCGTAAAACTCAATTTCGAACTTTGCCTATCTTCGAACGAACATCGCGTAAAAATTGTTCGTAACCGAATTTGGCGAGTTAGAAGGCGAATTACTAAGAAGGAAAGATCCCCGTACATACATATTCGTATACGCTCTATATATATTTCCAAAGTTGCACAATTTTCGAAATCCGCGGGTCGAGGATCTTCCCTCGTTAGTTCGAGTCAAATACGAATCATTCAAATGCCGCATTGATCAACTCTACAGAGCGAAAAGTGTAGAAACGCGATGATACTAGAAATGCTGTTCGTAAAATTCAAATTCTTTATCGGCTTAGAGTTTACCGGGGAATTTGCGTAACGATATTAAAAAATCGATACGATACGCCGAGTTAATCGGTTAGGCTTCTAAGAAGTCGATTTCCTTCTGACTCGAAAAACCTTAGCTTATCCTATTTCTCGTTCCCGCGTGGAATAAAAATGAAGCCGTGAAAAAGCATCGATGAAAAAAGACAAGTAATAAATCGCGAAGCAAACGCACGTAGGAAATAATTGCGTACGGTGGCACTTGCGATTCCATCGTGGAACGCGTTTGCGCGATTATCGACGCACGGCCGTCGTTTCCATAAACGTGCATCGTTAAACTCGTGAAACGAGCAACAGCAACGCGCGTTTTTATACATCGATTGTATCGTCTGGCGCGGTAGTTAACGTTGGCGAATATTAGCAGCGGAACGTCGAAAGCTCCTCCGTTCGATAGGACACGTTTCGTACGTGGCTTTTCTATTTACGTTCAAGCTACATTTCCTGCGTCAGGAAACGTTCTAATGGCACGAAGGAAAAAAGCTAACGCAAACACGCATGCACCGATGCACACAGACGTAACTGGCCGCACAATATACACGTATCAGCCGATAAAAAGAATATCGGTCACTGACTTTCGCTCGAGCCTTCGACTAGACGGCCACTGCTCCACCACGATCGCTCGGATTACTACTATTTGTATTCAGTCTAATTGCTATTTGAGTCAATGCGTCGCTTCACGGTGTTTCGGCGTTTCCTTTTCTTCTTTTCTTTCAAGAGTCACTTTTCGTTCGTTTCCTTCATTCGCTGCCGCAAAACGGAAAGCAATTTTTCACGCCACGAAAACCAGTAAGGATTTTTTAACGTTAGCTAGACAAGCGTGACACACGAACGCCGGTATCCTCGGGCAAACGACGGAGCAGGCGACGCGCAGTACGATAGAAATGCCTAATTTATATAACGCGATTCGGCCAGGTCGATCCCTTTTCTCTTTCCGCGCGTTGCTAGTGAAAGTGAGCGAGCTGAGTCGCGCGGATAACTGGCGACGGATACGCGATAAAGCGATCACCTCGAACAAAACTCGTTTCTCCCCCGTCCAAACTGCGCGATTTTTCCACGACATTCGATCCACGCGTTTCCACCGTTTCGGCAAAGTACGAGGAGCTCGATGAACCGTGACGCGTGTTTTTAAAAAGGAGAAGGAAATGGTGCGCGGTGGAAAACCAGCAGTCGACCTGCTTCGCCTAAATTCAAACGATCCGATCGCACGATTTGCCGTGTCTCGAGTTTGGAACGATTCAAGCTTATCGCCAAGGACAGCGAATGGACAGGGCGAAAGTAAGTGGGAAATATTACGATGGGGTTTCTCGCTTGTTCTCGCTGTATCTGTTCTTTTCCCTCGTCGAAGCACTCGATACTGTTTTTCTATTTATAGCGACATTTTGCGAGAGCCGAGATAAAATCTGCATTCTAATAGGACAAAATTTTATACGGATAGCTAATTTTATTAAAGATACCTGTTCCGCGAGAATTACAACGCGGGCCCCGATTTATTGAAATTTATGGAAACGCCGTTGTATATAAAGGATCATTTTTTCTCGGATCTCGATCGTAATTAGCCGACAACGGAGCGTGTTCGTTTCCTTTACGACGCTAACGTTAATTGCAAAAACGCGCGACCGGCATCGCGCGATGCACAATAAAAGTCTGCTGAAAGAGAATACCGTATTTCACGTGCAGAATTTTATGTCAACCGGCGAACTTTAAAGCGTCCAGTTTATTGCTTTTCCGCGTCTCGACGCTTGTCCCGTCGGCATTTTTCTTCGGGACTTTTAAAACGAAAGTCAATGACTGCCGCGTATATACACCAGCAGCGTTCCTTTTTTTCTCTCTCTCTCTCTCTCTATTCTCAGGACGCACGGGATCGAGGCTCTGTGTTTTTGCATTGCTAAACGAGAGACAGAGAGGTCCGCGCGGAGATTAAAAGCCTCCGTCGAGTGAAAAAGGAGACGACGCGCACGGCGCACAGCGATCCTTGAATATTTTCTCGGTTAATTACCGGTGCCGAAGCAGCGTTTTTCATTCGTCAGACGAACCAAGAGTTAAGTAACGACCACTTTCACTCATTTCCACTGGCGACCCTCGGCCTCGCTTTGCTTCTTCTTCTATGAAAATTCACAGGCTCGCTACGGAGCCACGAAACTCCGGCCGGATTCCTTCCTCTCGCAAGCATCTTCTCACGTTTTTACGACTTTCGACAGGAACGCGAGCGCGTCTCTTTGATCCTTTCCTCTGCCGATGCACGAGCGCGACTACTGCTTTCCACGGATATATTTCCTCCGCTGCTATCGCCGCGGATCGTTTTACCTTTTCTTTTCCCTTTTTTTTTCTTTTTCCTTTTTTTTTTTTCTTTAGCCATCTTTGGACGGGGAGGACCGTCAACGAGAAAACCTCGGACCCCCATCAGGGAACAATAATTATTTCAAGCAGTGTTTTTCTCCTCTTTGTCCTGCACGCGGCTTCTCTCGCCTAGATGCGCCAGGCAAAGCCGCACAGGCTATTTTATGCTCTAAATAGCCCGCCAACTATAGGAGAATTAACCTACCGTGCCCGAAAGCATACTACCTTACTTATCCTGACGACTACGTCCTGCCCGAGACGTCGTCGGATCGTTTAACCGACTCTCCCGCTGAAACAATTACGAGGAATCCGCTTGCTCGCGAGAGCAACGAGACATCGCCAAGATACCATCGACGCGATCCCTTTCCTCGGAAATATTTCGTAGCCGAAGCGACGGACCAACGACAGAAGCAACTGTACACGCGCAAGAAGCGGTACGACGGTGCTTAACATCTCGAAACCGACTCACGACGGCACACGGCAAATAGCCTGTGCGCTGACATTTAAATGTCACATGCTGAGAGAGCGCAATAACGTCCACGAAATTCCCTACCACGTTTCTAGGACACTCGACTGTCAGAAACAGGGGGGACCCTGCGAGGAAACAACGCGTCACGGAACGGCGGAGGCCGTTTCAAAGAACTGGGCGCAGAAATACGCAAATGGGATAGCGGACGTTGATAAATCGTGCGCGATTCGAAACGCACGTTATCGTCAACCTGGCGAGATAATCGGCCGTGTCTCTCGCAATCCTGATAACATATGTTTCCCCGTGAGCTGGCGCGTTTACCAAGGCGTTATGCTCTTTTTTTCCTTTTTTTTTTTTTCTTTTTTTCTCCCGATGACCAACCCGCTCGTTCTGCATTCCGCAACGTCAACCTCGAATCGTTCTTTCGAAATCGGACGTTGTACCTGGAAACGTAGGTGCATCGATCATCGGGCGGCGAGATCGAGAAACCTGCTGCTTCCTCCTACCAATCCC
Organism: Bombus confusus; assembly: GCA_014737475.1. Lineage (NCBI taxonomy): Eukaryota > Metazoa > Arthropoda > Insecta > Hymenoptera > Apidae > Bombus > Bombus confusus. Next base: position 5,677,328 of record JACXIV010000020.1, on the reverse strand, counting down.
TTGCTTTTTATAGATGTACACTCTCGACAAGCTTGATTATTTACGCGATCATCGTACAACACTATCAAAACACCGGTAACAAACACCAAACTTATTTATAATTTATCTGTTATCTCTCGTTCACCGCACTGGTACGCGTTTCATCCATTTCCTACAGGTGTGTACTTCACATTTTCACGAGCAGAGAACACGCCATATTTGCTACACTTTGATGGAACATAGGCGAAGCTAGAATCGCTGGCGAGAAAGGAAAGGAACGCGATTTTCGCAGCCAGAACGGCTGGCTGGCTGACCGGTTGCTTGTCAGTTATTGTCCGCGGTTGCTTTCCAACTGACACGCGGTGCAGCAGCGCGAAGAAAGGCGCGGGAGAGACCGCTTCGAGCGGCTTGCCGTGGGACATCAAACACGATCGTAGTAGGGGAAACCTGGCGAATGGCTGCTGGACGATACGGACACCCGATAGATAGCATACGTTCGTTCCTCCAGGTGTGACTGGGCAACACAGAAGCCTCCACGCTAGACTTTCGTTCGATTTTCCTCGAGAAAATGTAAGGAAACTCGAAGCTTTAAACTACCTGTGTTCCAGGTGATCGTTCGATTTCTGTCGCTATCGACAGCTCTGTCGTCTCTTTCAAACAGTCGACGGTAACGTAACGCTAGAATCAAATAGCAGTCTTTAACGTACGTCTAAACTCTTGGTATAATTACAATTAAAATAGTAACGCGCGAGTTACTCGGAAATCACGGTGATTAACTGCACGCGTCGAAACGCGGAGAGAAACGACGATTAGAAACATCTTTTTTTCGGATTCATCTTTGAATCTGCCGCTGGTCGAACTATCTTCTCGCGACGAATAAATCTATGAGAATGTCCATTGCTCGATGAAACGTCGCCGACAGAGGCACGTATCTGATCTGGAAATCAAGCAGAAGGAGAGTTCCCACGTGGAAATGGTTGACGATATATTAAAACGCGATCGACGAAACGTGATTTATCGTGTTTTCTTCCTATGTTTCTATGCTTCGGTAGCAACGAATCAACACTTCGCCTTCGGCTTACGAAAAGTTACTTTTCCCATAGTTAACCTTTTCAGCAACCTGTTACAAGTCGTTACCGGAAGAGTCGATAAACACGGTCGACTTAATAATTTTCTCGATAAGCAGAAAAGATAGCGGAGAGAGGTTTGCAGGAACCTGTTCGAGAATTGCTGATAGTTTCTAGAATTTACGATCACTCGCGTGTTGTACTATATGCATAAGAGCGAACGAGAGTAAAATCCAGCTCGAACGAGTTCGTCGCAGTTTCTAGTCTCTTAGTGACGCAAAAGGCGACCGGTTTCTTTTAATTTTGATATTGTACAATGTACGACGTCACGATTCCAACGGCGGAATATTCATAAGCGAGGCAACCTTGATCGAAACGATGATAATTGTACACGCGATACGCAAGAGAACCAGGCCCCTCCTTCGAAGCCTTGAAAAGGTTGTGATCGGTGGTCGAGCTTACGGATCACCGGTTGCAACGATGACAATGATTACGAAATTACACGCCGAGTAGCGTACGAAAGCACGCTATACCGAGCGCGAACGCAATCGATCGTCGGTGCGGATTTGATTCTGTACGGAGCTTCGTAATCGGTGCTAGGTGGCGTAAAATTGAAAGAGGTCGAGTTCGAGTCACTTTCTTTCGTTTGAAAAGCGTTTGCATGTTGAAGGCGAAAGAAGGGCGAGGAAAATGAAGGAAAATTGGCGAAAGTGATCTTGTAATCAAGCCTTGCCGGAACCTTTCGTGGTTTATCGGCCAAATGGTCGGTTTCAAAATTTAATTTAAAATCGTACGTTCGTTGTTGTTTCTTTCGTTCATTTAACTTTATGTAAATTCTTATAGCAACAAAAATTGAGAAATCGATTAGTCGGATAATATGAGAATTTACATAAAGTTGGACGAACGAACGAAGTAACAGATGAATGTACAATTTTAATTCAATTTTGAAACCGGTCGTTTGACCGGGCTTGGTAAGATTAGCGTTAAACTATCGAATAATTAAAACTATGAAACCAGCTATTCTTTTCTTATCTACCAGATCCGCGAATTTAGATAAGCCACGTGGAACGCCAGGAAAATTGAAACTGTTCGACCGCGGCAGCTACGTAGTAAATCGAGCGACGTTCGTCCAGCTCGTCCAATTAATTGCATTTGGAAAAAAATAGCGACCAATGTAAGACCGCAGAATCCTTGGACGATCAAGTTAGTTGGAGAAAACAACGCTTAATTACGTTTCGAAGCGGGCAGCCGTTGGTTCGCGAAACTCGGACGACGCAATTTTACGCCACGATGCCTCGCTTTATTTCCCGCGTGCTAAATATTTTTCCCTCCGAGCTCGCGCGCGGTTCGTCCCTCTTTTTCTTCCTTCAGCGACCGAGCTGGCAAAAAAAGACGATGCAACCGGGATTCCTATGTAAATCGTTGCGCGAGGAGATCATTGACGGCCATACGAAATCGGCGATGATGCGAAGCAGTGGCATTTATCAGAAAAAAAGCCACGGCGACACGTAGCCCGTGCAAAACGAACGTCGGAAAAATACGATTCAAAGTAGCGGGATTTTCGCGATACTTTCGACCGTACAGGGATTTTCACCGTGCCGCCGATGAGTACGTTGCTAATACCGTGCCTCCTCCCTTTTCGCAGCCAGCGTTATTATTTCTGCTTAAAATGCACGAGGCTGTGCGCGAGATAGCGCGCGGTAATTTCACCAGCGGCCACTTTCTTTCTGCGAATCCGAGCGCATCAGACGTAATAATTACGCGGCGATCACGCTGATAATGGCCGGTATTACGATTACAATTAGGAGAAACAATCGGAAACGTGGCTCCAGACCGCAGAGAAAGTGACGAAATCCTTGCCTAATGGTAGCCAATGGAGGTGGACGTGCATTTCGTAATATCGTGGCAAGACAGTTGTGACAACGTCTATCTTACTGTCAGCAGTGGAGGACATTATGTAACGCTGTAGATACGTTCTGTGTTAAGGGAATTCCGCGTTACGCTGGACCCAGAGCGCAGAAAGTTAGAATCGAGTAGCGTTTGTTTTTAGTAGAATGAGAAATTTGTAGACAACGGAAACGTAAAATTCTAAATCTAAAGTCTAGCCAACAGAAGCGGTCAGAATCGCTTTCAATTTCCACAGATTTAAATATTCGATAAATAATCGACGAACAACGGTAGATGCTTGGAATTAAGCGAAGAAAATCAATAAATTGGTATAAAATATTAGGACAGGTCGCAAAAATTCTTTAAAGCAATTCTACAAAATCTGTGAAAATCTGCGAAATTGCGGACACGCGCAAAGACTGCAATAGGCATAAGCCTCGATACAAAACTATTTATAACATTGATGCTACCAATTCATAACGTTTAAACCATTAATTTATAACATTTAAGTAAACATAAATATAATGAAGTATCAATTTATAGTATTTAAATTCTAGGCTGAACTGCAGTTACTAGCTTTAAGTATTTATAGACAATCCTTGCCTTCCGGTTTAGGATCACTTCCGGCTTGCCTTATTCCTACCATACACTTACACATTCTACGCTGTATCTCTTCCACGTGCTAGTATTATATTTATTAATACGTAGTATTATGTATTTATGTACCTGTATTCAAATCAATGGAATTTTAACTACTAATTATTTCTCATCTATCTTATGTATCTTGTATTCTAATTTCGACGCCCGTCTTGGTCCTAACATCGCGCTCGGTTTTCTATTTTTTTTTTATTTTTTTCACTGGAAATCACTTCCTCCTTTTGTCCTGCACCCCTTCAGTTATTAGTTAACAAGTAAACTATTAACACCCGTCGTGGGATGCGCGCATCATCAAGTTTTAATTATAAGATTCGGTTAAGATAGGACCCAGCTGAAGCCCATTATGAAGCCCATCCCGTACAATGATACGCTTATCTGGCTTGGAACAAAAACCAAAAATCCTCTCGCTTGGCGCATACAACAAATTGTTCTCGCGGTTTATCGGTTCGCGATCGCCCAGTTCCTTCCAACTACCGCGTAGCATACTCGCTCGCGCGTATTCCGGATGCGTGCGGGTCAACGTGCACTTGATAACTTCTCGTATTCATAAGTCGCAAGGATGCCTGTGTCTTGGTGACTGCGCGATGACTGTACTCCGTTTGCGTCGAGTCGCCAGAATTGTTATCCAGCCGAGGATCCGCAGACCTGCCGGATCGGTACTTTGGTACTCAGACAGGCATAGGACTTGTAATTTGATATTCTTCGTAATCCTGTTTTCGGTGGTCCTTTCCACCGAGGGTCCCGCTTGTTCCATTGGGGTGTATCAGATTACAGGGCCCCACGCACGATCCTTGGCTGCGCTTGGATCATCGGTTCGCTTGTTTCGACCGTGGTTCGTGTGAGTTTCGAGTGGCGAGACAGGAATCGAACGATGGTCGATCCTTGGGCCTCCCGCTGAAGCTCAGGATCATCTTGTGCACGGGAGTGTACGTCACGTAGGTTCGTTGATTCTTTGGTTCTCAAACTATCGAATGGAAGAACCGACTTAACAAAGTGTCTCTAGTTTGATCTTGTGATCGCGTGGTGGGTCACGAAAGGGTGTTGCGTGTCACGTCGATTCTGTATTTCGTCCGTGGCGATAGAAAGTTGTGACAATGTCTGTTCTCGTGCGATCCAGTGTTTCCAGTTTGAACGTAAGTCAACGATGAACATGCTAATGAACGCTCGAACAACTTTAACGGTACCAACCTGTCTCTTATCTGCGAATAATTAAGTCGGATTTAACGCGATTGCCTTCCATCGTACATCTGGCGCTACGCTTAAGAAGAGTTTAATCCGAGCTTGGAAAACTTTTGATTTATAGTTCACAGTTGTTCCGAATAAAACGACCGGTATTTCCAGATAATTTATATTTATACGAGTATTAATTCGCTTCGCCGCGTGCTACGCTATTCGCGTGCTTCTAACTTCTCGTCCGAATAGTATCGATTTCCTGTCCCCTCGATTTTCTATCAACAGATATCGGCCAAGTTTATAACAGGAAAAACTAAATTCGGTTTCCGTGTATGGATGAAAAGGAAGCGAACGCTATAACAGGAAGTCGCATTATTCGATGCGCTATTGTTCGAAGATCACGCTCGAGCAACGTTCAGGGCCGAGAGCCGCTGACGAACGCGTTTTATTTCGATATTCTTCCGCGCCATCGATACTGCAAATACCGTGGCGAATTATCGAACACAGTTGGCCGAAAGAAATTGAAAATCCACTTACTTTCATGGCTTTGGTCGTTATTCCATCGATTCGATAAGAATGGCTTCAACTGCAGTTACTTCGCCGCTCCAAAGTGGAACCACGATGATCCATTTAGTGCTGACTTAATTCTTGTACTCCATTTCAATACGTTTTTAAACGTAATTTGCTAACAATCAATGATTATATTACATTGTATCAACTGAACATTTCTCACAAATAAGACTGACAACAACTTATCCTACAATTCGTCGTCGAGCCTATCAGAAATTTTTATACCAGAAACATTCTAACCGTCTTTCAAGGACAAGCCGATTCATCCTTGAAAATACCAAGTATCGTTTACAGCGGAATTCGTTCGTTGTTGACAGAGTTTCAAAAGAATTACTATCGAGCCATACGATTCTAAGGCTTCCATAAGCTGTTCAAAGATCTTTTAGCGAGCAGAGCTGTCTGTGAAATATGCCGGCCTTAAATTCCCATCTACGGATCCATAAACGTCGATGGTATCAGCGAGAGTGAAAATATTTTTTCCAGCAGAACGGCGGTACTCGTGAAGGATGTTGCAATCGATAGGTCGTAATCGAAGCTATCGAAGTTATCGGTCGGAGTCGAGTCGAACGGCGCCGAGGAATCGATAATGCGGTCAAAGGGAAAAGAAGGGAATACCAAACAAGCTTGCTTCGACGTGAACTGGATTGTACGCGAACGTCGACTCTTATTTTATATACATTGGCGATTGGCCGTAGTTCGCCTTTCAATTCGACATCTTCAAACCCATCCGTTGTGTTTTCACTCGTAGAAACTTCACTTTTCCTCTGTCCGCCACCTTTCCTTATTCTTCCCTTCTTATGGTATTACTTGTTGTTTCAATCGCTGACATTCTTTTCCCGTTAGATACCGTTTATTGCAGCTTTCCATTTCTGGTGTTATCTTTCCTTTTTCATTGCTGCAACTTCTTCCTGGCGAACTTGTACCGTAGTTTTATTGCTGCAATTCCTCCTTTGGTATCGTTCCACTGTTTTTTTTTACGAGCGTTTTTTCTTACTGTCGTTGGAAGTTCTTCTACGGTGTTCTTAATTGCTCATTCATTGTCCGAATTATTTTCTCGTATTCTCGAATTTCTTCAATTTTTTCGAGATATTCTTCCGGTGTCCTCGACAGTTTTCACGCTACTGGAATTTCTCACTTTTTGTTCTTGGAATTCGTTCATCGACGTCCATCGCCGAAATTCCTTTTCCCCCCTTGTTTAATCATTGGAATTCATTCTTTGTTATCTATTATAGCTTTTTTTTTTATTGCTGGCATTCCTTTCTTTCTTCGGCGATTCCTTTTATATTTGAAATTCCTCCTTGATACGGTTCCCCTGAGGGCACTCGGCACTCCGTAAGATTGCTTCACCAAACGTAGAAAATCTACCAAGTTCCAATCTTATCATAGCAGATTGTATTCCGAGAATCATATTAACGAAAGGAAGTCCATTGTCTGCTAGACCATTTCCTTTCTTTTTTTTTTTTTTTTATCATTAATATAGAATGGTAATGTGTACAAAGATAGTCGAAGATAGCCAGCTGTGAAAAGTACCCACAACGACCAAGCAATGGCTCAGACGATTTCCAAGTTCAGAATCACGAGCATAATACTCGTCGAGAATACACATACACTGCCACTGTATTCTTCAATTACTTTACGTTTTATAGCCACTGTATACGTTCGAACGTCTCGACGAACGAATACACGAAAGTTTGAGAAAAAAGAAGCTGTTATACGTACAATCTCAGTCCAATGGGCAATGCATGCAGCCCTGCGTGTCGCTAAACTCGATACTTTAATTTAAGATGACGCTATATCGCGAAGGAGGCTCGTGTGAATCGATCGTTTCGTCGCAGATTACCAAGGAACGCGAGCTACCTTATAAATTTTAATCATGACTCGAACCTCGTGATATCGTCGAGGGATACTTAAATGAATTTCTCCACGGACGAAACGAGACAAGAGGTGCTTCGGCTTTAGGACGAACGGTCGAAGCTTGGACGAGCTGAATTTGCCGAGAAGCTGGCCTAAAATGCCTCGACGATCTTCGCGCGTCTCGCGAGCTGACTTCGACGGATTCCCGGCCGAACTTTACTTTACGATCAAAATTATCAGCTTGTCGGAACAACCGATTCATAATTGAATAGTGTCTGTAGAAAACACCGTGTAAGCGTCAAGAAAAAAGTTTCTTGGGAGGAAAAAGGTACCTTACGCACCAACGTGGCGCAAATTCGTGAAAAAGGAAAGCGTATCTGTTTGCTAGTTTGTTAGTTGCAAAGTTAGCTAGTTAGTTAGTTAGCTGTTTGTTAGTTGCAAAGAAAACTCGGTGTTCCGATTCGTTTGGATAGATGGCACAGACAGACGGAATCCAAGAAGCAATCAAATAGCGTTTATTAGCGACGATGCTTGGACCGCGATTTATAATCTTTCGTAGAAGTTTCGTGGATCGTCGAGGAATAACCTACCCGACTCTCAACAATGATCCAGCGTCCATTGGAAGGATTAAAGGGCTGCTAACGCCGCGGTGAAATAAATTCCCGAATTGTGCAGGAATATTGGCCGCGTCGAATGGCGGTGCAATGACGCGTACATTCACAATGCGTTCGTTTCGCACGAGAGAATCGCGAATCATATTTCTCGGAGGATTTATCGGAATTCAAGCGAGAAGGGGGAGAAAGAGCGAGCTGTTCGACACAAGGGGCTGAATCACAAGCGCGTGCGCCGGCCAGCTATTAAATTTTAATGGTATCGTCCGTGCGGAATGAATTTTAATAGTGGCGCGTATGGACGAATGCGATTTAAAATCCGGTCGACGCGTGGACGTATTTTTGCGAGGTCGGTCGGCAAATAAATCAGCCGCCGGGTTTATGGTCGTTCTGAATAAGACACGAGCATCGTGAATCGACTGGCTCCGACTTTCCATCGTAGCGGTGCTCCTTCACGGCTAAATGGTTCATTAGTCGCGAGCTTTGACTTACAACGTAGCTGTAAAACAACGCGCAAGAGAACGGGGCTCTGCTCTTTCGCGTTTATAACCGATGCTCAACGATCGGCCGATGCAAACAGACAACCGGCCGGTGCGATCTCAGACGTTTCTCGGGGCTGTTACGTGAAATCGCTATTAAATGCCGATCTTTGCTGGATTGTCCGACGATTCCGCTAACTGCAGGAATACGCGAAGATCGACCGGTTGATCGACGATGATTAGACGATAATCGAAGATGTCTCGATTTTGGTCGACGAAAATATAACGAGAGTTTCTTCCGATTTTCGTTCGTCTTCCACGCGTGTACATCGATTCGTTCGATCTTCGAAGAAAATCGTTGGTCCGTAGATCAAATTCGTTCCGCTCGGGATTTCAAGGACTTGGCTCGTTTGCCCGTTTGTTTCTTACAAAAGACTGACGTTAAAGATCGGTCTCGTCTTACGAGTTTATTATTACGTCTGGCAGACTATTTTAACGACACCCTTTATTTGCTGTCTTTGTCGCTCTCTTGAATATTCAGCTTATATCTTATGCACTTAAAGGATCGTTCCTTTCCAACGATATATTTATATAAGATTGATAGCTCGCTCGTATGGAGCAAGCGTAGCGCGGAATTTATTCAGCAACCTAATACTTGGCCGTGATCGACGATCGACGAGAGAAGAGAAATACGCGATCGATGACATCGTCGGACATTCAGAGATCGTCATTCATCCGCAGCAACTACGTACGAAGTCTATCGTCGAACGAGATGAGAATGTGACAATATGCGAGAGTGTAACGGTAACTATCATACGCGTCCGTGTATGTATATATTTATACACGTTGGTTTTGCAATGCAAGAGAACTAAAATATCGTTGCGCAACTGGCGGCTGCACAATGGCGCGAAGTATAGCCGAGTGAAAGGCGACGAGATATCGCGAGGGGCTTGCAACTAACACGAGCCACGAGTCGTATATATACGTGGTCGCATTTACAGTTACATATTATACATACACAGATACACGTTGGCGAGCTAATTCGATTCGGTTTCATTTCTGTGGTCTTCGAGGTTGCCTACTTTTTAGCCCCTAAGATTTTTCACTTATTTCTTACGATATCGTCAAACCGAGATATCGTCGAGAGCTGAGAACATCGAAGCGAACAACGATATTATTGTACGAGTGCAACACGCTCGGTTTCTGCTGCTCAATTTTACGGTACTTAAACAACGCCTATCGAACGGCACAAAAATGAACGCCAAGTTTCTCCTTTTGACGAAATTTCGCTTAAACGTTACTCCATTCGCTGCTTTACTTGCTTACTTAATTGTTTCGCGCAACGTCGTCCCTCAAAATGTTACTAACTAGTCCATGTATTCGCTGCTATTGAAATATGCCTATTCTCTGGAATACGAAATATGGCTGAACAGCCATTGACGTCCTTTCGCGTAGAATTCCGTGAAATTTCTGTGAAACGATTAGTCAAAAAACTAACGGCTTCCGCGAGATCCAAGTTTCGATTGCGGAACGTGTGCAAGGTATAAAAAAAGTTTGCCAAACGTATGAAACGTCGCTGCTGCGTGCAGAAGAAGAAAGAAGAATTCTTTTCCGGATGATGGAGCAGAACGAGGCGATACGAAGCACCGTGCCAGAACACGGATGACATAATCGCTGCACGATCGATACGCTACTTGTCTTATCGAGTGTCAGAATTACGTTCATGGGGTCGACTATGTTGAGGATTTGCCCCAATTGTGTCTGCGCTGGTCACGATTCTCCTTGTTCTCCGGTGATGAAATTTTCCATGTCGATTGCCCATTGGATAAAGACTCGGATTGTCAGCGTCGATAAGTTCTTTTTTTTTCGCCGATCGGCTACGTCCTAAATTATATTTCACGTCGTCTCGCTCGATATGCCGACACGTTTTACTTCGCTCGATGATCTAATTTCCTATCCTTCAACTTGACGCAACAACCGATTTCCAGAAATTACCAAGTTTCTGCGATATTCCAGCAACCTGTGATCGCGATAACGATCGCTACGGTATTTCGTAGCCACGATAAGCGCGAAAAAGCTTTTCTCTGTCCAAGGAGCGCTTGAAGTTTCGTTTTAACTGGTTCATACTTAATAGGTTACTTTCGAAACCCGAATCCACGATAATTTATTATGCTAATGATATTAATAAATAACCGAGCTAGAAATTCTAGATTACACAGACTTCTCTTTTACGGTTTCGTAATTTCGCTGTTAAATAACACAGCGAAATAATTTATAAAATATAAAGTTCCGCTTGTTCTATTACCAAACTTGCTGCTATTATCGTTGGCAACTCGTAACTTATGGAAGAATTTAGAATTGTGGAGAATCGAGCGAGCTACGATTCTCGTAGATCGCCCGAGTCTAGCTCGACACAACCGTAAAGAGTTAAAGCGAGAGCGTGCTGAAAGCAGTTGGCATTAAAGAGCGCGTTTCCCTTTCGAATGCCGCTCTGACATTTGACGTGGTTGGGACAGTGCGTGTAATGCAGGCCAGAGTCGACAGAGACGATGCTTCTGAAATCGAACGTTCGATATCGCGCTAGCAAACGAAGATAAATGAAATTTCCCCGGAAGCTCGGAGACTCGTCGAGCAAAGGAAACTTCGCCTGTTTCTTGCGAGCAAGTTTCTCCGCCGCGTCCTACCAGAATCTTCGCAGACATCGCCAAGTTTCCGAGATACATCTATCTTAGGTGGGAAGACGATTGTATATAACAAGCATGCGCGACACTACTTTTAAAAAGTGCCGTACTAGAACCTCGGAAACTTGCCTTGCTAAGCAATAACGATACGCGCGGTGAACACGACTTTTCATTTATTTGAGTGCACCATACGACCTCTTTCGTTATTTGTCTTCCTCTTTTTTCTATTATGGGAATATACCGACATACAGCGAGCGGTCTATTCAAAAGGTATTTTTTTTTTATTTTTTTTATTTTTTTTTTTTTTTTTAAGATATTTTTTAGGAATTTTTTCCAGAGAAACCATACCACTTTTCGTATTAATTTTTCTGCATCGTTGCTTACCGATGTTCGGAGAATATTCGCCGTTCTTTTTCAAGTGAAAGCAATCAAGTCATCTTTCGGTTTTGTCTTTCATACAGAGTCCGGTACGAAGAAAGGTCTCGCGATCTACTTGTAAAAAAGTCTCCATTGAAAAGAAGGTTTATATAATTTACCGACACCCAATAAAAGGTATTTTTTTTTTCTTTTTTTTAAAGATACTTTTTAGGAATTTTTCCAGAGAAACCATATAACTTTTCGTAATAATTTTTCTGCACCGTTGCTTACCGATGTTTGGAGAATATTCTTTTTCAAGTGAAAACGATCAAAAGTCATCTTTCGGCTTCGTCTCTCATACAGAGTCCGATAGGAAGAAAGGTCTTGCGATCTACTTGTAAAAAATCTCCAGTGACAAGAAGGTTTATATAATCTACCGCCACCCAGTTCATCGAGAGATGGTCCAACGCGTGATTTACTTTATTCGGTAATAAAACGACGTTACGATCTCGTCCAACTTGCAAAACGGTAATATGAATTTACTCCACGCGAAATAGACAACATCGGGAACCGTCTCTGGGAACATCCGGCACGCTAACAGGTTCGGCAAATACTATACAGCGGTAATCAAACTTCGGAACCTAGTAATTCGCTATAATTGACACGTTAAACGATGTTCGGCAACTGTCAACGCAGATACGCTATTTACGTTAGACGATAAACGCCGATCGTTTGACCGTATTGCAATCAGGAAAATTTCGGTCGTTCGCGCAATCACGTTGTAATTTTCCATTATGTTTACGGTTCTGCGCTTCATTAACTTCCCAAGTGCTTGATAATAATAATCAGGCAATCGGGTGGCTCGTGTAATGAAAACCACCGTGATACGAATTTTCCCCGAGTCTTATTGTTTCGATACAAAATTTAAAAAATATCTTTAATTTAACGTATCTCCAAAGTTTCCATAATATCGCGTTTAATCGGACGTAACTATAATTATAAATTACACCTACGTAGTTACACGGAAAGATCAAATCTATTGAAAGAGATGAAAATCGACAAGAATAACTTTCATACGGACCTACCATAACCTTCGATCTTGTCCGCATCCGTAACATTCAAACCATTGGTCGCAAATCAACCGACACGCGCTATAAAATATTCGAGGAATTTTCATACAGAACAATGCAGATATTTGCTGGCTTTCCGGTTCTTCGACCGGTGAGCATATTTATGAGGCACGTGAAACCTCAATCTTACGCGAGTCAAGCCACGATTTAGGGCGTGTTTCTAGCAAACAAGATTTATATCCACAGGCGGCAGATGAAATCTACCTTGCCGAGTCCCATTTCGAGTTTATCATGCGAAAGAGACCGAGCTTCGATTTCTCGTGTCGTTTGACCAGCTCATAAATAATAGATCGGAGGGGATGCGATCGTTAGTAAATACTTGATGACAAGCGCTTCGGGGATGGAATAAGAATAAGGCTGAAATCCTGCCTCGTGGCGTGAGCTTCTAGAAAGTTTGCCAATTTTAGCATTACCAGACTGCAAGTAGACAGGATGACTGACAGAGGGAAGAAAGAACTGTAACGTGGCATAAGGAATGGCGGAATATTCGATCTTTCTGCAAGGGTTGCGAATAGAGCGGTTCGTGAGAGTATTCCAACGCTCGTCATTCCTATGATCGTGAATTTCCTAATTTTTACGTGCACATCGTGTGTGTTATGTGAAACATTTTGAGATTCCAATGCGTAACGAAACACGATCGTGGTTACTGCATCGGTCAAATTTGTAGCCAATCTGAAAATGTATGTACATGATAATAAAAAAAGAATCTTTATACGTATAAGAAGCGTATAAGAAGTTTCGAAAACGCTCCTTTCGAGTCTGTTTCAAATTTTACGGATATAATCGCGACAGTCGTGCGAGTGCCAATGAAATTTGAAAACGTTTCGCGCGGCACGCATAATATGCGCATAAAAGTTTCTACAAGTTCGAAGACTTTCGTGAGAAAGTGTAGGCGAAAATGCGTTTTCAGAGGGGTTAAGTACGCCACTGAAAGAAAGTTTCAGCCGCGCCGACATCTGCATTCGATGCTGCAGAATTGGATGGAGCTCGAGCGCTCGACAACGCTGACATTTCTTAAAGTTAAGCAGTGTGAAATAGCGGCGTGGTCGAAAATCATTGCTGCCTGCAAGCGACGCGACGTCGGGAAATAAAACAGCGTCGACGTTGAGCACCCTGTTTTATGCCAAAAAGTCTGATGGGTGCTTCTCGCGAAGAGCCGCGAAAGAGCACGTCCGCGGGAAATACGGGGGAAATACGGGGGAAATGCAGCAGCTTCGAGTGCCACAGTCAAAGACGATTTCGAGAGGGAATTAATTAAAAATTCTCGATGGAGCTAGAGAAAAAGTGTCCTCGAAGGTAAAAAGAACAAAGAAGGCAAGATGGTGGAGAGAATCTATGTCGCGGCGAATTGTATTATACAAGAGAATTGGTTCTTGTGAGAAAAAAATTACCGAGCAATTGTTGTCATAGGAATCCACTGTGATCCGTCGTTGTGTCGGCTGAGAAAGTAGGTAACGGAATGTCTATTATTTCGTCGGCCTTTGATGCAGTACGCTCTTAATATCACAGGGCTGATATGTAAAAGCGGGACATTAACGGCAAATTACACGCTGCATAGGAATTTCCACGTGGGAAGTCATCGCGACAGTGAAACGTCAGCTTAAAAACGTTCGTTTCGCGAACCAGGCTTTACGTCGTCCGACGATTATTAAATCGTTCTTCTGCGCCTCTCATTAAAAAATTCAATTACCTGCGCGCCACGCCCGCGCCGCGTAATCTCTGTAAACGGCACCAACGCCGCCAACAACGAGCTTTCAAAGGGCGAAAACTATAATATCTACAGGGTGTCATAGAATATTTGGGGATATTTGAAGGATCGATTCTATTCTATTTGACGCGTAGGAATATGCCGGTATCCACGAATCAATTAAAGAATTTTCCCTTCTATCTAATTTCGTGTTTCTCCAACGATAAAATCCGCTGAGCTAAATAAATAGCACGAGATATGGATAGGATTTCGACTGTAATATTACAGGATAAAAAGGATAATTTTCCCTCGGACGTTCGATTGTAGCCACTTCGCACAACCAGTTCTTACGACTTACCGTGGCTGTTTTTGTGTCGCATTTGATGCGAATGGGCTTTTGCCCATAAATAAACGAATACCTCGAGAAGACTACGAACGAGAAATTATCGCACGACCTTCTAATATCTTCGCTCGAGACGAGAGAAAAAGCACGCACGAACCAAAGAGAGAAAGAACGTCGAAGTTACGTAGCTGTCAGTGTATATTTCGAAATGCCGAAGAATTATTTATCATCTCGAGGTGACTGGCCTTAAAGTAAGCGTAAGTTTCTGCTGGGATGGTGCAGACAACCGATCATAAAAGGACCGAGGCTCTATACGCTTTTCACGGCAAAAGTTGAGCTTTTACGATCGGACCTGCTCGTAGCTGGCATCAGGAAACTCGTAACCGGAAGATACCGTGGCAGCAAGGTCGTTACATAGTTACCATTAGACGATCTGGCCCCCTGCTTATATTGGGAGGGTCTTCCTGTTAGTGGCCGCAGGGGAAATGCGCGTGGGATGCATTAATGGCTGCCACCGTAAGTGTTTAATAGCGTAACTACTTCCAAGCGAAGCTGGCTAATTGTTGAATATATAGTCGCGTCTATTACGAACATTTTTCAATAACTGTCGCTACATAATACAGCATTCCGAAACGATTGCTTCAACGCGAAAAAGTTATCGAGCCCTGTGTAGATGAACATCGTCCGTCGTTTAATTCTTCCAGCTACTATTGCATCGTAAAAGTTCAGATACGCGTGTCTTCGTTTCCTTTGAATTTCTTTAACGCTCTTCCAAACCTATACACCGATATGAACGAACCGATTACTCTAAGAATCGTCCCCTACATGATCCATAAATAGTCCGTGCATAAATTAGATAAAAGAGTATTAGATAAGAAAAGTATGTTTTAAGAATTTGCCTTCTTCGAAATAATATTAATAATATAAATAATATTAATCTTCGAATAATGTTATGTTTGTACGATGTATACAATATTATAATATAACATTAGGTAGCCTTCTAACTATATTAAAGTCAACCATCTAGCCAGCTGTATCGAGCTTATGACAAAAACAGTTGTTTTAAAGCACCGTGCGGTCAACCGAGCCGTGCAGTGGAAACGGATCGTCAACGACGGACACGAGAGCTTGGAAACTAAATACCGGTGCAGCGTCCCACAAATCTGCCGTTATTTCGAGACCACGTGGCAACAAAAAATAAACGTCAAACAGGGTTGCGTAAAAAATAACTTTATAAAGAGCGGCACAGGTCAGCAGCGCAAAAAACATCGCGTTTTTCCTAACTCTGGTCGCTATTTACCAGCTCGAAGCCGACAGGGGAAAACTACTCGTGTCACGAGCGAATGATTCGGGCCGAACGGCGCTGAAATCTGGCCGGCGCGACGCGTTTTCCGAGCAACATCGGAATTTCCGCGGTGCGTCCATCGTTTACGGAGCAACGATTCCACCGTTCGGTACCACCGACCTTTCTCATGCGGCCGATTACACAACTCCTGACACTGGCACTTATCCCGTTACACGGTATCCTCTTTCCTTTCTCATTTCGTCGTCGCCACGCTCGTTCTCCCGCTTGTACTTAAGCGCCACCTTATACGGTGTAATTAAATTCTTCCTTCCAACGATTACAAAGTCGGTCGATCGATCGTTCGCGTTCGGTACAGCCAGGTTTCTGTACGGGACACCGGGTACATTCCGATGATTCTCCACAAGAGAATCGTAATTGCACGGTACACCGGATCGTTCGACCCCCGAAGCACGGTCTTTTAGCAATTTTGCACCGTTATTATTGCAAATTGCAATCGTATCCTTCGCTTTTCAGAAACGCATCTCCAACAATTTTAATTTAATTTCCCATGCAGAAACGTGCTCCGTGTGGACGCGGTTTAACGTTCATCGATCGAGCCTCTCTGGCTGGCTGGCTTTTAACGAAAACCCTTCGTTCAGCTGTGCCGCGTCGTTGCACCGCAGCGTGCAAAAATTGCGCGCCCTTTGTCTCAACCAGATCGATCGCGGGGTCGATTATAGGCTAAAATTGTCCGTGCGCCGGCCGATTAAACATCAGCGGGAAAAGAAAGACACGAATGTGCATCACGAACCAGCAGAAGTGGATTTTCCAACTGCCCGACTAGTTTCCGAATGCTTCGACGTGTTGCGCTCTGTTCTGTTTGCGAAATCCTTCATTTCCTAGCAGTTAATGACTAAACGAATCGGACGAGGAATTGGGATCGAAGAATTTCGGTAAACAACGGACGAGCGTCAAAATCCGCCTCGAAATCGCTCGTCAAATATTCATCGTGCATCGATAATCGTTCTCGGTTCATTATGGTGTTTTCCTTTACCCCGTAATATTTCGATTTTCCGTTTATGAAAGCGGAACGGTCAATTTGCCGAGAATTAACGACATTTGCTGGGAGTTAAGTGGGTGGCCAATGTAATCGTGCTGATTACGACCGAATTCTGTCCACCGATCGTCCAAGCACGTTCTAGGCAACGTAACCAACGCTGTCAGCCGCGCTTGCTCCCGACACGAGAATATCCGTGTAACCCCCATGGAGCGACGGTGAGGGTGAATTTTCGGATAATAGGGACGTCTCGAGTGGTCGGCGTTAATTAAACGTATCAACGTTTTCATGTTCTTCGTATCTACGCTCTATCGAACTTCTAACAAGAGGAGTGTTAACAAATTTGGCGGAACTTTGTCGTAGGTAAGTGGACGGGCGAAAAATGTTCTTTCCTTGACTCTTCTTTCTTTTTCGATACGTCGTTACTGGATCGTGCGTGTTTGCGCAAATTCATATTTTTTATCAAGTGTAATATAAAAAAAATGACACTAATAAAAGGTTGTCCCACCTACTAAATCAAACTAAGGCAAACAGCCTGCTGTAACTTTTATATCCGATACGTTGTTTCATATTACGCGCGTTCTGTAAATTTTGGCACTTCCAAATTTCTGGTTATTACTTGGATTTGTCAGCGACTCTCAGTTCTCGTTAACTTTGCGTTTTACCAATATTCGTGCATCCTAATAAATCCGTTTGAAGTATCGAATATCGACGAGCACTAGTTTGTATACCGTCTTGCTAACGACGTCTCTTCCGTATCGAGTGTCTGCTTTGTAATTGCGTACAATTTTACTTCGCTCTGTTTATTGTTGCTCTTCGCTCCTTCTGTCACTATCATTGTATTAGCACAATATATATTGTGCCATGTACCATCACACACTTTCACTTTCTTCTCTCCATCTCAATAGAAGAACACCGCTACAGATACATTAATCGTAAATATTTTCGTAGCGAATGGTACACTTCTCTACGCTGATAGAAGAAAAGAGGAAATATAGTCGACGAGAATAAAAATAAAGAAACGTCCTGAAAATCGGATTCGACCGTTCCCGAAGCGATTTGCGTATCGACTGACTTCTAAGAATGTGGAGGCTGAAGAAGGCGAAGGGGTCGAGAATTCGATACCTAGAAGGGTATCTTCTAACGAAAAGAAGCGTTAATCCACTTCTCGTCGATCTATTTAACTGCCTTTGTTCTTCGCTACGTAGCAACACTTCTACCCTCGGTCGTTTAATATTCTCCCCTCTGTGTCGCGCCTCTTCTTCCCGACACTTTCGACACAGGAAACGCAATAAACAATCGCCATCCTTACGATATCTAATAAAGCAGCAATTCCCACGTTAAAGAGAATACGCGATTTACTTGGAAATCGGAGGGAATTTTATTGGCAACGAGAGATGGGCCCTTTGTTTCTAACGTACCGTGAAAACCTCGATCCGGATTGTATATCATTCGCACTGATTTATCGCGGAGATTTCGATGGCGATTGAAGGCCGCGAATGATACGGGTACGCGTCCCGCTGCATGATACATGGCTTCATCCAGTAGGCGATTTATAGCAATTCGAGGCAGTCATTTAACGCGTTCGTTATAACGAGCGATCAAGTGCTTAATCCTGCAGCTTCATTACTGGCCGTGTTTACGAACGTTAACGAACAGATTTACTTTAACGCGTGAGGATAACCTGCGCGTGCGGCTCTTCATTATCTCGAAAATAAACGTCTAATTGCAAACCTGCTGCTTCTCCGAGGCTTAACAAACGATTATAATTAAAGCCCTTTTTCTTACTAGACGTAAGAGGAGACCGGGACGTAGAGACAATGCGTAGAAAATTGTATAGGAGATCCTGCTTTCGACGGACAAAGTGATCAAGGCAAATTCTTGTTGCAAATTCCTCGATTTCACGATATACGTAACACGATTAACGTTATTTATTATGGTGTTCGCGAAACTTGGCCGAACAGAAGTCTGTGAAAGCTAGTTGAAAAACAAATAGCTCGAAGGAAAGAGACCGGTGAAGTTATAGATGAGAAATAGTGCAATTTTATCTGAATCTTTCTTAACTTTCGCTACGACTTTTCTCAACGACCTAATGTAATTTTGATTACATCATTTGTTCGATAGATTAGAAAGTTAGAGACCTAGAGGCCTTCGGTATACGATTTTACACGGATAATTGCGTAACTTTCATCCATGTTCCTCTTTCAATTAAAGGTTTTAGAACAAACGATAAATCGCAGTGACCCATCGGAGGCGTCCGCGCGTGTGTTTGAAGGCAGACCCTTTGGAATGCAAAGCCGCGTGGCGGCGAGACACGGACACTTCGGCGATGGACAGTTTAATCTAGTTGTTAATTTATAGCGTTTCGGGCGAGTCCTTTAACACGTTCGTTATCAGAGCCGAATAACACAAAGGACTTAATCTCGCCGGTTCATTTGCATGCAAACCTCTTGAAGCGGCGACCGGAACCGAGACGGAGCCCCGATAGATGCAATTAAGTTATTCGTAGTCCTCCACCCTTTCGTCGTCGAAAAATAAACCGACCGCCTGCCAGCAAACAGGATGCAAATCGCGCCACAGGGAAATTACTTGGTAGGGATGACAGAAGGACAGGAAAAAAAGATAGAGAAGAAAGGGAGGGGACGAGTGAGAGGGCAGAAGAAATATTCAAACAAGCAGAGAGATGAAAAACAATCGAGCAAGTTTTAGAGTAAAAAGACATCCCTCTGCCGCAGAACGAATATCGATGGAGCGTCTAGTCAATTCGCGGCAGAAATTGAAGCGAAATTGGATCGCGAATGAAGTAGCAGCGCGTCATAGCTATTCTCTGATACCGTTCTAGGAATATAGAGTATCGACGATCCTTCTCCGTACGAGCATTTCAAAGGGGGAGAGAGAGAGAGAGAGAGAAAAAAAAAGAAATGCCAGAATGAGAAAGAAAAGAATTAAACGATTCGTCGAAGAAAGAGACGTTCATAAAGCCGTTTGTGCATTATCGGTCGAACATAAATCAACGATCCAGTTCTAATGGATTCAAAGGGTTGTTAAAGGCTGCGGTAAATGCACTACATTGTCGCGCAATCGCGTTTTCGCTCGTAAAAATCGTCGACACAGCCTGACAATCGGAGAGGTATACGTCCGAGCCAATGACCCATGCACGCTCGATAATTCCAGTGAAAACGATCGTCGCGGTTTTCCTTTTTTTCTTCTTTTTTTTTCTTTTTTTCTTTTTTTCTTTTTTAACGAAGCAACAACGTTAACATTGCTATATAGATCCGTGAAAATGATACGATTGACCTATCCATCTGGTTGTTCGACCAATGTTGACCCATTTCAACTTCAAACACGCGGAGAGGGTCGTGATTCTCATCCATCTATTCGTCGATGTATCTAACCTGAATACACACACGAAAATTGAAATTGAAACGATGCGAGCCGTCCCAGCGAGCCAGGCAAATGAAATTCATCGGGCTTGCTGCGAGAGATAACGCGTGTTACGAGGTAATACTTGCGCGGAGAAACCAAGACGTTAGGATATAAGAATAGCTGATAAGTTGACCGATGTCCGTGTTTTGATATTATCCTGCGTGTATGTAACGTCTCTATGTTTGAATATTACAGCGAATATTTCTTTTTCTTAATTTCGAGCGACGAGTTTTCTTCTCGTTGAAATTCTGTTGCTAGTTATCTGTCGGAATTAACGCTGACCTTACCCCAGGCCCGGTCAAAAATTGTACGTAAAAATGTACATTCGTTGTTATTCCTTTCGTTCGTCTAACTTCATGCGAATTCTTATACTAACAAGAATTGAGAAATCCATCAGTCGGATAATACGAGAATTTACATAAAGTTAAATGAACGGAAGAAATAAGAAAACCCGTTTGACCGGGTCTGGTAAGATTAGCGTTAAACGTACCGTAATGTGAAATAAAAGGGAGTTACAGCGGAATCGGGAAGATCTTGATGGAAAATAGTAGCGAAAAGGGAGGCTGGTGCATCGCGAACAAGATGGAAACGAAAAGATAGAATAAATTTAGAAGAGACGGTAACGACTGCGTGGCAAGGCGCCCAACACCTCTGTCAGCGAAATCGTCGCGTTTTCATGCGGTTTCTGCACCGACGAAGATAACTTCCCTTTGCGTCGCAAACGCGATTTTCCATCGAGAGGAAAAATTTTTCTTTCCTCGACGACTTCAGCCATGCGGAGAGGAGAGCAGCAGCCTTTCTGGTCGGCGATCGATACAAATCTTTCTGAACCGTGGCAAACTTATATCTAAATTGTCTCCTTTCTTGTTCTTTCAAAGAACGTTGCAAAAGGAAGGGGCAGGTAATTAGCGTGACGAAAGGTTGGATAAAATCGCACGTAAAGGTGAAAAAAAAAAGAAGAAGGATGAAATTTTGTCGATTGGATTTACGTTTTGTAAAAAATAAGAAAATGCCCGTCTTTTTCGAACGATCGTGTAACAACTGCGACCGTCGGTGGAAAATTTCGAGGATGTTAAGAGGAAAATCGTGTTTGCTACTCGAAACGTTCATAATCGATCGGACTCGGCTGCAAACGTAACACGGTGAAAAATTCGTTTTACGTTCTCGATGCCGAATAATGGTTTTTAACACGATTTCAAGTATTACCGGTTTCAATGCTGTTCCCCTCAGGTGCGCGTTTTATCGTAACTGTTCGGCAAGATTACTGTCACTTCGATTAATCGAACAGGTTTCGTTTCAGGCAGAAAGCAACAGGTGTATGCGCGAGATTTGTGTATCAAACAATTTCCAACAAAACTCGTTGCCTGCTTTTACTGCCTAACGATCGCGCGAGATTGCACAACCGTCTCACGCGGTACCATACACACGGAATTGCAAAAGGAACTTGATAAAACAGAAAATATGCAACGTTAACGCGTTTGTTCTCGGTAAATTGCGCAATTAATTTGCCATTCGCGATGCATTTCGACACGACGGAAAATACCGAAATCACATACACATCGTCGGTTACTTGGAAAATATTTTACATTTTCAACACTTACCGCCCTCGTGTTCAGCGTCTCATTCAGATTGCTGACGTTATTGTTGATGTGGTTGTTGTTGATATTATTGGTCGTGCGGGTTGAATTGTTGTTGCTCGAATGATGATTCGAGTTGTTTCCATTGTTGTGCTTATTGTGCTTGTGCAACACCATAGCGACGAACATTTTGGCCTCCTTTCCCGACCGGTTGGTCGTCAAACGATTTATCGTCCTTTCGGCGATCCGCAATTTCATTCGTTGTGACGCTGCGTGCGCGTAAACTGAAACACCGTGAGCGCCGATGCCGATTCGTCCTCAGGGATGCAAACGAACGACAGAGAAAAGTGGATAGATGAATTTTCGATATTACGCGTCGTCCGTCTTTCGTCGCTGTTATACGCAAACGTAATGATACAATTTTGCAAAATGCGCGCCCATCTTTCGACGCAACCGGAATAATTTCCTGCTATCAATTTGAATGATTCTCGTTGGGACGGCCGCTCGATGGAAAATTAAATCTCCAGAAAAACGATATTTCTCGAGGGCTGGCTGTCCGCGAGGATAAATCGCGACTCACGCACGCCCAGCTCGTTAATCTCGCGCACGACAAATCCATGCATCGTCCAATTAACGCCCTAACTTATAGCTGGCACGAACAGAAGCGATTATCTCGCGAGATTCAACGCGGATCGGACCGAGCCACCTACCATTCGCCTAGAATGTATAATCAGCTCGGACTACGTGGTAATGCTGTTGCATCCGAGTGAGTTCTGGCGTTCATCATAACGCGCGAATCGTGTCCTGGCAACCTGCAATTCACGGGCTCCCCTTTTTATCGTAACCGCGTGAAATGAACGAGGTTGCTCGGCGTCGTTTTGCACGTGCGAGCGTCGAGCACGTGAAGAACGCGACAGCCGACGGCTCGTATCGATTCGTTATAAATAGCCGTGTGCAATCGACTGCGGCCTCCTTCTTCCGCGACTTATCCCTTTCCAACTGTTTGAATATTTTCCTTCCCGAGAATCACCGACAATAGCATTTGCAGAATCCCTGCTTCGGCGCAATGGCTCGCGAAAATTCCCAAATTTCATTGATATTGCAACGCGATAGAGCTAAATCTCTATGTTACAGGATATTCGAGCCGTTCAGAAGACGCATCTTGATCAACTGCGTAAGTTGAAAAGTTACAAAGAAGATCGACGATGCTACGAACGCAGTTTTCCTAACCTTCTTCGTCTCGCAATGAATCGATTTTCGTCAAACTGTGCACTATGCGTTTCTGAGGAATTTAAACACATAAAAACGTGTCAAGGTATTCAATGTCCAGCATTTACCAGGCCCGGTCGAACGACTGGTTTCAAAATTTAATCAAAATTGTACGTTCGTTGTTGTTTCTTTTGTTCGTCCAGCTTCATGTAACTTCTTGTATCGGCTGATCGATTTCTCAATCTTTCTTAACACAAGAGTTTACAATTTCAAATTACATTTTGAAACCGGTCACTTGACCGAGCCTAGCGTTAGCTGCATCCATCGAGAGATGAATTTGCTCGAACGTTCCAATCTCATTAACACGTTTTATACAAGACCATCGTATGTATATACGCTACTCGGAAGAGATATGAATATTTTGGAAAATAAAACGACGTGGTCGCAGAGAATTACAGCGGACCGTCGTGTCCTGGCTGTTGTTAAAACAGCACGACGACAAATTACCGCTAAGCATTTGACTCGATTACTACCTTAGCAAACACCTGGCGTTCAAGATCATTTATTACTCGCGCTCCGGGTCTACCGGACCCTCCATACTTCATGAGGAATACCGCGATAACGGTTCAATTTTCCTTTTATCCTGGCTTTGCTCGGCTTCGTCGGTGGCCCGCGGTTCGAACGGTTCCGTTCGGCGAATTACGTTCGCCGGAATTACGTAAGATACGCACATGGCAATCATCTTAACAGGTAACGCAACGGCGAATAGCGATAATTAGAGCCGGAGAGAGGTACGGGATCTGGGGCGACCCAATTTGATTACAAGGCAATGCTCTAGCCGCAATTATTACCTTGGGGCTAACCGCGTTAGATCGACTAGACAGGACTGCAACCTGCTGCTTCATCGACGTCCATCGAGCAATCGCTCCTCCGACTTGCAACAACTATTCCAATTAACAGTAAACACCACGGTAGACCCGAAATCGTGCATTCCCACAGGAGGATGCAACAGTATTGCATAAATTGCACTCGCGTCAAGTTCACTGACGCGGAAACGCGTTTCGTTCTGTACGAAACCGAAGGCGATCGCGAATAACTAACGGTGTTCTATAGAGTGTCACAGGAGATGCGTGAAAGAGCGTCACAAGAGATAAAGTCATGCTTGGCTGACGAAGTTTAATCGTCGAAATCTGGGATACCCTGTATAGCACGATGTTAGCGTTAATGTTGACGCTATAGCGGCTGCTTTCGATAGTAGTTTATTAAAGAAATTGTTTCTCCTTAATTAACGATAGAAATATAATATAATATGTCTACAGATGATGTTACAGAGATGACGCGATAGATTAGAATCTGAGACTAGATTTCTCAAGATCAGACACGTTTATCATTGAATGGATTATTGACTTATTCAAGAATAATATTACATACACGTGACATCGGACGCGAAAGTGTTGATTTTCCATGAAAACAACAGCCCGTTACAACAATTCGTTAAAATA
Organism: Bombus confusus; assembly: GCA_014737475.1. Lineage (NCBI taxonomy): Eukaryota > Metazoa > Arthropoda > Insecta > Hymenoptera > Apidae > Bombus > Bombus confusus. Next base: position 5,652,797 of record JACXIV010000020.1, on the reverse strand, counting down.
CATGCTCGTCGTAAGAAATAGTTATACCTCGGTACTAAACACCGTACGATTTCGCTCGTGGCGTTGATAAATTTTCTCGAGTAGGAGCCACACAGATATTTTCAACGTTCAGCGAAAATACTCTCCAGTCGAATAAAAAACCAATGATAAATGACTGTCTCCCGTTGGAATTCCGTCCATACGAAACCACGAACTTCCATTTTCACGTGATGTACGAGCACTTTCGTCGACTGGCGCGTACTTTCTTCCGCTCAATGGCTTCCGGTCGCTGGGATTTATTGATAATTGGAAAAGTTACTATCGGCGATCACGATGCACGCAGAATGCACGGTCCATTCCTAGCACGATTCTCTTTTATCCTCTTTCTTCCCAGAACGGTGCTGACCGGATATTTGCGCCGACAATTTGAAACCAGTTAATGAAGTTACCTCGTTCAACTTCCCTATCCCGTGATTCGACGGCTGTTCAAACGGAATCCCACTTTCAAAGTTGCCTCGCGAAACTTTGCAATTATCAAGATTTTAGACGTTTCAGTTTCGAGACAAACTATTTATTTTCTCGCCGCAAGGTACAGGTCCGAAACGAATTCACGGGAGGAAAAGTAATCTGAAGGTATAGAGGTATAAAGTTAGAAGGTATAAAGTTAACGTTTGCTTCTTGCACCGGAATCGTTAAATTCGTCGCAGCTCCTCGATACCGTGACAACGTGATACCGTGTCCGCGATTCTTTACGCATTTATGAGAAATTGAAATGCACGAAAACGCGTAAAATACACGTGCGATATGCAAGAATATACGAAAATAGCAAACAGCTTTTCTAAGCTTTTATTCTATATTTTAGATCATTATCTCGTACGAAAGCAAAAATCTAATCAGTTCAATCTTCTTTTTTCTTTTTGATTATTTAATCTAATCTCGATTATCGCGTTTCATGTGAAATCAGTAGCGTGAACGGAGGCATATCTGTAGATTTTCGGTAAATAAATGACAAATGATAATAATCAGCTAATGCTTCGACAAGCAACTGACCTCGGCTTGTAAAGCAGTAATAAAAGTCTGTAATACACTGGCCGAGGAAAATGAAAACCATATGGAAAAAGACACATTACGTCCGTCATTCGAGATTTAATTACACGTATTACCATCGATTACGAACATTTATCAACTACTTTCCGCGTCGGAAAAGATTTCAGCGTAAAATAGCCGCTGATGTTTTGTCGTGAGACAATTTCGAAGAGAGAAGACAGCTCACTTCTCCAAGCTTTTTCTTACGCAAACCTCGGCAAACATTGGCGGTGTAATTATCGGACGACCAAAAACTGCAGTCTCGACCAGGGGATCTGATCGTTTTACGAGGGTTTTACGTAGCCGTAAGCCACGAAACTGGTTCGTCGCGGCCGCTCCGTAACGCGAAAGCTTGACTGTCGCGAGTTAATTTCGCGTTAGTTCTCGGCCCTCGAAAACAACGAGCACCGTGACCCGGCTGCTGTCCTGTAAATCTCGTGTTTTATGGTGTCACGTAAATTATCGCGGCGAATTCACGAAACGCATTAAGAGTCCGGGCGGAAGGCCCGCGCGATAATTATTTCGCGTACGAGATTACGAACAATGTAATAAATAACGATATATACGAAGAAGTATTTTCGCGCGAAGTAGTTTCGTGAATCACGATCTGCACGCAAGTCTGACCACGAACGGTCCGATTCTCCTGCTATGCGCTCGGCGTACGTATGTACGTCTGGTTCGCGTACCGCGAATTATTCTTCCTCCATCGCGTGTCCTTTATTGCTGCTCGTTAACTATAACATTCGCCATTCACCGATGCATTGTATAGTAATTCTTCCTGGATTTTCAAACGTATAGAACCATTCAAATATATTACCGTTCGTTTGTTTTTCGACATTTCTAAATTGCTCTAAATACGATGGGACTGCGTGTAACGCGATTGAAATATCACCGATGCTCTCGTATAACTCAGTTTGCAAAATAACGATAAAATTGGAATGCTTCTTAGAGAAATGATATAAAAAAAAATTTGCAGATAAAGGAGATACGAATTCGCAAGCGAAAGAAAGTTCAACCCGAGGAGGAAACCGTAGCAGCAGGCAGAAAGCGATATCGATGGAACTTAATTTTAAGCGAGTCTGAAATACACGCTTTCAGAATTTTGGAACCGAGTAAAACCATTCTAACGAGTTACGAATATTTTCTCGTTGTTACTTTTAAGAACGAACCGAAAAGATTCGAGATGAACGCTGGGTCCGAGAAATGTCTGACACCGAGGAATTAAACGATAGAAATGTTGGATTAGGATTCGAATCTGAATGTGTTTTCTATTCAAACTCTTCGGATTTTTCTTCCCCGGTTCTCATGCTTGGTGGTAAGATCTGTTTCTCTCTCTTCCTCTGTTACTTTCTGCCAAAGTTGACTTCAATTGGCAAAACGGTGCACAAAAGTCTGCCCGAGGGAACAGGATACGCCGTTCTCTAAAATAAACTCGAGTAAGCCGCCAGTCGCAAGGACAACTGCATAGAACCTACTACTCGCGACAGATATTCCTACCTGGAGACTTTCTCTCTTTTTCTGTCTCTGCTCGAGCTTCTTCAGCTACGCAGTTTCACGCAGAACAATCCGTTGCAGAATTCCGCAGAATGTTCGCTCGGATGCGAACCGTTTTCCCAGCAAATTTCGAGAATTACGTTTCACGATTCGTCGAGTATGTGGATGACATACCTCTCGTGGTTAGATACGTTAACTTCATAAAGGGAGCAACTTTTTCGCGGAAAAGTATCGGAGTTTCTCGTAAATAAACCACGGACGTTTATGCAAGCTCGTGTGTTTGTTAGTGGACTTAACTGTTTGCCTTGAAATTTTGTAATATTACCGTTTGAATAAATGAAACTAATTCCCCGTTGCGGGGAAACTAATTTTTGTTTCTCTATTGTTACGAAAGTAAGAGAAATTTTTCAAAGATTCAAAAGTCAACCTGTTAAGTTAGAGATTCGAAGCTAAGAAAGCTCGTACAACTTCCATATATATTTTATATTATAATTTTCATATCTCCTATAAATTGATAATAAACCTTAATTAGAAAACGTAACTGCGTTTCGACATTATCCTCGATAAGACTGATTAGTTTCTCGCTTATTAGCGTCACCTTACTATCTCGTGTGCGAAAGGTTCTACTTTGCCGTGAAACTATTTACACGCGAGAGCCAGCCGATTTATCCGTCGTTCGTATTGTTTCTTTCGTAGCGGTCCACTGATTTCGTTCCATATTTCAGTATGATGTAGCGTCGTATCGTTTGCAGAAGTTTCCACGAGTTATTGTGTTCGTAGCAAGACGCGTTCGAGAGAAGACACCAGCAGCTCGTGCGAGAATATTGCAAGCCACGGGGTTCAAGTGTGTATCGGAATCAAGGGAATGGAAATATTGGTTCGGAGACTCCTATTCTTTTTACGATACGTTTGAAGACAAATGGGAATATTGCGTAAGAGTATCGGGGATTTGCTGCCGATTGCATTCAGCGTTATTGGATCGGTACGTCGAAGATTGCATTCGTTTCGTGATTCTCTTTGTAAAACGAAGAAACGTTATGTTGCTTTTATACATAGGCGTCGAATACGATTCACCGAAGGTTAGCATGGAACAGACGAATCGAAATTACGCGACTGCTTTCTAATAGGCTAAAAGTTCCAGCATACACGGGAAGCACTTGCAATATTCGAAAGCTCTCGCTGAAGAAACCTCATGAAAATCGATTATTTTACGTTTGCGTTATTTTCTGATCGAATGCCTTCGCATTCGTAACACGAAAATGTAAACGATCGGCTTTAGCTGGCAGTTGTGCTCGTGCACCGGAGAGTTCTCTTTCGTGTCGACCTTGGACCCTACAGCCTTGAAATGGATCCTACCGGAGAGCGGATTATCTTGAAACTCTTTTTCTGGAAACGGAATGGAAGCGACGGAAGCGCGAGAGCAAGCCGGATATAGACTAAATAAAATAGTGGCTCGATAAAAGAGGAGACGTATTCCGGTCAGGTACTCGATACTCCACGGAAATTTTACATAGCCGACTGAGGCTGTCCAAACATCGACAAGTCTCATGTAATGCTAATGACGACGAGTAGAATGGGCAAAAATAACAGGACCAGCCTGACGTGTTCTCAACTGGTAAGAATTCGCCGCGCTTTACAACGAAGTTTGTATGACGTTCGATCGTTCAACGAGGAATTTATTCTTTGTTAAGAAAACAATCGAGGGAGCCTCCAAGCTATTATCGAAGAATTGCTAGTAAATCCGCAGATGCACAAATGCATGTAATGTATAAAAATATATAAAACATCCGTGGTAAGGTGCACGTTATAATATATATACTAAGTGGATCAAACGTCTACTTCGATTTCTCTATTTGTAATCGCCAAATCGTCAATCTGCGTAAATGTCTACAGTTTGCTACTCGCAGACAAGATACAAAGATTCCCTAAATCGCTGAATTATCCGAGAAATCCGAGCAAGCCGAGGAATGTGAGGAAGAATTCTCGTGGAAGAAACTTACGAACAAACAATCCGTAACAATACGCAAAACGAATCGTCTGAAAGGGAATTCCGCGAGCCAGTGGACGGTCCATTTGTATGTTTCATTTTTATTCTTTTTGCCGCCATGAGCCCAGCGTGGAAAAAGCAGTGGAAAGCAGAACAGAAGCAAGCGGCCGGTAGAAGGGACAAAGAAGTACGCAGCCAGAGGCAAACTAGAACTCTAAGTTCTCGTCAACGGCGCATTGTCTTGATGCACATCGTGGTTCATATTCCACCTGCTATGCTCTCGGAACGCGCATCCAGTGTTACGTGTCCATTTACATAAGCCAACCTATGCCTGAGTTTCTGCGCTGATATAAGCGAATGTGTGGCTGACATGTATGCGCCGACATGTGCAAGCGCCGATACGGATGAGTGTCGCGTGTATCTACGCAGCCATCGTTCCATATACGATCACTACCTTTGTCAACCTGACCAACAAGTGAAAAAAAAAAAAAAAAAGAAAGAAAGAGAATCACAAAGAGAAGGGAATAATGTGAAGTCGAACATGGTCGGCTCGCGATTCATCGTGGCGCAGGCAATATCTCGCGCTATTGAGCAACCTCGATGAAACCATCGACTAAGGACAGGATAGACGTGGCATTAAATGGGACTTCCTGCCTCGCGTTCTAAAATATCGATCTCGACAAAAATCGCAATGTTTCTCGTGCTTTTTAACAATTTATAACGCCGCGTCGCGACGATCGTAATTACGTCGAAATATAGTTGCGCGGTTCGTTAGAAACACGCTGCGTGTATTGAAACGAAACTTTAGTTACAGCTCGATTAAATAAACTTTGTGGAATTCATTTGTCTGAAGGTGAAATACTATTATACGTACAAGAAAGCGCAAATACGTAGCAAGGACGATCAGTACTCGTCGAGCGACAGGTTCGAATAGACGGAAATCTGGCGTGTATTAAATACGAATTACAGACGTTGTTAACCAAACAATGTAAGTAATTAAATCGATAATTGAACTGAAACAATACTTTAACGTAATCTTATATTAGAAAGTAAAGCAGAATTGTGTGCGTGAAAGCATATTGAATCTGTATGTTTAAGAATTAATTAATTGGACAACGGTATATGCCTGGAATTCAATTCGGTAAACTTATAACTTGTTATAAAATATTATGGCGGATCGTGAAAATCACAATTCTAGTAAGAAAATTTGATTATTCCGATAGGGTGTAATACTTTCTGAAATATCGTAGAAGGATAGAATTCTATGCTTCGTCGCGATTATGGAATAGGATCCTGTTCTATATTTTACATATAATTTCATACGAGACTTTGGTTTTAATTCAAACCATTGCTATACCGAATCGATAATGTCGCGTGCCACACGAAAATGGTATGGGGAGGTCAGGTGATCCCCAAAACGTGAGACTCGAAAAAGCATTGAATGTCACGTTTACTGCTGTGTCTCGTCTACGGTGAAACTACTTTCGGAATAATTGAAGCGAGTTTGTTGATCGATGCTGGAAACACTGGCTTCTTTCTATCTGGTAATCAAATATTCTCTTCGTTTCGATCGAGGAAATTGAAACAACGTTGCAATGCTTCGTAAAAGTATTTAAACACTTCCATTGAAAACTTGTATGTATTATATACTATACGTGTGTCGTATGAATCCTTTCAAAATTCCATTAGCGCTCTAATTAAGTTGAACCGTCATCATCGTATCGGTAAAGTTTGAAGGAAATTTGGAAACGTATATAAAAGCTATAGAACGTTCGCTGCTGATGTATACCGACTACATAAACTTGCCATACAACGTGTATAATCACTTTAAAGATAGAATTACTGCCGGTAGAAGATTCCAAGTAAATGTTGTGGCTTAATATAACGAACAATTCGTTTAATTTGTTCCCATAGTTTGACAAACTCCACGGAGTTATGCTGACGATGAATATTCTGTAACTTGTATATACATTTTCTAACGTGTTAGAAATTTTATCGATATAATCATTGACAGTGGAGTCTCGTTACAGCGTTTCGTATAACGCACATAATATGTACGATTCGTAACATGAACTACTACCGTAGGTTTCATTGTTTTTCTTTTAATAGCTTCTATGGATGATTCTCTAACCACGAATATATCCAATTAGTCGTATTACAAGGTCTATCGCAATATCGTTGTTTAATATCTATAGTCGACAAGACGTTACCCGATCGATTACATAATGAGGTCAATTACGGAGCACTTTACGATGATAGCCGTACACCTCGCGAATACCTGCAGATCCGATAGCGATATTTCATCGATGAAAAACATCGCGTGCAGGCCACCTGCTTCTCTGCATGATCGAGTTGCACAATCGCCGCAACGTTAATTTCAATTAATAGCTCGAGATAATTGATTTGCAAGCTAGCCGTGAACGTTCCACCTCTTAAATCGTACATTTGGAAATCGAACCGGACGAAACACCAAAGCGAAAGAACTATCGTCTCTGTTTCGGTTATGACCGAGCTAGCACAACTAATGATCTATCCTATGCTTGATTAACTTGAATAATCTACGGTTCTATCGGCAAACAATCGTCCGGTGGGGCAAGAAGTCGATTTGCTCGATTGAAATTCAAATACGATAACTCTGATTTAATACAGTCGCTTGCGTTCAATACGTGATTTAAATAAAGATGTGTGTTTTCACGACGGATTCGTGCTTGCGTCATGTAATATGTTTTGGTGTTTAGGAGTTTGCAACATTTGATAACTCGTAAATTCTCATACGATAACAAACTGTTTGGCTCGTAACAAGTTCGCGCTGCGTTGCGAGCGAATTAAGTGATTTTAGTAATTATCGTTAGTTTATTATTATTTTATTTTAGTAATTGAATCAAGACCCAATATTTTCATAGAAATATGGAATTGCATAGATATGCATAGTCCAATTCCGACAAAAACTGTGTTACTAACCGCTGTAATCGTTATCAAAGTTAGTTAGATGACATAATTCAAACTGAATAATATGAATTTATCGTCACTCCGCTGCATTTCCTGCGCTACGTCGATGAACATGTGGTGCACGTTCGTGTACCGGACACATGACACACGATGGTCTCGATTTGACAGCGCGCCATTCCACGAACAGACTTGCATCCCAAGTACGCGTTAAACGATCTACACCGAGTATGTGTGGCCAGTGTTTATAAATTGTAGATTTTCCGGGCTAGGAAGCTGCAAGCGATGCAATTTCTCCGGATCGAGGTAGTTAATGAATCTCTGATGGATCAGAAGCGCTTCGTTTGATCGAGTTTTTCCCGACTTCGTGTATATCGAATTTCGCGCAATCTCCTGTCAAAGTGGCTCGGAAAATCGCCTTCAAATAGACAATTTTCTAGCTTCTGAGCAACACACGCGGACCTCGGGTATTACGCTTGATTTCCTCGTCAAATTCGATTAACTCGAGTGGCTAACGGAAACGGCCACGCGACCGTTTTACCGACGCTCAAAATGTTCTGCTTCCCTAAAACCATTCTACGTACCTTACGCGTACCAAGTATCAACATTCCAACGCATAAAGGTTCCATAAGTTTCGCCATAGGAAAAAATGAAACCGGTCCAGAACAAAGGGTGATTCTGATCAGAAGAATGGCCATGCCGGACTTTAAACGCTGATTTAAAGAGAGCCACGTTTTAATAAATAGAATCGGGATAATACTCGCATAAATTCGAGGAGCGAAACGATGCATCGAGCTCGATATTAACGTGGCCATCGGTAAAAACAATGCGCAATGTCGTTTGGCGAGCATGATTGCGAACGGCGAGGCAGAATTTCCTGGCGTTACACGGTTCCAGTCTTTATGCGGTCGGATTACATGACACAGACCAGGCACATTGTACTTTCAAACATGCCACTGTGAACACGGCCTAATGGAACATCCGAGATTAACGAGAGCCGCCACGGCCAGCGAATCACGTCGGTTTCGTTAATCCCCTGACTGAATCGATGTTCTCCTAATGATTTATCGTCGATGATAACAATACGTCGTACGGCCGGCCAAAAACAAAGGCACTTTAAAATAATTGATTTTTCCAGAATTCTCTTTTAATTGCGCGACACGGCAACGAATCAACGGCCCTTTGTTCCAAGTATTGTCGTAGGATACGCTTCGTTCGCGAAACAAGTGTACGAGAATTCGGACATTTGACTCGCTTCGCGTAATGATTTGCCAACAACTTTTTAACGATATTAAAAGATTGACAAATCTCGAGTTATTATGTTCTATCATATTACCAACGCTATGTAAGAGCATTGATCATTGTTGACAATTTCGAACGCGCGTGACTTAAAAAGTTTCGCTGATATAATGGTGAATTCTCTAGATCTCTTTAAATACGAAGCATTGTTAACTTTTTCTTACTCGAATAGCGTCTACGAAGTTGAAGAATACGCGCAATAACTGGAAAGTGTTCAAATGTTTGCGCACGGTGACATAAGTGCTTGCCGAATCGATATTTATCGTCGCGTTTTCGAGAAACGTGCATCACGTGCATCCCACGCCGAAACAAATCTTCTTTTCCTATTTAGCGATGTCTAAACATCGTTCGACGAGTTACGGGGCAAATCCCATCGCGTGACGATTTCGGTGCCTCGTGTCTGAGCTTTGTGCCAACTTGTGCTCGGCAATTTGTATTATTAGAATCATCGTTTGATTCGTTTCAACCGATCGATTGCTAAGCCAATTTACGATGTTAAGCTGTTACCAGATGTTCGACAGAAACAATAATTTCTATCGGCTTGATATAAAATACTTAGACCCTCTACCAAACAGAATTCTCTCGTTTTTTCACGAATGAAGATGAAAATACTCGACGTTATTTTTAATCTCTAAATCATTTCATTCGTTGCTCATTAAAATTTGTATAATTTTATAAGGTTTGTTAAACGTTTGCATTATTTTTCCCGTTTATCGATATATAAGACGAATCGGTAAAGCTACCGAACCACCTGAAATAATTCGTCGTTTACTAAATTTATCAAAAAAATGTTTCGAGTGAAATTTATTGTGCTTAAGGAGCCTGGTCAGATGAGCCCATTTTTACGTCATTTTACATTTTACAGCAAAGAAAAACGCGAAGCGGTATTCTTACGTTTACTTTTTTTTTTTTTTTTTTTTTTGTAGAGAATGTTCAGCTGAATGGACCAACGTTATAAAAAATTCACGATGCCGTTTAAAAAACGCAAGACTACCTTAATATCTAAAAAAGAAAAATATAAGATATTGAAAAATTAATACGTACTCGTCTGACCAGGCTCCCCAAATACAATAAATTTCGCTGCAAACATTTTTCGATAAGGTAGATAAACGACGAGTTATTTCAGGTGGTAGTTTCCACCGATTCACCCTACACGCAATTTAAATATACAAAATGTAACGCGTATGTTTTATTTTATTCCCGCTGTTACGCTACGTAACTATACTTCGATCTATCTACGCAAGAGATACGTTATTCTCATACACATTCCCAGGAGGAACGCCAGGTACAAAAAGTTAAAAACCACTGTTCGTAGCTTTTGGTGGACTTCAAATTGCCATGTTGCGAACCAGACAAATCGATTCGCCATGGTAAAAGAACGAGATACTGGACAGTTCGCTCGTGACTTTTTATAAAGCGAAGAACGAACGGGCGGAGAACGATGTGGCTCGAATATCGCGGTAAACGAAGGGAGAAGGGGTCGACGCGCGGATTATACGGTGGATTTAGCGTTCGTCTGGACGGCCCTTAATCGATGCAGTTTCGAGACGAGCGACAAGTCTAAATGAATCTGTCTCCCGCAAACAATACGTTTCCTCTGCGCGCTCGTATCAACGCGAACAGTGCAAGTCTGCGGAGGATTTCTATAGGCTAGTTTTCATGAATCCTATCGGCGGTCCGCAGAGCCGGACACGTTCTACAATGCGGTCGCATCCGCGCACCGACTGCTGAAAACATTTTCTGCCACGACGGACGCGTTCCTCTTATCAAACGATTTGTTCGCCAAGCCGCATTTAAATCGTCCTCGAACGGCGATCGTGCCTCGAAACCCTAGGAAATTAACACTCTCGAGCGAGCAAGTCGATTTCTGTCACATGATATAGCAACCACAATATAGGACGCGCTAGGGTTTAACAGGAAAATTTTGCCAGCGTATTCTGTGGCTACTGCGATCAAGTAAAACGTGTTATACAAATATAGATCGATTAAAGCCTTCGGAAAGTTACGGTAAAAATACGAGAGAGAAATAGGAGAAGTTCTCTTTCTTATTCTTAAAATTTCTCTTCTTAATATTCGTACGCTTTCTTATCACTGATTGTGAGATTCTTCCTTCCTTGCAACGAGAAATTCCCTCTAGAGTCATCTGTAAAATTGCGGCAAAATTGCTTCCTGAATGTGGAAATTTTTCTAAGACGCAATTTCATCGCGATAAAGAGCAGCAGAAGAAAGTAGTGCCGACCGGAAGTTCGCCGAGTGATAGATTATTTCCCTCTCCTAACGGAGGTGGACACCGACCACGGAAATAGTCGCAACTAGAAGGAACCTGGAAAAATGTCGCGTAGTCGATAGGGCAGGCAATTGACGCAGCCGCTTGAGGCTTTTTTTTTTAATTAAAAATTCCGTTACATGCAATACCTTATACAAAAATCGTTTCGAGTCTACTATGGCGTTATAATGACCGATACAACGCGAGGTACGTTCCACAATGTAGAAAACCGTGTTACACGAATCACATTTTAATACTGTAGTGGTTATAGCAATTCAGATATGAAAGATAAATCTTTACATGTTTTATACATTATAGTTATTAGTAGGCGTTTAATCATTAGCGTGGATGCTTCTGCAAATTAACGTTTTTAAGATTACAATTAAATAAAGATTTGCTTCGTTCTTTACAAATTAGAACGAGTGCTTCACTGTGAATATTTTGTGTATTCTTGCGTGCGTTCCGTATGTTTTTGCATATTTAGCGCTCATAAATGCGCAAATAAACGCCGCGAGCATATATAATCATTTGATAGGTATCGCGTTTCCGAAAAGAGGGAAAAGAAATTGCAAATTTATTTAACACGTTATACGAGGTTATTTATCACGTTTCACTAATATTCACCCTTTATCGAAATTACTTCGTTTAATTCCTGTCTTCCATTATACTTGATATCCAACTTGCAATTTCGTTTGCACGCTGCATCTTCGTTCATATCGAGGGCGAAAAATACTGCAAGATCGAAAGAACGTCCGCAGACCCGGAAAAAATGCAAAGGCAGTCGGTTATTTTTAAGATAGCTCGTCAGGTCTTCGCGTTATGCGAAACGTACAAGTGACGAGACCAAATAGGCGAGCAATATTTTTAGAGAGGCTTTGATCTCAGCGTGCAAACAGTGCATCGTCTTGCCCATCTAGTTTCTGTAAACAATCTACGAGCGGAGGCATCATTTTGAAACACTCGGTGTAGTTTGCTTCATACAGATTGGCAACTAATTTTTCAAAGTGAATTCCGAATTAACGTCGAACGTGGCGCGAGCCAACAGGAGTATGTTGATAAAAATCTGAATAAACTTCGATCGACAGTTTTTACAGTTGAAATGTTTCTCGCGTTAACTATATCCCCGATAATCCGACGAGAATTGATGGGAAAATCGGACGCTTCGATAGTCTCCAGAAATACCTAATGTATCGGGGCAGGTTGTTTCGGTTACCTGCTGGCTGTCAGGCATCTGACGCATTCACGGAATTCGGAATATCGGGGAAAGAGACTCGTCTGCAGCATCTCTCACCTGTCAGTCCAGAATCTAAAAATACGAGTCTGCATATACGTCGGCGATCGATCACAGTGCATCGCACCAGACGTTGCTTTGTGAGCGGGAGTAGCATTTACGAACGTGGCAGAGTCCGAGGCTGCAAATATTTTCGTTCCTAGCCGCTAACTCTGTAAAAGCTGCTTTCTTTCCGTAGAGGAGCGATAATTTCGCAAAAACTATTTACCGCGCGTTAATTTTCAGCGATTTCAAGATTTCCTTCGCAATCGTCAAAACCTATCAAATGATAACTCGCGATGGTTATTCTCTTGTTCCTCTTGGAGGCAGAAAGAATGGACCGAAATAAAACGTCGAGTCCAGCATCGTGTATAGAAAACCGTAAAGGGTTCAAGCTTCAGACGTAAGGTAGTACATTTTTCTTGAAATATTGCTTCGACACGATCGACTCGTGTTCCGTTGTAACGGCGCGGAAGGATACGAAACGGAGCGACGTAGGAGAGAAATTTTGAAGAACCAGCAGCAGCGAGTCGATTTCCAGGCAATTGCAGCTCCATTGCTACAGTCGCGAGGTTAGTGGCTCGCGTGTTACTAATGGCCAAGAAAGTTCCACGCACGAAAAATAGCGATCCGGGGTGGTCTTACGGGCACACGTCTTGCGGAAAAATCAGATAACACCCACACGCTCTACATGAATCGGCCGATACGGACGACATTATGAATCACAGGAGAAAATTGCTTCGCGAACGTGCTGCTCTAACGTCTACGGATAATTTAGTACCACTTCGATCAATTTTCTCCGTTGATAATTGAGCCTAGAATAGAATATCACGGATACCTTGGTATATCTGTTTGTATTTTATAAATGAGGAATTAAACGAAGGAAGGAAAGAGAATTAATAAATTATTCGAACGTAATTTAAACATGTATCTAGATGTATGTATGCTCGTGTTGTAACCACTCGTCTTCTATAAATTGCATTAACGTAGTGATTATGAGAAACATATATCTACTATGAGTAGATAGAACCGATACGAGAGGAATTAATTTAACGATATTAAGAAGAATAAAAAGTCGATGTACAGTTGGCCAGAAAAATCTACGCGCACCTATCGAATCTTGCGTATTAATGGAAATTAAATCTCGTTTATATGAATTCGCAGACGAAGAAATAATTTACATAATTGGAGTTCATATAATAGAATTCCATTAATTCTCTCCGTTATCTGTGATTTTTCGTTTATGTAATAGGAGTTCTTATTATTCAAACAAGTGGATTCGAGCACTGGGTGTTCATTTAACCGGGACTAACTAAAATTTCCTTGAAATCAACGAAACTTCGCCGTGTAAACGTTTTGTTCGCGAAACTGTTACAAACAGATCTCTTTTTACTTCTTAATAGCAAAGATGTGCCTCGGTTCGAAGAATATAAAATTTAACACCAACATTGTCTTTGTTATAACATTTCAAACTTAAGAGACATGTGCAAACCATTTCGAATGACTGTATGTGCTCGGCAGAAATTTGTTTCGCCCTTAGAGGCAACTAACGCGTGCATAATCGGCTATGGAAGGATATTCGGTCGGCATGAACGACCAGTTTCTCGTTTCTGTCTTTCATAACAGATTTAGTCGTTATACTCTTAGAAAAATAAGTATACTGTCATTAGATGGCACTTCGGTGAATTATAGCTAGCCAGGGTATCTGATCGGACGATGGTTTTATTGTCGGACGCTTTACGATCCGGTAAAATAACTCACAGTGTATTAAACGCGTGTAAATATTCTAAACGCGAAGCAGAAACTCGCGAGCACATTGTGTTTCGTTCGTTAGCGAACTGACTTGCAGATTTCCGCTATAAATCCTGCAGCGTTGAACTCGAATTTCTTCGCGACGCTCCTTGAAAACCACCGGGGCAGACTGAAATATCTCTCTCACCCCCAAGAGACGAGGATAAAAACGGTACGTCGCTGTCGAGAGGCCCTCGTTGCCTTCGCAGACGCAGAATTTTTGCAAAAGGAGACACACGCTAATTCCCCGGAAGCAGCAGTTACGCTGAAAGGTCCAAAGAGAGGCAAACAATTTTCAGTCTCCAACCATTTCTTATCTTCCGGCGATTTTTCTTTTGTTTCCGCGCGGCTATGTGTTTCTTCCAACCCCTAGGAGAATCGTCGTGTACGCCAGCGTTTTACGAGTATTATCCAAACTTCTTCCCCGTAGAGTATAGAGAGACACCGTAAATCTTGGCCGGTGGGAAGAGCGCCCATAGAAGGCAGCCAGATGAAAAACGGATCGTAGCAAGCCACTTTATCGGAACTTCCTAAGCTCGATGCAACGCCACATACAAATTCTTAAATTTTATCGAACGTCGCTCGAACCTCACGAATCTGATCGAATGCCGTCCTTGTTGAAGCTTCGACAGAATTTGGAGAAAATCGACTGGATATATGTTTTATCAAAAAGATATCGCTCGAACTTCATGAATTTGGCGAAACTTTCAATAAAATTGGTCTGCGATAGTACTGGAGTCGTAGATTACGATTTAAATTAGATATCTCTCGAGTGATGACGACGAAGCCTCGTTCTCGTCAGAGTTCGAATAAAATTGCAAGAACTGCGAACTACTCGCGGTGTATAAAATAGTCGTGCGAATAAACTTACGTCTTATCGAATCGGTATCGCTCGAGCGTTATGAATCTAATCAAATCTCGCCCTCGTTAGAGTTTCGATAAAACGGGCAGAACACTGATACTGGATAGCCGGGATTACAGGAGAATTCAACGTGACTGTGTACGTTCGACGTCGTACTAACTAGTCGTACGAGTAGAAGCATAACATCTCTAAAAAGGGAAACCGCTGAAGAAACAAACAGGCGTCATCGGGATCCTTATTTTTCTCGGTAGAAAGAGGCGTCTGTCTCGTGACCGGTTCTTTGATCCACAATGGCGCTTCGACGCAACCAGATTGCAGCTCGGTCGAACCAACTGTCTGACTCGTGCACCGGGACGAATATCACTGTGGCTGCGAGAAAAACCGGCGCGTCACGCGACGCTCGTCAACAAGTTGGAAATTGGTATCGTCGTCAGGTAGCTGGCCGCCTTGTTCCTCGTCTCTTACGGGACACGAAACGGTTCACCGGTGGGTTTCGTGCCGGCCCGTTGATCCTCGCTCTGACGAGTGCTACTACCTACTTCTCTCGCAATGACTCGCTATGAATCTATAAATAAACTCGATATCGCCGTTTCTTAACGAACTCGTACGCCAGACGAAGATTTTTATTCGCCAACATCGTCGCGTGTTCACCGATTAACGGCTGTTGCGTTTTGTTTGCGCTTACGTCGGCTACCAACCGGGTACAAATACGTGCAACAATTTATTTTCCTTCGCGCGAAAAGTAGTGGAAGGTGGAGCGCGAGATCGATAAATCGTGGAATTTCGTAGAAGCTGCTACTTTATTCCACGGAGTTTCGCGATCCACGAATCTATAAATAGACCGCAGTGAACTAAAGTTCGCGCCGTTGGATTATCGATCGTAATTAAAACAAATGATGCGAGGTACGGGAAACATTCCCGTCTGCGCTCGATATCGCGTAATGTTTCGCGTTATGCCTGAGAATAAAAAAAATAGCAGGTAAATATGATATATGTTGAATTAGTCGCTATGAAACAGCGCACGGTGACTCAGTACACCCATAATGTTACTGCTATCTTTATGAGCTTTCCAGATTTAGCTGGCAGGCTAACAAGAATCGTCGCATGATAGGACGAGGGTGAGCCCGGAATAAGAAAACGTATACGTTCTTTCATTGTGACGCAAACATTTGCTAAATGTCGACTAACGCGTCTCCTTTACACGTTTCGCAATCTATCTTTACCTGTACTGTAAGTAAATCTCTTCTATCCATCCACTTATCTCGAAGATCGTCGCATCTTCGTTTATACCAAACAACCTCAAATTATACAGAACGAAAGGGAAACTAAAGCGAAAAATAAGAAATCTACAGATCGCGATTACCTCTTAGGACGAATCCATCCGATGCTCACGCACTGCTGCGTACACCCCCCGAGAAAAAGGCGATCGGAGCACTTCACGGCGGGGGTGTTGCGTACTGAAGAACGGGGTGCGCGTATACGTGTCTTCCGGAGCAGTCGCGCGTCGACTGAAGGCTCCCTTACGAGAAACGAATTCACGTAGGAACGACAACGGCGACGCCACGACGCAACCAACCAACCCTTACCAACCAGCCAGCCAACCAGCCGACGAACCATCCAGCTAGCCAGCCAGTGGTTCTCTCTCGCTCCCCGCAGTATCGTCGCAACCCCCCCGGTATTGCACGAACAACCCCCACCACCAGGGATTGAAAACCACGCGGAGAGGGGCTGCGTGTATCGCCACGCGCCCGACAAACTGGAGGGGGTGTCTGCTGGTGGAATTACTTCGCCTGGCAAAAACTCACCCCCTGTCTGACTCTCGCTCTCTCTCTCTCTCTCTTCTCTCTCTCTCTCTTTCCCTTCTAGTTGTCGTTAGTTGGAAAGCGGTGGAAGGGAGTTTAGGAATATGACGAACACGAGGCGAGGAGACAGGGGGCGTCAGGGGCCGATGTACCCCTGATCTGAAGGTCGCCAGGCACAAAGAAGATAAATTGGAATTTGGGGTTGTTCCTGGCGCTGGACCGACTGATTTTCTATTATTCGTTTCTCGTAAGCCGACGGTTCTTGGCGTTTCTAGCGGGAAGAACACGCGCAGCGAACGTTAAGCGCTTAATAGCAATTAAGAGGCAGAGAAACACTTCGCCACCCCTTGCTACTTTTTTCGTAGAATAGAAGATGGAAATTACGGAGTGGAAGTAAGTTTCTCTCGTGTTACCGTAAGACGGACAAGTTTTCGAGGGGTTGGTGAAGCGAGGGAGGCCGATGCACTCCATTACGAAGGTCGCGGCGGTGGCGGGACAGAGATAAATCGGGATTTCGCGATTGTTACTGATTCCAGGACCTCGGGATTGTTTCGAGCGTTTAGCTCGGTCTTCCTTCCAACTATCATTGGAAACTTAACCGTTTGAGGAGATTGAGTTTCAAGAAGTGAATTAGGGGAAGACGTGCGGTATAAACCAAAGATAGCTCTTGCTTCCATCGATACATACCCACTGATATACCAATATTATACTTTATATAGTACGTACGTGTGTGATGTATAGGAAATGAATAATACAATTCTCTGTACCATATTCTAGAGTTATTTCTGGTTTGTAAAAACAAAATTTGAATAAATGGTCCAATATCTGTTTTTACGAATATTATTAGTCAATTTTTCGTTCGCCAAAAATTACAACATTTTTATATTTGCGAGTCGTCCGATTCTGTTATTCAATTTTAAAAAGATGAACTTTTTTTATGAAATTGCCAAGGTATTTTAAACGAATGAACTAGTCGTGTGCCTGCGTATGCCCAAAACAAGAAGACTCAATCGGTTTCTCTCGCAACTTCCAACGAAAATGAAAACCTCGAGAACCTGAACTAGAATGAAGTATTTAATATCCGTCTGCTATCCGAAAGCTTAACGACTGAATAACTTATCTGAATTATGAATCTAAACGAAATAAAGGAAAATGAATATTGCATGGAATAGGAGATTAGAAGTTTCGAAAGCGAAGAAGTTTTTTTCCCTCCCTGTTTTTATACGCGCGAATGAACTTCGAATGGAGCAGGGAAACAGCAGTGGAGAACTAGAAGACGAGGGCAATGTACCGCGATGAGAAGGTCGTGGCACCGACATGGAAAAAGTAAATTAGGATTCGGCACCTACGAAATCTGTCGGGTCCTTGGACGAATAAATCGAACCGGGGGAACTTAAGTCGACTCTCTGTAGATATCGAAACCCACCCTTTCGTTTATCGCCGGTCGATTGATAAGACGCGGATAAACGTACAAAGTCAACCGGAATATTGCATCCATCGCAACTTTAATTTTACTTTTATGAAATGAAATGAAATGAAAAAAAAAAAGAAAAGCGAAACTGATTCATGCTTCACGGATCGGCTAATATTTCTATGAAATTTTTCATCTATTCTTTCATCGAGCAGAGAAAAAAGTATGTATTATATGACGAGTATATAAATAGGTACCGGCGCTTCTGAGAATTTAACTAAAATCATTCTTTAAAGTTTATGAATCGGAAGAAATCATAGAAGATAAACAACTAGTCCCTGTCATAAAATCACCAACCTAGAAGAATCCAGGACTTTTGCATTCCGTAACGATGTATATTTCGAAATAATTAAAACATAGTACACGCGAGTTAAGAAAATAGAATGTTGCTGGCACGATCAACGCTGTATATGTAAATATTCGCGCAAAAGTAACCAACTTTTACGAGGGATGATTTAAATTTAAAATACTCGGCTGGCGAATGAACTTTGCAGCACCGTTGCCGCTGAATTTCTCGTTTCCAAATCTTTATGAACGTGCGGTAATATTTGACGACTTACCGGGTGAAAAGACTGCGATATCTCGCGCCTCCAAACTAAAATTAAAAGCTTCTCCGCCCTCGTAATCTCATTGCCGGACAACGAAAAGATAATACTCGGTCGCCTGTGAGAGCAGACAATTCTGGAACGTTAACTTGTGCAATCGAAACTTTCCAGTAAGTTTGGTTGACAGTGTGAAAATGGCTGGCGACAGCCTCGCAGGTGGAATAAAAACCACCCCGGTGTTTAAGCGAACTTTTTTTATCGCGACGCGAACAACGGTGGAAGATAAATTCGAATCTGTCAAGATAGAAAGCGAGGAGAGCGAAATGAATTCGGCTGGCGGTGTTGCTTTATTTCCTTAAGAGAACGAGAAGCTTTCAGAAGGCGGAGGGTTCGCGATAAAAAGTTGATCAATAGAACGGAGGGTGCAATTCGTTAACTTACACCGACCAGGACGCCTGATCGAAATTGAGTTGTCACGTTGATGGCAGAAAAAGAAAATCGACCCTGTAAACGATTCGGAAATTCGCGCTATCGATTACCACGATTCTATCAAATTAAAATGAAACGAAACCGCCATCGAGAGAACAAATATGATTTTTAATGAAACCGATGCGAATTCTAAATTCCAAAGTGCACAAATAATTTCAACGTGATTCTGTTGTTATATCCGAGAAACTTGAATCGTAGAGACGAATGAACTCGTCTTCCCTGGCTAAAAAAAAAAAAAAAATTAATAGAACGAGAAGCTTTTCGAGGACAGGGGGTGAGACTAACTTACACCAATTAGAATACGTATAAACTTAGATCGAATCGTTACATGGACCACGCGAACGAGAGACTGTCTCTATGAACATTTCTGAATCTCACGCCACCAATTACGACGATCCTACCAAACTAGAGTAAGACAGAAATGCAACAAGATTCAGGCGAGATCGCATAAATCGAAGCTACAAATCATTCGATCGAAAGATTACAAAAAGAATAGATATTTATCCTCGAGTTATCTTTAGAGCTGCAGGATTAACGACCCGATCGCTGCTTCCGTAAATTCCGTGGCACAATGCAAACGTGTATCTCGAAAACATGAATATTCATCTCAAACTCAAAGCTCGCCGATGCATCTTCGACCGTGGAAATACAAATTCTGGGCTGACGGGTCAGTTCGCGGACGCGCGCGCCGTGAAAAATAAGTTCTGTTGGAAGGATTTCGTGAGGATGGCGGCGGTTCAGACTTCGATCGAGACGAGATTGGTGCACGAAGGAGCAAACCGGTTTCTCGGGCGAGTTGAAGGATGCTGCGGTGTCTGGAGGAGGCAAGGAACTTCAAC
Organism: Bombus confusus; assembly: GCA_014737475.1. Taxonomy (NCBI): domain Eukaryota; kingdom Metazoa; phylum Arthropoda; class Insecta; order Hymenoptera; family Apidae; genus Bombus; species Bombus confusus. Next base: position 5,632,671 of record JACXIV010000020.1, on the reverse strand, counting down.
GAGGAACGAGCGGAAGATCGATCATGTCGACGTACAGCGACGAATCTACCGTATCGTGTAATTTCGGCCACTTAAGCACTTTTAAGAAAAGCAATAAATCCCAAGACAGATCGCAGAATACCGGGAAAAATGACAAAGTTTCGTTATGCCGCTGAGAACAATTGGGGAAAAAACAGGCGAAATCACCCACGTGTACTACCATTCACAACTGTTCTATTATATCGGTGAATTTTTAGTAGCGGCGTTCGAATTCGTTCAAAGCGTACAAATTAATGAATTAGTAAGTAGAAACGATATCGACACTGCTCGTTACAGAGTTAACAGATCACGTTGATATATTTCTACCGTTTCAGACGATGTTAATTTTTATATGAATTATTTTATTCAAGATAGATTTGAAAAAAAGAACTCTGAATATTTTTTAACGGAACTGCGCGATATATATAGTTTATCTCTCGTTTATATAAATACGACCCGTGGTTTATTGCTTGCACTATTCTTCTGGGCAATCGCATGTCGCTAGTTACGAGGGAAACGTGCCACGACTGCGTCGAAATTCGACTGGAACTCCGCCAGATTTCTTTGATTAAAAGAAAAATATTGTTACGCGTCCACTTCGGCCGCACTTCGCTCGAATCTTCAATGTCGCAAACGCGTGCGAGAGTCTCAAACGACTTGGTTAAAAGCAGACCTACGCGCTGTAATAGGTCGCGCGAAGAGCTGCAATTCGATCGGGTTCTCGGAAAATGTGTGTCATCGTATTTTACGGGATCCTCTCGCGGCTGTCTCTGAGTAAGAGATCAGATTATTCGCGTGTAATAAGGGTTACAAGCTTTATAGAGCGTGCTATATGTATCAAGGGTGTGTCTGCCCCTACTACAACGCCAGAGTTTCCCCTTCGACACTACGGTCTCGTTAGTTTTATTCTCGTCTCGTGGTTTCCGTGCCAGCCAACCAAGGGCTGAAACTTCTCATCCAGAAACCGATGAGAAACAAAATAAATCTGGCGTTTTAAAGCCCTGTGCAACCTACATCTCCGTTACCGCGACTTTCTAAAAGCTGCTAATGAAAGGATGCTTCGGAAAGCTAGCAAAAAAAAAAAAAAAAAGAAACAGAAAGAAGCAAGGCTGCGCCGATAATATAAAAAGAGATCGATCGTAGAATCACTTACTCGCGCGAAACGTGACCGTAGCGAGATTAAGCTTCTTCTTAATTATCGTTTCTTCTTACCTGAAACAAAAACAAAGAAGAAAGAAAATTAATGATGGGAAAGAAGCATTGCACAAGGCAGTTCGCTTAAACATCGCGAGCCGATCTTTTAATGTTTCGATGGCAATCCATTGAAAATGAAAAGCAAGGAATCGAGCCGAAGCAACCCAGTAAACATATCGATTGCAACCCGCCTTTTGTAACAGTCGATGGAAGAATGCATAACGAGCTTACAAAGCGAACGCTTACGAACGGATCGCTGTTGCAAGATTTATGGAGCAACACGAAGCATTAATTTTTCTCAGCGCGCTTCCATCGTTCTCCTAACCTCTTTTCCATTTTAAGTGCATTTTGTTCGCCGCCCATTCTTTTCCACTGGCTTGTAGTAACCCACGAGTAATTCACTTCCACTCTCTTACTCTTATTACACTCTCTTGCTCTACAGTAAAATCGTATTCCACTTAGGCTGTGAATTCCATCGAAAGTCGAACGTTAAATCGACTTTTCAGCTAATTCGCACGATTCACTCTTCAAACGTCTCGACTAGTGTAGAGCGTAAGGTACACGAAAGTACGAAGTAAGCCGAATTTCTGGGAATCCGCGTGAAAAGTCATCTTTTGCCTCCGTTTAGGCTAAACCGATGTAAATGGCACCTATTCGCAAGGACGCGAGCTTCCTAACGCGAAATTTGCTATTCCTCCCACGGGAACAGTATCCGTAGCGATTACTCATCTTTCGGAAGAGCAACCATAGAATTCCGATGATCGTGACACATAAGGAGCGAACACGAGAACGCGATAATTTAGGATCGTGACGTACCTACTCGGAAGGATATTCGGATAGGCGAAAAAAGAGTCGAAGAAATTGCGCAGATCAACACGTACTGACGTCATTCAAAGTAATAATATTGTGCTCTTATCTCCTACATATTGCGTGTATCTTACACCGAATCGAAACAAAGTGGCAGAATAAACAGAAATACGTTATTGACCGTGCGTATTAGAACACTTACTCGCGTCACATGTTTCAGTCACGCGGTAGCGACGAAATTGATCGATTGGTTGATATTTGAAAAATCAGATAACGATAGCGTACCTCGATACGAAAGATACAGAGAACCGATATAATCAGTTTGATCGCTCGTATTAATTTGTCCGATTAATTTATTAGAATATTTTAACAATGTTTATTTTACTTTGTTTAGCATCGTCCGTTTATGCGATTATATATTTATACGATTATTATCTTTCTCGAGTACCAAATGACTCGTGATTCGTAAAAAGAAGCGTACGTTTTTGTTCATTCTGTTCACAGTGTACATCGAACGATCCGCGTAAAGGCTGTCGTACGATAGTCGATAACGCAGGAATATCTCCAATCTGAGAGACAATGTTTTACAATGTATACACGATAGTATCGTATGACGGAAATCTCGATATCTCATTATGCCGATTGACATGCGCAGCAGCCTATTCTGCGACAACTCTGCCCGATGATCCGCTTCTACCGCTCGACTATGACTCATGTTTGCCTCGAAATGACTACGTAGGAAATACAAGTACGTACACATATATACGCAGAAACTGCGATCTACGAAACTGGAATTACACCGCCGCTCATAAACACCTGCTGGATTCGTACGGAACGTGATAATTAATCCGGATCATCAAAAGAAAAGATTAACGTTTATCGTTTGTTGAAATGTTTTAAACAAACAACATTCGAGCAAACGTGAACATTGCACAAAGTTTTTGTTGGAACTGGCTGCTGTATACTTTTACGCTCTCTGTAAGTATCCTGATACGTATTTCTAAACGATGTACAGCGACGAACGAAGGAACGTTCGAATGGCTGTTCCACAATCGTTTTGTTATAATTTTAGAAACCGAAATTCCATCTTACAGGAAGAACGAATGGATGTAGTATATATAGCAAAATAGGTGGTTACTACAACGTAGCGAAAAGTACGTAGTGCGAGATATAGCTGATACTCGTATGCAAGTTGCAATTTTGAACTTTCTTTCGAAGCTTTCGTCAGTCGGTCGCGGCAACTTCTTTCAAGTTTCTTTTCAACTTTTTCAAAGAACCATATGGTCTTCTCTGGTTTCTGTAATCGCGCAAATGCATCGTGTTTTAAGGAAGCTAAGACTGTGCTCGTCAAAGGACGCGTAGAAATGTCGAGCGGAGCTTAATTACGACAGAGAGGTCAGATGGAAATGTACCGCGCTCCGGAAAGTTCTGATTAACGTTCAGGGAGCAATTGAAAAATAGCGTTCCCCTGTGTACACAGAGCTCCGTCCCGATGTCTCTTTTCGACAGCAGGACGGACTGACGTTTAAGTATGTAAAATTAATTAACGTTGATTAACGTTCGTGGCGATGGGAAAGCCGTGAACGAGTTCGTGGCCCGAATACAGGGCAGGGATTACCAGCCGTGGCAAGAACCCATTAAAAACTGCCAAGACTATTTGTTTTGCCGTCCACGCGCGTACAGGAGCCACGTAAAACGCTTGTCGTTCGTACTAAAAATTCGATTTCGCTTCTCCGTGCTGCGGTTACTACCGAATGTAATAACCATCTCCGCAGGATTATCCTCCATTAATCTCGATCGTCCGAATAAATCCAGCCTCGCACATTTTTCTCGCTGCTTTTATGCAGGTAGGAAGAGAAGGTACGGAATAGGAGGGAAAAGATGGCCGATGTGTTTCAAAGAGAAAAATTCGTCGAGAAGGAACTGCAGCCTCAGCGAAGACAGGTTTAAAGCTTTCGTTCTCGTTTCTCGCCGCGATAACGACCAAGGACACTTTAAATCGCCGTTCGAGCCTCCACTATCTCTCGAATAACATATCCACGCTTGATCTCGCTGAGTAAATCGCCTTCGTAGAAGGAACCCGTGCCAAGTTCTCCACTGCGCTACGTTGTCTGAGAAGTCGCCACCGTGGCTAGCTATAGCTCCTCCGTTGCTTCTTTCCTCTCGTCTCGCGGTGAATCAGTGGAAACGCATGGAACAATCTTGTTCCTCCAGTGAACACGCAAACGACGTACCAAGTGGGAGAAAAGAAAAGGGAGGAGGAGAGAAACATCGCAGGGATCAGGAGTTACACGTGTAAAATGCAGAGTCGTAACGATAGAAGAATTTCGAAGAGAAAACGTTCGAGGGTTTCGATCGCGCCTGCTGAACTTTACTACCTTGCGAATATTTTACAATGTTTCTAGTAGGTGTTACATCGATGTCAAGCATCGATACTCTTAGCAGGGAAGGATACAATGAGATCGTAAATGAAATTTTTCAAACGAGCACGTCGATTGATCTAGTCGCGGATAAGACTTTATGCTGCACGACGCGCGTACTCTCTTTATCAATTTAAAAGGAGCATACAGAGACAAAGCGTGTCGAATCTCAGGTTGTAAAGGGTATTTGTGACTCGAATCTCTTTGCTTTCTACGATTCGTCGATTCCAATTTTATCGATCTCCCGATATATATGGAATACAAATATCTGTCGAAGCACGAAATAGACTTCTATCGAGCTTCTTAAAACGGTTTTATCATCTCCTGTTTATACGTATTTTCGTGCACGTAGACTGGCCTGTCGGCTTAAAACGAGCATTTTAAGGTAAGCAGGTACTTCAAGCAGCTATATCGAGAAACCTTTCGATACCACCCTTAATTCTATTCTATACCAAGAAATACCATAGAAAGGCGCTAGCTGTCGTTTAAAACAAGAATATCTAATTCTATGATAAAATAATTGAAAATCTGTAACTGAAACGTAATCCTTTTCTAATGATATTTTGAAAGCGATTAAAAGTAGGTGTATCCGAGAAATTTCAGGAGAAAGCTTGGTAAGAAGGAAAAAGCAAGTCAAAGATCATCGATTCTGTCCCTTTTTCATCCCGGTATATACACGTCGAGGCTTCCATGAATTTTAATCGCCAAATGAGCGTACACAATTCGCGGACCGTATAAACAACGGCTGTATTTTTCCTGTGTGCTTGATTAAAATATTAATCGCGCGACAGATGCGGCTGAAAACGTAGGAAAAATAAGAGCAGTATGCACACAGGCTAACAAACAGAAATATGATAGAAAATTGTATCGTAAACGAAACTTCCAACCTTCCATGAAATTATTTAATAAGCAAACTTATCTTGTTAGCAGAAACATTCTTTATGGTGTTGGTTTATATGAAATGTCGATTTTTCAAAGAAAACCTTTACCACGCGTAGTTCTTTCCAACTATCATACATTTCATGAAAGCACTTTCATATTGTTCAAAATACCTTCTCGACCATTTAATTTCGTTATTCCAGTTTTGTAAGAAATATACGTATATTAGTTTTTCTTAGTTTCTCCACTTAAGGGTTCTTTTAAAATAATTGATGAATTAGAAATTGTCTAGACAAAGCAGAAGATCACTAATGTTTTTCATCTCTTCGTATAATTCTTTTCATTAATGATAATTTGGAAATGTTATTATGTCTCTCGATAATAATTATTAATGTCTTTTATCTGTGGCCGTCATATAATATTTTTAATTAAAGATGATAATTTATAAATATTGTTATATCTTTTGCTAGTAATTAAAACCTTAGAGGAAAGTGATCCAACGTTTAAAAGCACGATTATTTCATCTCCCATATATCTGACAATGTAAACATCAGTACGTGATAACCTTATCCGAGTAACATCGTTGAAGTTTATCGTTGTCGGCTCTGTATATTTGTATCAAGTGTGATTCACATACACGTCTTGTGAAACAGCCGCGATAGTGAATCTCTCATAGCTATGTCACAGATCTAATGTGTACCTATATTTTCTTGCCGGCACTTGAGAACTTTGTTTCACAAGACGATACGTCGACGCTTTTCTTTGTTAAGTTGGAACATTGCGAAACCGTTAGAGTATCGGCCGATTTTTCTATGGGACGATATTAAATTACGAGAGATCTTTTCTTTGATCGTCGTAAATAATAATCGCAGAAAAGCTGGAGAATATTCGTATGAATATAAAGACGACAATTATAACGTCGTCATTAAGCTAACGGAAATGTTACGATTATTCGACACACGTACGAGTTCGAAGCTTCGATATTTAAATACTTTCGTACAAAATTTGATGAAAAAATATTCATAGAAATGTAAGTCAATGCATTTACTTTCAATTAAATTCAATTGCTAATAAGCATAAACTTATTCGTATGATAAATTGAGCGTAAAAAGATTAATGTAGAATTTGTATGCAAATTCATAATTGCGTTAACACAATTAAGGGAATGAAATCTAGCCAGAGAAGTTTATTCGAGTCATCAAATATTATAACTTCACGCTGCATATTTTCTGTGCATTTTACATCTTCCAATGTCTTATAAATAGCTGTAGTCTACCTACGTTGCAAAATAAAAGCACGAGAATGTAGAAGTTGGGTAGATTCGTGAAGCTGCATAGATCAATACGGACTCTGGCAGCAAAGAAGCAGGAACAATCTAAGAATAAATTTCTCAAACTTGTCCGAAACTGCATTTAGGATATTTAATTATTTAGACCGAACTATTAACGTACACGCTTTTATTATACCTGCTGTAGAATTTCGTTTCGCCACGTACGATATTCATGGAGAATGGCATTTTGTCAAAGTCGTTATACCGTATGATAGCAATGAAAGCGAGTTGAAGCGTAATATGTTTACGACTTTACGGTGAAAATGTATGGTCTATCATTAGCTTGCAAGCAGTTTCACAAGCAGGTGAACTGCGCGATGCACTCACGGCTCGTACCGTTACGTCAAAAACGCCGACACGACGTGCAAAAGTCAGGATCAATGGCCTTGAGGACTTTTATCGTCGAAATAAATTACGTTTCAGATAACGTGGCGCTTTTCAACCGCCAGCAGGCGAAACAATTGTAAAAAGCAGGCACAAAAGTGTGCTGACAAAAGGGAATCAACACCTCGAACAAATTTAATATCCTTCTTTGAGAGACGCGTTACGCGGAACAGGAACGTAATTGAACAGATCGAACTATACGCTACGGTTCCCTTTGATTAAGAAAACGTATCGAAGAAACAAAAGACTTCCTTTGATATCGCGTTGCGATTTTACTCGTTTCCGTTGCACGATACTTGGGTAATAGCTATACATGATTGCTTTTATTAAGAAATACCGATCATAGGTAAAAAAGTGACACATTTATATTCACATCTTTGCCGATATTTTTACCTTACGTTCTAATTAACTCGTGACCAAGAACAAAAGAAATATTTATAACGAAATAATGACATCGACAAGAGTTTGCTATAATATCCGATTTTTTTGTAAAATAAACGTCTCGTCGTCGATAATCTTAAATCGCATACCAGGTAATATGTAATCAGAAGGAGAAGGAATGTTGGCAACGAAACGACGAACGTCGACGAACTTTGGCATGCCTTGTTACCTAAGCGAGTTAGAAAAGCACGTTTGATGCTTCCTTGACCTCAGTGGCCTTTATCGATCCGTCTCCCGAAACTATTTGATTAGAAATCGCCTTAATTAAGGACGTCCGCCCTTTAATTCCGCCCCATCGCCTTATCTCTTCCAGTCAAAGTGCTCGCTTTATTAAGGCGAACATCACCAGTACTAACGCTCGTTCGCGAAATTTCGACATCTCCACTTGTTGCGAAAATAAATACAATTTTTATTATGAAACTTGTTTTTGAAATATCCACGGAATATCTCGATGGTTAATTGCACTTTCCATAAGCCGTCGTCGTCGTCGTCGTCGTCGTCGTCGTCGTTGGAAAGCAAACGCGATTTCACGTACGAAACGTCGCGTCGGCGCGCGAAGCGCCGAGTTGCCTAAACGCGATACAGGAAATTGAGCATGAGATTGAACGTTAATCCTTAATTTGTCCTGGAAGCTATCGTTTCGAAATGGATTTTATTACATCGAGTGCAGGGGAAATGGAATCTACAAACTGACGTATGCTGCTCTTGCGCGGATTGTAACGTAACTATATTGGCGCGTATTTTTGGTGCTTCTGACATCGATTTTCGGATTGCAGGTTGCACGACGAACGTCTACAATTGCAACCGTGTTATTTGCCACGAAGGGATGGATTACGTTTACGACAGTAAGCTTTAAACAGATTTTCAGAGAAAATTTCGTCGCCGGTCGATCATTTCAGCTAATTAGCTGGTTATTGCCTGGAGCAGAAAATAGAGAAGGGATTTACGTACTGGAAACAAAGCGCGATTGTGTCGACGCAAACTATAGAAGGGTAGATGCACCCTTGGAGTGCGGGATACGTACGTATTCCTTCGGTTGTTAGTCTGGCCATCGACCGTCTGCGGGGCGCGTGTCCTGGGGCAAAGACCTCTGCTCCTCGTATATCCTGCCAACCGTTTCTAACGCTTCGCTGCTTTTCGAATACGATCGAAAAAATATTCCATGTCGCGCTAAATTCAAATCGACAGTCACAAATTCTACGGATATTTTGAAATAACAGGTACGCTGTTGCTGACAAATTTCGGGATACTTGTTTTTACAGAGACGTGATTTAATGACAGATTTAATGATATAAATCGGTTGTGCGTGAATCAAAATTTCCTCTTTGCTGCTTTTGGAACGTAATCGAAAAATATTCCGTGTCATTCTGGATTTAAATCCGGCGATAGTCAAATATTTGACAAGTACTGTAATGCACTGCCGCTCAGGAGTGTCAGGACACTTATTTTTGATAAGATGTGCTTGATTCACGGCATTACGTGAATCGGGTCGACACGATCGAAAATAAAAATTTTATCTCGATGGATTAATTTGTACGCTTGAACCCAATTCATATTACATTTTTCGTTTTATATTATTTCATTGAATCGCGTGTGATCCATTTTGTTCTGTTGGAACAGAATGTTGTGCGTTTGTTGTTTCCTTATAAAACGGAAGAAACTTTTGGGACGAGCTAATATATCGTTTCTATAAATCGACCAAAGTGGCGAGATAATTTTGTAGAAAGATGAAATAACTTTTTAACCGTAGAAACGTAAACGAAATAACGCGACTCTTATGAAAAATAAATGGCAACAGCGGAAAGTGGAGCTCGGAAAAATAGAAAAGGAGGCGTATAATTAAATCCGAGACGAAAAACACACGAGGTTGTAATGTTGCCACGTTTATTCAACCACCTGTTCAACCCTTCTCAATTCCCATCTACTCTCGAAGATGGAAGCACTCTCCTCAACATCTCTTTTCTTCCACGTTAATGCCTCGAAGCATCTTTATTCGCGAGTCGTATATTTTAGCCGATTTCATTCTGAGAATCGTCTACTTGATCGAGTCTCATTTAGCCAATTATTAATCCTTTAAAGATGCATTTTCATAAATCGTTTCCTCCAAACGCAAGAGAATAGCAAAGGGACGTGTCATATTATTATTAATACAACACAAACGCCAATAAGAACAGAATATACATAGACGCGCGATCATACGCGTACACGTCGACGAACGGAGTCGTCAACGAACGATTCTCAATTCCTACATTTCATGAAAGTTGTCCAGTGACAACAGACTATCTAAATAACGGAAGATGGAAGATAATCTGGCACATTATGCATCTCTATAATTCCGAATAATGCCAGCATTCCAGTTCATAGCTAAAGGAAACCATAATAAGGTCCAATGTACAAAGTATAACGATAAAATATAATTACAACATATGCGCTTGGTGTATTTTATTTATTTATTTATGAGCTCATTTGAAGCTAGTCCTTTCAACAATAAAGTCACTAGTAACCACCAATGCACTAAATACAGCAGCTATTACTAACCAAGAAAAATTAGCTCAACACTGTCAATGTTTAGCCCTAGGTAATTAATTAATATATCTCGATTGAAGTACATAGGATTTAGAATTGCGAACGAGTCAGGTGTATGGTTATGTCTTCGGTGTATAATCCAATTCACGAAACGTGCTCTGCTGTAATGCACGTGTACCAGGAAGTTGCATAAGTACAGGCGACCGCGTACTCGTGAGGTCTTAATATCGACGGACGCGAGGGCGATTGTCGCTTGACAGAATGCAGCTGAAAACCAATTTAGACGTATTAGCGTAAATTATTATTGCCGCGGTTGGACTCGTGACGCGTGTATGATAAGACAACATGGAACATTCTCGTTTCTTACTTTCGAATATCGGTTAGACTATAATTCATATATATCGAGGGAAATGAGTTCCAAGCTGGTTTAGCTGGCAACTGTTGTGTAACTTTATGGCGTCGATATTTAATGCTCTAGAATTTTGTATAGATATTAAATTCGGCTAACGATTATCACGCGTAATAAAACTTCGCCTTTACGGTAATGTACAATTTTTGTAACAAATTTTTAAACAAAAATAGAATAACATATTAAGAAATAGATTGGAAATTGCAAGCGACTTAACTCATCTTCCTTGACAAAAATATGAATCTGTATAAAAATACGTAGTCTACTAATAATCCATAGGAAAATAATGCAAAATGCATTTCAACGTTTCTTAAATCGCATTCGATCTGAATAACGTGTATATTCCTTTCGTTTGATACATTGCTTCATAAACGCCATTTATTCGATAGATTGTTCGATATGTTCTGGCATCTGACTCGATCAATGTTCGCGAGATAACGGATAGCAAAGCGACGTCTCTGTCGATAGAAACCACTTCTTGATTTGCAAATGGCAGCGGTGAAAAGCTCTTTTCAATGGATAATGGATTTTTTCTGTGCTTTTTGCGAGGCCGATGGAGCTGTAAAACAGCAACGTCACAGTAGCTATAAAACAGTTCTCGGGGCGTGGAAACAACGGTACCTATCTTCTTGTAAGATTTCCTTATAAAGACGGTTACACTACAGACACCTACTTCGATGCCATCGTCTCAAAATAACAGGAATATCAGCGTTGCGCCATGGAACCGCGTTGGCTCTACAGAAATTAAAAATACTCGAATCGCAATGCGGAAAAGAAACTCGTCTCGAAAAAATGATTTTAGAATTTTGTACAGTCAGCTACGAAAATGTTTCAGATCCCATCGCTGCTTGTACGTTCTCTATAAGAGTCAAAAAACGGTTTACAAAATCAAAGATTTCGTAATTTCTAACATAGTCGCGATACAAGAATTTTCCCAGCCAAATGTCTTTACACTTTTATAGTTCATTTTCATTAGAAATATGTTGGTACAGTGAGCAAGTTGCGAGTCATTTTCTGCTCGTATGTAGAGTGAGTTGCAGAAATATTTATAGCCTTACGAATATTAAATGTGTGACGATTTGTTCAAATGTCCATTTATATTGTAATGAATTGCTTTCACAATTGGTTTCTCAATGAACGATATATCAATCACAAGCTTAATTACGATGTTGTATATTCATATTGAGAAATATGGCGCGGTGTATATCATCGAAGAACGTTAGTCATTTGTATTCATCTATGGATAATATATCGATTTAATGATGTCTATTAACATATAACATCCATTTCCAGCCATATGGGCCAGAAGAGAACAACAGGATTAAAATAAATATACGTTTGAACTGAAACTATAATACGCATAAATGGTTGCTTCTCTACAACAAACTGTTTTGCATTTCTTCGGATAAGTCAAGTATATCAAATTATACGAACATGTGTAAACGTTCCTGGCTAACTGTATGTATTAAATGATTCGAATACCTTACTATCGACGATCGTCTTCCTAATTCTTCCAACGAATGTATTTCGTTAAGTCGACAGGCGTTTTTGTAATAGGTAATTCATGCGCGTTTTTCAAATTCACGGCGCAAAAGTCTTCCGCGTTTCGCTGGACATCGGCGATTTGCTAACCTGCCGAGAAACATTTCGGCTGGTTTATCACGGTATTACAACATTCAGAATCCTCCGAAGAATGTCCAGGAAAGTGGAACGCATTAGAAAGCAATGCGGAACGAAATGTTTTAAGGCACCTACACACGGTTTTACAAATTCTTTGAAACGTCCACCGTGCCTCTCGTTTGACGTACCTTGTTCTAAAGAGGGTTCGTTCCTCCTGCAAATAGATGTGGAACATGCTCCGCTTCACGAACGAGTTTCCACGAGTAAAAGACGCGTCATTTTTGTTCCGCCTATGCTACGACGTGTGCACGCGACAAATTGATGCTCTCTGTGAGTAAACAGAAACCTAGACTCTTTTGCGCAGTAAATTTACCTAACAAGTACACTAGAATCTCGATTATTGTAAAGTTGTTATTAAAGACTAATCTTTGTAATGAAACTTTAATAAGAGTTTATCCAATACGGTAGAACCTCGATACTTACAGAACAAATATTTTCGTGATTATTATTAGATTCGTGATTCGGCATAAGCAAACTTTGAATCAGAGGAAACTGTTCAACTGAATGTCTAGAAAATTAGTCGGAATTATCATTACGATTACGATAATCGGTTCGATAAGCTTGCTGCATAGACGATAAGAATTTGGTTGCCAGTTTCTAATCGCGTGACTTAATTGCACGCCACGCAGGAAATAGATTAATATTTGATACGTAATCTGATAAAGGTAATTAGTTCAATTAACAAGGTTCAATGACTGAGAGTTCCTAGGGCGTGGTGAAAACAGTTTTCCAATGTTGAAACAAAATGAAGCAGAAATGGCGGAGAAGAGAGTGGATATAAGAAGGGATTAAATAAAAAGAATAAAGAAAAGATGGTGAAAGTCAATGAAGAAAACTTACAGACGAGGGCATTGTAAAGGAAACGTTGAGGAAGAAAAAAGAAGAAACTGAGCGTACTATCGTTTACTTGCTTCCTAATGAGACAATTTTTTTTCAGCAGGATCACCCTGTGGAAAATCCAGGCATCGAATCATTCGACCAAAGAAAATTCCGAACAGATATCACGAATCCTCTTTCTTTAATCGTCTATACGAATACAATGGAGGTAAGGCACGGAATTATTCATCGTTCTCAGCCCGGATAGCTCGCGATTCTTGTCACGATCGCGTTTACCATGATCAAAACTAATACAGTACGATACCGAGGAAAAATAAGCTCGAACTTTGGCCTTTTTAACGATTCAATTTAACTTGGCAAATCCTAACGATCGATCGCATAAAAGTGGACAGTTTGTTGCCCAGGATAATTGCAAAGGAAAACCGGTATCTCAAAGCCTTTCTACGAGTACACAGTATACCTTATAATTGACAATTCTGAACAGTTCGACGTATCCATGGAAATCCGCGTTGATCGAACATCATTGATGATCTGTCGAGTACACAAATGGCTCTGATACTTGGCGCGTACAGGTTATTCGAGTCGGGACCGCCAAGCTTGTAGCAGCAAGCTTTGTTGGTAATTCGCTTTACGGCAATGCAAAAAGTTCGAGCTGAAATTATCATGGAAATACGGACGGGATCAACGTCGGCGGATCATTAAAGCGCGAGACCATTTCGTTGGTGGGTTCCGATAGCCGAGTCGATCGGTATAATAAATGTAGAGGAATTAAACATTCTTAAGCACACTCGAAGGGATTGCAAGACAGAATTAACGTGGAAAGAGAAGCAGAATAAATTTTTCATAAGGTGCTTCGAAGCTCGATAAATTATGGACGCATTCTGATCACTGCCGACGAGAATCGACGTCCGATCGAAAGGTGGTCTCTCTCTATCTCTCTCTGTTCCTCTTTTATTCTCAAGATGTTCGATGAGGAGAGGAGGACGATTCCCCGACACTCAGAAGTGGGTGAGACAAGCAAGGAAGGAATTCCATTATCCCGAAGGCTGCATCCAGCGAGTTCTCGTCTTGGTATCGGGCTAGTACCTTCCACGCTTCCTTCCTTCCTTCTTCCTTCCTTCCCGAGTCCTGCCGCGGCAAGAACGCAGCTCACTGCTCAGAATACCTCATTTCCTTTGTCCGCACCTTTCTCACAATCCACGCGATTCCTAGTCTGGCCGGTGTAGCTGTCTTACTGTTAGCCGTGGAGCTTCAGACAAAAGCGAATTGGTCGACGCAGCTGAAACTCGGTAAATTGCGCGTCCAACTTTTACGACATCCAACGCTTACGCCGATTTCCTCTATCTCCTTGCCGATATTCAATTGCGAACAAATCGAACACCGTCTGCACAACATCAAGCTACGAGTGTAGCTCGTGACGGTATCTGAAACACTTCGGATCGCTCCGAATGTGTATACAAGGTATCTTGGTACAGCTGGACAGAGGGTGATGATTTCTCACGGAGAAACGGGCTGAATATTTAGAATATAGTTGTCGCGTGCGAGACTTCGTTTTGGAGAAGGATGATTCTGAAAATCTGCCCGATATACGCGCACTAACTTAACGGTAACTTTCGACTTGATGGACTTTCTGTTTATGGAGTTTTATTAAATCAGGAATGTATAATAATACAATTTGATGAATACGCTTGCGTGTGAAATATCATGTTCGACGTTTTGAACAGTTTCTACGATAATAAAAAAAGAGAAACTTTCCCAAATATCCTGTTTCTCGTGACCCATTCATCTGTACAGTAGCATTTACATTTAAACCAGTCAGGACGCTCGAAATATTCAAGCTTTTCAAGACTTTAAACATTTTAAAAATTTAAGAGTTCTAAGTTTTGAATAATCTTCCAGATGTTTCGGATCTCCATAGGCTCGAAAAACTTTAGATTTCCTCGAGACTGACATTCGTACGTTACTAGGACGTGGCATTTCCATTACTAGTTGTATAGCTTAAGTTTAGATACAGACGTTTCGAACTTTTCCTATTCCTCGATCCACTCGGCTACGACTCGACTCCTTTCGAGTATAATTGCTTTTAAACGAATTCTTTCGTCGCAGAACCGCGTTTACTTTCGAGAGTTCTCCTCGCGAATCGCATTATCCTTTATCGGAGAGCGAAGCAACGAGATACCGATAGTCCCGATCGATGTCCTGCATCTTCATACAAAAGACACTTCCGCCGAGAGCCGAACGGTGAAGTGTTACGGCCAAAATAGCAATTCGGGTCAATACCTCTTCCCTTGCGCGTATTCACAAAAGACAGGTCAGCCCGACACCTCGGACGGTGGCGTTGTTTTAGGATGAAAAAGCGAAGGAGTTGGCGCACAGATGATAAATCAATATCTGCTCAACACTCCAGTAGAACTATACGGCACAGTGAAACTTCCACTGCAGGATACGTAATTTTTTCACCGGCTGCGGTCAATTACCTGTCTGTCTGACAGCTCTTCACGGAATATCGTTCAAATAACGAAGGGAACGCAAATAGAAGCGGCGATTTCATCCTTTCCACTTCCTCATTTCCCTTTTACTTTGAAAATTCAGTCGCGGTGTATTAACGAGAGATGTCAGTTGTTCCAATCTATTGCATTAATTCCGCTGTTTTCCCCGCTTCTTCTTCGCTTTTGTACCTCTTCGGACATCTCGGGGCAAGAACGTGATAGGCAGATTCAGCGTTCAATTATCAGTTTCGTCTTAGTAAAACTGCCCTTTGATTCGATCGTACAATTAAATATATGTATTCTAGCAACTTCCGCATCGTCGATCGTTAATATCTATTCGTAGAAGTTGCTCACTTTCCAACTATATTAGCCATCGAGTGACGTCAAACTAAAAAATCAACAGTCACGTTTCCCCGTATACCGTGCATATTGTTAGCATCGAGCGATGAACAGATTTAGCGAATCGTATAACAGATTCTGCGTGTGTCTATTCGATCGTAACCGTAACTCGCGCAAACTTAAAGAGCTTCGCAATCCCTTCGCAAAAATATTAATATGAAGGAAGGATAAAGAAGAATAACAGAACAAGATATTGTTTAGTGCATGGAAGGATAAGACACAGAATCGGAATAAACATAACAGAAACTCGCATCGATCTTTTATCACGCGTTTGAATCCCTTCCGGCTTTGTCCGCTGTGCAGCTTCTTCTTTTCCCACTTTTCCGCTTCTCTCCGTGAACTTTTGTCGGGTCGTGCTTTCCAGCAGTTCGAGTGTACACTTGTCGAGCTCACTTCGTGCTTTCTTACCGACGTTACAGCTGTTTGTAAGTTCCGCGGCAAGAGAATATCTCAAAGCTAAGAAGTTTCGGCTATAAGACAAGCACGACTTTCGAAATAGAACGAAATTACACGACGGAGATCAAGGGCACAGCAGTGGACAGAAACGAACTCCGGTAAATGCACTTCTTAACTTTTAACGATTCTATAACCCCTCCGGGACTGAACATTTCGATCGAGGAAGAAACATGGAAATTTATTTATTGCCAGATAGCAATATCAAACCGATCTGTAAGTCAATCGCCGTTTTAAGTTCGTGCAACAGACACTTTCATTTACAGATGGTCTTTACATACGAGACTCGAATCGCCTTCGCAATATTTTTCCACGCCTCGTTTCAAATCGTATTAGCTCTATTTTCCAACCAGTATAATATTAATTTATATGGAAATACGCGAGTATCTCGACTTAGAATGCGGTACTCTGTTTTATTAAGAGCGAAGAGAAAGACTTTTTTTCCAAATCAGCAACAGGATTCAACGTATTTTTAAAATAAGTGTTCACCGTTGCACGGTACAGCGTCGATAGTTTAAGGAAGTCACACATTAAGGAGATATAAAACACGAAAACAATATCGATGTACGTGAAACAAGGGGAAACAAACGTGAGATGCGATTGAACGTGGTGCTTCCGTTGCATTTACCTCGGATCGAGTCACCAGCGATAGTTGTCCGAGGCATCCGAAGGCCTCGCCGCAAATAGAATCGAGTTTTTTCCGGATTAGACGGAGAATTCCATCTCGATTCTTCGTAGACGGGCGCACGTAACGCATCACCGCGGAATCGGAATTTCCTTTCACCATGAACGAAAACCAGTTGTGCAAGAGGCTTTTTTACCGCATCTCGGTGCTCCACGTGTCTCCGTCGCCCCGCCGATTGTATAACTGTTCCGTTATCAGGACCGGTGATTTCAGCACAGATAAAAATTGATAAGGTGAACGGGTCCTGAAGGTACGACCGGGTTTATTACGCCAGATCGAAGCACAGAGATAAAGGAACGACCGAAATTTTTCGTGCCTCTGCCAAGCGTGGCGATCGAACAGGTTGCGATCGCGTTGCGAGGCAAATAAATCTGCGTTATTAGATCTTTTCCACGGATCACGAGGCATGGCGTAAATCGGTAGCCGCGATCTCTAATAATTAATTTTTCGTCGCGTACGCGTGCAGAACTTTGCAGGACCACGAGTCGCGACCAACTCGGGTTTCTGACTCGTAAAAAACGAACCTGTTTCGCGGAGACGGGAAAACTGGATCCCCGTGACACTCGGAGTAGCGTTTCCTGCCTCTGAAACCGAGAAACACGTTCTCCTGACCTGTCACGGCTGTTTTCTTGAGAAAGCAACGCGAGCCAGGAGAATCGTGGCTCGCGTGCGCCGCTGTACTTCGTCAAAATAATCTACTCGATAATTATTCCAGCCCGATTTCATTAGACTTACAAGGAAAAAACCAGCACGAATTTATTAATATTCTCTCTTACGAGCTCGATCGATATTCCCTTACGCGATATTCTCATGCATCCGAACGAACGCTGTACAACAGTTTAGTTTCCTAGCGTCTTTGCCCGATTAATCTAAACGAAGTTCCATCGGCTCGAGATTAGCACCACGCCAGCTAATACCCGGCGTACTGAAATACGCTTCTATCCCTACGCTAATTCCCTGCAATCTTGCATATACGATATACCACGCTCCGCTGCATTTATATACCGAGTGTTCTCACAATAAGCAGCGCAATACTCTGCCGTCATCGAAAAATAAGGAAGAGTTTCATCAACTGTAGGTTCTACGATAGAAACGTTTCTGTGTCGAATTCTGTTGTGACAGAACTTACCAACAGCGAGCACGATGTTCGCGACAGTTTGGAAGTCTCGAGCAAGCTTAACAATTTCGGAAGTATGTGAGAGAAGGGTGGCTGTAAACCAGAAGAGGATTGTTTCCAGACTGATATTCGCGCTTAGTCGCGCTTACTTCATTCGCGGCATAATTACACGCTAGGAGAAGTTAGAACTACCCTATTACCACTACCATCGTCTGATCGTCTATGGTTTTACGAACCTCGTAAACCAACATCGAAGACAGAAGAGGCTTTCGTTTCATCGTTCATTCGTATACCGAGTTTGAATTCTATTTTTCTTATTTCGTGATCGTTACGAGGGATCGCGTTTAACAAGTACGTACTGGATTGTACGAAGAATTCGTAGCATCTGAACATTTTTCGAGAGAAGACTCGTACAGTTACGGATAACGAAACGTCTAATCCTAGTTAAATCTATCTCAATTTCCATTAACTACGCTTTCCCGGAAAACCTAACGCACTTTTCATTACATCATGTGTTTCCTACGTTAAAAAGTTGTTAACCTAAAACCTTAAGTATACGGTTTTGCGCTCCTATATGTCGGCAACACCCTGTACACCGTCTGTTTGAGTACTCGACTCCGCGTTATCACCTATGCGGTGCTGAAGTACCGAGCACACGAACATGCAGACGGATGCATATAGGTGCACCGGTACAAGCCGCCTTGCTCAGGGCTGCACGCATGTAAATACACGTACACAGAGGCGCAGAGTGCAAACATAGATGGACGCACACCGGTGCAGTACAGTATACGAAGGGTGGACGAGCACGAAGCTATTACTCGCTTTACGAGGGGCAACACGTTGCTGACGTTTACGGGCGAGCGAAACCCACCAAATGCACCGCCACGATTAATTCCCGCGCGCCTTGTTTCAATCCGAAAGTTTTACGGAAAATACGATACCTGGTGGAAGGCTCGGCGAGCACCTTGCTGCCCTTCGGCAAGCACGGTATCAGCGTGCTTTCCAGGGACGATGCCCGGGCCGAATACGATTTTCGTCTGTTTTACAACGCGGACACAGAAAGCGGATAATTAAGGAACGGCTGTATTTCGCAGCGAGGTTGTTCGCAGGAAGTTGGAATTATGCTAACACTTGTTGTGGGATAGCGTGAATACGATCTCTGCCGGGGTTGTCCGTGACGCTGTGATGGTATGAAAACTGCACGTTGTTTTTCTCTTTTGTACGAGTTTAATGTACAAGAGCATTGAATTGTACCGTTTACTTTGTACTCGGTTATATTTTATGTTAGTTACGGTGGATATCGAAAATATTGGCACTCCTTTGTATTTATTCCCGTGCCTTAAGGAATGTGACTCGTGATGAATATTTTGGTCCAAATATAAATATCACGAGCGAACAGGTATTTACATCTCGACTCGTATTGTGACTGTTCTTGAGCATCAGTTTGGTTTGTTTACTACGTTCTGACGCCTTGGGCCCGAGTATCATTGAGCTAAATAGCACGGGAAGGGATTCATTATTAGTTCCAGGTACTTTAAATTTCATATCGTTTAACGATACTTGCACGACTACAAAAATTCGATACTATGAAAATGAAATATGCAACTTGATAAGGGCATACGCGAATACTTTTTACAGCCACTGTGTTATATAGCGAAACATTTGCCTTCGAACAAAGAATTATATTCTCCCGTGGCTTGTTTAAATATCGCGTGGCAAAGGTTACTCGCGGTTGTCTAATGTTTTATCGTCCAGGCAAAATAATGGGATCGCCATTATTCAGCGATTACGACTGGTTTCGGCTTGGCAGCGGTGCCAATTTTTAACGGCGTTTTGCAATGCGTATTCGCGCGACACAAGGAACGCTCTCTTCCCTTTTACCATGCATATTTTATCGAAAATAAAATGGAAAACAGCCAAGTACCGTGGCGTGGCGCAGGGACGGCTAGTAAAACCCATACAATCGTACCCATCTCTTTTTACCTTTACGACAGTGGTCACGACGCGACGATTTAGATTCACAAAAGCGGCGAACAGCGACTCGCGAAGGGCAATAAATTTCAATTTTATAACGTGAATTGCAATTTTTCGTCGAGAGCCTCCATTCCTTACGCTTCTTGTTGCGTCGTTCGCGCTCATAAGCCGCGTCCGTAGGTTGCTTCGTTATCTCGATGTTTTTCGCGTATACTGTTCGATCAAGATCGACACGGCGTTCCTCAGCGACGCGTAACGTCGCAGTCCCTCAAGGAATTGCGAAAACAGCCGTGCCGCATAGGAAAGAGCGACGACAGATTTTAATTTACCAGGAAGTAGAGATTACACCTGGAAACGGAGCACAATGGTGCATTGTCCGTGCACAAGCGTCAGCTTTAATCACGGATGTACCCGCCTTTGTCAATTTCCATAGTTCAATTCTTCGTTGTCTATGATGCTCGCCCACGGTTTCGTTCGAAACATCGGTGAATCTGGTACGCATTCGTCAGCGTGTACTTTATATCCGCGCGCGCCAGAGAAGCAGATATGCAGCCAGGCTGCATCGAGGCCACGATCAAACAATGTCTATTGTGTAACGTAAGCGATACCAACGACTATCTTCGTCTATGTTGATACCTCTATTATAGAAACGAATTTCACAAGTATCCGCGCTATACGCCACCCTTTCGTATTTCTCCGCGAATCGTGTCAACATTCTCGACAAATTATTCGCCTGGCCTCCCCGGTATCCTTGACACCCACGAATCCCGGCGTTAATTAAAAAACATATACGTGCCCACGTTCTCACGAGTACGCGATCTTAAGGCGATATCAACGTTTGAAAATAATAAAATAAAGATCCGCCGAGATAGATTCGTCGATCGACGTCAGATATCAGAACCAACGATTCTTTCGTGTAACCTGCTTTCCTGCCCACGCCTCTCATCTCTCAAACAGACCGAATGAAAAAATAGCGATCATCGAAACTTCAGCCGCCCACGTTGTAACGGTACAGCCGTGTACATACGTGTGGCGCAGGTAAACTGGGTGTACAGGGTGTACCGGTAATCATAGTACGACAAAGTGGGAATTCTATGTGAAAAAAAATAGGTCGAGAATACGGAATAAGTTTTTTCACATAACGGTTCGTTACCGAGAAAATGAAATTTGAAAGTTTATCAAGTACGTATGTACGTGTACGTCAGACCAATTCTTAACCAAAGGTGCTGGAATTTTATTTCCTCGAAAACGAAAGTCTTGCATGGAATGACGTTATTCTACGTTTTTCGCTCGTTTCTACGCGTCGTCTTACGCAATAAACTTGTTTATTGTTTACTCGTAACCGTTCAGCAATTAGCCAAGTTCGCGGTATCTTTAACAAATTTCCAAACTCGATTTTCTCGAAAGCGAAGAAAATTTGATTGTATATTTCTTACTTGTATTTTCGCGTAGAATCTGCGCCTTGTCGATTGTAGCACGATTACCGAGGCACCCTGTATACACGTATATGCACACATCGCGTACAACTCTGAAATTGCAGCGTCGATAAACTCCCATGCAGCAACGCAGCGATATCTATGCACGTATACATGTACAAGTTTGTACGTTTGTTTATGCGCGTCTCGACTAACCGAGGTGCGGGCTAGACTTTCCGGAATACGATAAGAATAACGATGTCGATAACAAACCAGCTATATACGTACTTGTGTGCGCATAGACACATACGGTACTATCGTTCCGCGAGCAACGAGTTCCTTGTTTTCGTAATGTTAAGCCACGTAATCGTTACTGCAAATGAAATTTCCTTGCAAACTTGTAGCCCATTTTTCCAGACTATTAATCAATTTCGAACAGAAACTGTCTCGTTTGATAATTAACTTTTAGGTCGACTAATAACTAGCTATGTATGAATATTATAAATATCTTGGAAATCTAGGTGTTGTATTTCGACATTTGCTTCCGCCGCGGTTTATTCGAGAAGCTCTAAAAAGTTTGTGGGGCAACTTTTCCGTGTGAACATAGTCAGAAATTAACGTTACGTACGCAAGTGTATTTTCACATTTTCTTTGGGAAACCTGGGTCGTTCGTGTCTAATTTGTTAATTACACAGCTTAGCGAATTCTTCCAATTTTCATTTATGTATCTTTAATTTTTCTACTCTTCTAGACTTTCAAAATACCTGGTAAAGCTCCGGAATATTTATCAAAGTCTCTGCTACGTCGTATACGATCAAATTCTAGTCCAAACGTTTAAGAAAGTTTGAAGGAAAAATAGAAATTCGCTATGCAATCAAAGTTATCCGATTCATTGTGATTCTACTTATTCTTGATTATTCGTATGTAATATCGTAATAATATCGATGAATTGATCCGTGACAAGCTGTAGGCTGTAGACATAGACTTCTGTTTCGCAGTTCCCACAATTTCACAATATTACATGGAATCTATAGCGTGCGAGAATTTTGAAAATAAAACTTCGCTTCGAAGAAATTCTCGAGTGAAACTTCGACGAGGTCGTGAACGAATCAGGCTTGTCTACAGAGTGTTAAAAACGTATTACGAGTCGACAAGATGTACGAAGATTTAAAAGAGCAGAGAAGCAAAAATCGAACGTAGAATCGGCCGAAAACGGATAGACATGTTATCGTGAAGGCGTAAAGAACACGAAGGCTGGAGATGGGAAAAAGAAGCCATATGATCGTCGACAAACGAGTGGGTGCCATAGAAGGGAGAACAACGGTGGAATCCCACTCTGACTACTTGTATATTCCATCTCGATCGATATGACCGGGTAGCAGGTGCTGTGCTGTGCTCGTAAGGACTACCACCTTCACCTCTTTTTTGTCCACAGTGACTTGTACACCTCGGTTGATGTCCCTTCGTATAATCGATCGCAGCTATGACGACGATTGTATTTAATTTTCAATGAATCGACCGTGAACTTCTGACGTAGTACGTTAACGCGACTCGAAGTAGTATGAGAAATACCGAATAAATTAGTTTTAACGGATAAAAGGTAACGTAACTTTCAGTCGAGTTAATTGTTGCAGAGCAATAATGAAAATAAAGATTGCGGACTGGATAGTAGGAAATCGTAACAAATAATACGCGTTGTAACGTATGAAGATTAATGGTAAACGCTGATGCGTCCTTTCATTAATTAATTTCTCATTTAAAGAGCGCACGTGGGGCGGATGAATGATCCACGCGCAACCTTCACAGGCAAAATATATTACATATTATACTAACGCTGTCCTTCCCCCACTTTTCTCAAAAGATGCCATTAAACGATTGGTTATCTTTAATTATCCATTAAATATACACCGTTGACCTAAATTCGAGGTACCAAGGAAGCCAAAAAAATGCTATGGCTCAAATAAAACGAAACTCAAGAGTTATAGAAAAAATTGCATAAGAAGCGTCGGGTTTTAAAAGATTTAGTTTGAAAACTTGATAGGTATACTTACATGCGTTTGGTTACTTTAGCCACTGACCTTTATGAATACAAAAAGTACGATATCTAACGTAAAATATTTATATATCTTATAGAAAATGTATTGAATATCTTTTGCATCGTAAGCTGTTTCTTTCTTACAAAAATTCTTTAATTTTAATATAAAACAAGAAATTATGCCTCGAGGGGGTAAGTGTTCACCGGAAATCGTAACACGGAAGTACAACGCCACATTTCAACGTGTTAATTAAAAAAAAAAAAAATCAGCAATCACGCCTACGGTTACAGATCACGGTATAAGTTTTCCCCGTTTCGTATTGCACGGTACGGCTATGTCGATGAAATTAGATCGTGGTATATTAATTACTGGTCAGCGCTCTTTTCGTTCACCGAACAGTCAGCAAAAATAAATAGTAGCACGTGATAAAAGGCTTACAAGATTGCAACCATGCGCCACCAAAAACGATAGGAGGTCGGTGAAAAATAATCTTAAGCTGTTCGACCAGATTATCGAATAGATAACACTCTATTTACCATATGTGTAAATGTATTTTTAATCTACCGGTTTACAACAGTCCTTTTGTTAACGATATCGCCATTCTGTTGCGGCTCGGAAACGTGCGTCGTTCTGATGTATCATCTTACACAAGAATCAGGTACATTGAAACACTTTTTGTTTTTCTTCTCTGTCGTGGAAACGCTGTAAACCCGTGTTTCTTTATGGGGTATGGTTACGCAATATCGTTACTGAGAAATGTTACAACGTAAACAATCGGTAATACAATGTCATCTAAGTCACAATGTGTACGTAAGTAACAAATTCTCCTTCGTATCTAGACTATACTATGATGTAATTGTCTATCAAACGTTAAATTAATAATGCAATCTCTCGTGAGATAATTTCTTTATATAATACACAATTATCAATGTTGTTTATCGTGGAAATGTATATTCTGGCTACTCTGAATTCGAAGGTATAAACATCACGTAGTATATTTTTATAATACGTATTTTCCAAGATACATTATCCACAAACACGTAAAAACATCAGAAATTACGACATATCAACGTATCTTATGAGTCACGGAGATGTATTAATGTAAAAATGATAGTAGTTGATAGAATTAAATTTAAATTTAAATAAAAGAACACGTTAGCTGTATATTTGGTAGCACGTACAAAGTACAGGGTCGTCCAATCGAAAGGATTAGCAAAAACGTGTATCGTAATGTTAATATAAAGGAAAACCGGATCGTGGGGATTTTGATCCATCTCGTGATCGTTTAACAGTAGAACGCAGTACAAAAGCGGCGGGCACGGTGCCCGAGAGAAATGAAGGAGAAGAAGGTTAGAAAGAGAACGAAAGGATGAGAACGAAGAGATGCAAGAGAGAGGAAGGGGATAGAGTTGATAACATGCCAGCTGTGCGCAGGAACGGAGGTTAGGTTAGAATTGGCGTTTGGGGGTCGCGAGGTCAGCCCACGGAATCGAACGACCGAACGAAATAGGAAGATAGAAGATATACATATAACGTCATACAGAAATGAAACTTACCTCGTTGAAGGCCATCTTCTTCGTTATGCTTCCGGACTCGCGGCTGCTTCCGGTACCTCCTTGCCCCACCGCTCCTGTAGATGAGGATCGTCTCCCAGAGCCGCCGGACTAGTTGTTCCAGCAGCAGCTGATCTCGCCTGTCCAGAAATCCAGGGGAGGACGAGAGCACATCGAAGCCGCGAAAAACGCCACTCGCGGCACACTAGACACGAACACGAGTCGGACCACGACGACGATAGCGACGACGGCGACGACGGTGACGACGACGACACTCGCGACCGACCTGTCTTACAGCCCTCCGCGACACACATACGTCACGGAACAAACACGACCGTACACCTTTCCGGGGGACCACCTACCAAAACACTTTCGATCGACTTACACGCGATCCGTCACGCGATTACCATCTCCCTGCCAAACGAGTTGCTGCACCGAGGATAATCTGGCATTCCTCAGGTGGGCACCGACAGCACCTTCCGCCAATCTTCCAAATACCACAGGCGGCTTACCCGGCTAACCGTGCTTTACAATTATCGCGACTCGTTACCCAATCGACTGTCACTATATAATACCTATATACGAATCGTCACGATGTATTCGATAACTCGTAACCGTTTCTTGCACTGTTTTTTTTTCACGTATTTATATCCGTCGCAGAACTATCCGCAAACAGAGGAGCGCCATCTTGATTTTTGCTGTCGCGGAACTAGCCGAATGAGATGCGCGCGCAACCGACACAGCTGTGAACGGGTGCCATTACCAATGAACGCCGCGGCATTTTGGAACACGCGCGAACCAATCATATTCCAGAATCGTTCGTTTCATTGGGTCACTTTCTGTTCACGTCATATTTCTATCATGCTATCCCATTTTCAGCTTAACCTCTTAACGATCTTAACTACTTTGTATTACACCACTCCTTTTCCCTGGTTGTGGATGCTTGTATCTAAAAAACACACGCATGGAAATTTATGTACATTTTACTCTATGTATTATGTGAAATTGTAGTTAGAAATTGTAGAAATTACAATCCTAGTTCTGTATTCTGATTGGCGGAACACGAATAGAATTTTAGCGTAAAATTTGAATGTGAGAATTTAAGATATGTATTTTGTTGAATAATAAAAACGATAAATAAATAAGTACGAAAGTTAAAATAATGTGAAAATGTGTAAGAAGTAACGGAGATTATATGTACTTCGTAAAGTTAGATATATATATTGTAGTTATACTGATAAATTGCGCCTACTTGCGGAGAAGCTGAAAACGAAAATTGAAATACAGATACAGAGATATTTCGACCATTCGTTCGTAATGCTGTAAATAGGAAATAAAGGGAATCAATTTTTTTTTTTTATTAAATAGTCTTTCTCGTGTGTGCATCCATATAATACTCAAATATAATTTTGTTAAAGCTGCTATGATCAGTCGCTTCCCCTTATTTCCTTTTTCGCTGACTATCTATTGTTCTCTACACGATTTGTGTCTTTGAAATTTCGTCTTGAGCTTCTCCACAAGAAAGCACAATCTATTTCGATATTGCGTACCATCTAGAAAGCTAAGTGAATCATGGCGGGCAAAGCTTCGGCGTGAGTTGTGCGGTGTACATGCTAGCAGTGATTGGTTTGTTATTATATTGCGGTATTCGCGTAGTGTTCGGTTATTTTCATGTGCAGCTACATTTTTAGTGATTAGTATATTCTTAGTTTTTCAAGTAATTATTCGGTAAAGACAGTAAAGTTCGTTGAAATGGGTCGCTCTAGATCCAGGACAAAATCTCCTAGTAGGCGGCGTCATAAGAGTAAGCATTCGAGAAAACGTTCAAAATCACGTGAGAAGCACTCGAACAACAAGTACTCCGACAAGCCAAAAGAACGTAGTTCTAAATCAAGGTAATATATTTTACTTTGTTATAGAATATATGCATATTGGAATCGTTTCGTTGTATAGAGTTTTCCGCCATTTTGCTATACACACATTCGATAGAAGAAATCTTTGGCTCGAATACATGTTACGTCTGATTAAAGATTTATGACTTCTAGCGTTGTATATATCTTAATACGTTGCTACCAATTTTCTATTAATAATGTTGCAATGTAGTAAATGGGTTTCAAGCCTATATATCTCGTTGTTTCTATAAAATTTGAATGCATTTATTTATGCACACAGGAAACGATCCCATTCTGCATCTTCTAGTTCAGGCTCAGATGTTTCGGATGATGTACACATTGTCAGTCATAAGAAACGTTCATACAGAGACAGGGATCGCAAAATGGATGAGGTAGAGAGGCTAGCAGAAATGGAACGTCAAAGGTAATTAATTATTATAGATTGATTATTATTTTGTTTGATTTACTTGCTTTTATTTAATAAATATGCCTTGACTAACAATAGTTATCTGTAATATTTTTGTTTTAAACAAAATATTATGATATTATAGAGGATAACATATTAGATTATTTTATTATTTCCATATGCACTTGATGTTAAGGTACTTATACCTAAGAATTATATTCCATATTTTTCCATATTTTTTAGTCTTTGTATAATAGACAAAATATTAGAAAATTGTAATGTTTTTACTTAATTTGTAATTAATAAAAAAAATTTTTTTATATATTTTGATTTTATTGGTATACGTTCTTTTTATTTATAATTATGTTGTCAGGAAAAAGAAAGAATTATCGAACAAAATCTTCACCGCAAGTGCAGTTGGGTAAGATTGTATAACTATCTCATGGTGGTGGGTCAATTATGTCATATATGTACATACATAAGTCCCTGATATTTTAATACATACTATATATTTTAGAATTTCATTAATATGAACACATACACACGCGCGCGTGGACACATATACTATATACATACACTATTCTGTGCTAGTATTTTAAATATATTTTTATGCTCTATTAATTAAAGTGCATTGTATTTGATTAAATCAGATAAATATATTTTATACAGTTATATTTGTAGATTGTTAAAATAAATTTGGCAAAGAAGTAAACATATTTGGAATGTATGTGCTACTCCTGTAGCATTAGAACAACAAAATATTTCTGTGCTTACAGAAGACAGCGCGAAGTAGAGCAAAAAATGGTTGAAGAAGAAGCTGCAAAGCGAATAGAGGAACTAGTGCAAAAGAGGGTGGAGGAAGAGCTAGAAAAGCGTAAAGAGGAAATAGAAGCTGAAGTACAAAGGAGAGTAGAAGAAGCTAAAAGGGCTATGGAGCGTCAAATGATGGAGGAAATGGAATGGAGACAAGCAAAGCTTCGTGAGGAGGAGAAACGAAGAGAGGTAAGACCAATCCAGAGAAACATTGGCCAGTGTTAGCCCAAGCGCTGTTTCGATCAACAGGAAATAAGTCTGGTGCTCTATCCTTGCATTATTTTTATATATAAATATATGATATATTTTGATAAATGCAGGACTATAATATGAATTAAATATATAATAGAGGAAATGTATTTTATAATTTAATAGCTTGACCGGTAAGGTGCAATTTAATTTAAATGTTTTTGAAAACTATAAAGAGAGGTTAGGATACTATATGTTTGCGCGTATTGACGTAAAAAAGAATTAGAAAATTCTAATTGGGCATTCCAAAAATTATATAAATATTACTAATTGAACATATCTATTGCAAAACTAACATGTGTGACTGTAGCGCTATATTATGCCTCTATTCCGCGATCACAGCGTTTGGGCTTGAAGCATTGTGGTTGATAACTATGAGAAAAATTATTATTAAACAGCCACATTGCTTCGACTTCCCAGCATCCACTGAGGTCGCGTTGTTGGGAATGTGTACTTTCTTTTGTGGAAAGAATTTTGTTATTATAGGCGCATGTATCAGATATTTATGAACAGAATATTGTATTTCTACCATGTATATATTTATATATTTGTACAACATTAATACCTTTCATCACACAATATTTCGATTGCCAGTCGTATCTACTATTGAAGAAGTTGCGTTCGAATGCACTAACTGCGTTTTTGCTCGCTACTTCTACAATTGTTGTACCTGACAATCTAACAGACCTAATTACTTATTGATCTAGTTTATATCCGCGTGTTTGAATGTCCACATAATCGCATCGTTTAAGCTCTCAAAGAGTAGAGGAAGAAGCATCCAATTACTTAAAGTTAGTGATCCCAAACTTTGTAACTTGCTAAGCAGAAAAAAAAGAATCGTAAGTTTGAAATAAAGTTATTTTTCTACGAAACTATAGGAAAGTGATATTTTTCCCTGAACAGTTTTTGCTGTCAGTGAAACAGTAGATTTAAAAAATTATTCAAACTTTTTTATGAAAAATCTCATCAAATCTTATCTTTAAGAATATGATTGCATAATTGTTTTTAACTTTATTTTGGCGGTACAATAACAATGATATTCTTACATTTATAGAAATAAAAATTGCGAATAGATTTTATCCTTTTTAATAGATCTTTTCTCACGTCCGAGAATATTCTATTTTTTCTTTTAATAATCATAAAATTTTTTAAAAATATAAGATAAATAATACTGTATGATTACTCCTATATTTGAAAATCGAAAATAGTATATCTAGTTTACCATTCTTGATAAAATTCTTTTTTGAAGAGGTTTACATATTATAATAGAAATAAACGATAGAATTGCTAATAGATTTTAATGATAATGAGAAGGAACATTTATTCTATCCCGTAACTTCGCTATTCCAAGCTCTTCTAACAGCTTTAATTTAGTATAACCAATATTCTATGAATTACAAGATGGGGTCCTGTTATTTGATCTAATTGGCAATGATTTTAAGTACTTAGAAAATAATATTTATATGCTCGCCTTTAAGTATTTATATTTTCTAAAATACGAATTTTCATTTACCTTTAAATACGAGTAGGAGTTTTCTTCTACTATGTTTTTTATGTATATGCACAATTGGTTATTTTCACCCCCGGGAAATCAGCACGTTCCGGTCAAATGGACAGCGACCCTGATTACAAGTTGACCATACTTTTATCCTTATTGCTTTGCACATTGAGTTTGCACTGAATATGTGAACAAGTTTGGGAGAAAATTAATTAGAAAGGGAGAGGTAGACCTTAAAGGGCAGAATTAGAATCCCATAGCAACAAAGCACGACCTAGCAATATATAGGTCACCTTCCTTACTGACTACCAACAGAAGATGCCGGTTTTTTACTCACTGCTGAGTGATTGTCGATGAAGAAGGCATCCCCTACGTGCTGGCGTGAGCTTCATTCAGGTATTATCCAATTTATATATTCATAATTCATTTTATACCGATATTATTATTATCATTCTTTGTTTAAACACTATATCGGAAAGACAATATTAGGGATTATTTTAGATTTGCTAAATATTAGTACCTGGGACACAACGCATTCTTCGACAGGTCGGGGCGGATGGCACCACTCGATCGTAAATATTTTTTTTAATACGTTTTCCATCTTTTTTTTTTTCAAATGCACATCAGCCATTATCGAAGATACATGAACAATAATCATTATTCTTTGTGAAATGTTCTTTATGTTTTTTTTTCAAACTTTTTTTTCTTGGTCTTCTTAATAAAATATTCTTACACTTACTGCATTTAGATTTTATCCTGCACTTAACAGAGTTACTCGACGTGTCGCGTTTAAGCAAGGAGAGTTGCAATTTTCTGTACGTTCTTTTGCATGCACAATGAATTGATTCAGAATCATAATTCACCTTTTTTTCACTTTCAAGTGGCATCCTAAGTCGTCGTATTTCCATCTGGGGAATCTGTCAATAAACAGCATTCGCTGGGAACTAAGAGAAGCTCATTTAATCCAAACGAAGGAACTGGGTTTATATACATCCTCCCTTACTTTTGTCTCAACAAGCCATCCTAATTCTTTAAAACCCGACCTCGAAATTTCATATATATTCCCGACTATTGCTCCCATATAAAAAAAACAATGGTTCTTAGGATGTATAACACTAGGCTGTTGACATAGCGGCACTATGATTTTTGGATATGAATGGTGTAACAACAGCTGGTGAGCAACACCATCATTGCTTCGTGTAAATAGATTCCATTGTCGTTGTAGGAGGAAGAGCGGAAGAAGCGTGAGGAACTAGAGAGGATCATGGAGGAGAACAACAGAAAAATAGAGGAAGCTCAGAAGAAACTGGTATGTTTCCGGTAGTCTAGGTCGTTTGTAGACTGATATTTTGAACGAACGTTCCTTCCGATAGGCTGAGGAAAGATTGGCCATGGTCGAACAACAACGTTTAATGGAAGAAGAAAGGCAGAGAATGAGGAAAGAACATGAAAAGCGTGTTAAAGAGGAACAGAAAAAAATCCTCGGAAAGAACAACTCGAGGCCTAAATTGTCCTTTACGCTAAAGCCAGTTACGTGAGTCTGTCTCATTTCGTGCAGTTTTACATGTGATATTTATGCATCGTGTCGATTTTGGAATTATTCATGTTCCGTAAGAACATTCGTCATAAGCTGCGCGTACATATGTACATGAATTATGCAGCAATAAGATCCAAAGTTCGCTGCGAATGTATTTGCGAAGATTATCGAAATCAAGCGACGTTGAATTTTTTTATTTAATTATGATGATAATACGTACATCAGAATTGAATAATTAATTCTATACTTGCCAGATTTCGAAGCCCGATACAGGTGGGATTTTACCTGTTCGAGACTACACCCATGTCAATACAGACGAAGTATTTCTTTTTATTGCAGAGATACGATAGAACTATAATTTGTATTCATCTACGTGTATGTCGTAAATTTTTGTACTCTCTAACGTTATATATTCTGTACAGGTTTGCTCGATCTGTTTGACGAAGGTGTAGTCTAGCCTAGTTAGGTGTGTTCTACAAATTGCAAATGCAATTTATATAATGTCATTTCTTCATAATTATACTCTACAAAGAATAATTTTATTTCAGTTAGATATATTAAAGAAACGAGAATTGTATTTATAGCGTTCGCGTTTTTAAGCTCGATAACAGTTGAGAATATTCAGATGGTCACATTACATGAACATGACCAAATAGATTTTGTAATTAAATGCAAGTGCATAAAAGAATTTTCTACGCAAATAGATAACTATTGTGCATTTGTAACACCTACACGAAAAATAATACCAGGAGAGCTAGTTTCTCTAGTACATTAAATCGAGAATCGTAATGGAATGTGCATACGTTTAGAATCTAATACAGAATTTGTTTTGTCAACAAAAAATAAAGAAAAAAATGACGTAAGCATGTTCTTTCTAATCAAAATTAAAGTAAGGAATAATAGCAATGCTGATGAAAAGACAAATGCAATGTTGAATGGATCATTTTGTACGTCTAACAACGTATGAATGCAACAGTATATGTTGGATTTGGACCAGTATATCTTGTGCGTATTTGTGTATAGACGTATATCAATATAACGAAAAAAGATCTGTTCACATAAGATTGTATATCTAAAAAACATTGTTACTTGTAAAATAAACACGTTTTTATTAAATCTTATTTTATTTTTTCTTTGTCATCCTACTGCGATATTTTTTTATATGAAAAGCTGATGTTTTTTTTTTTTACAGTTTTCGAGGTGAATTTGCTGTCGAAAGTAGTGCCTTGCCGCGAATTCCAAGGTTCGCTCCTTTTCCTAGAACGTTTCCGTAAAAAGGACTACGTTGTTTGAAGATGCACTCGAACTTACCACGAGGAGCTCTTTTATTTTTACGACGATCTATGATCACTTAAAATGAACATAATCGTGTTTCGTTTAATTCACTGTGCACAAGGCAAAAATTATATAATATAAATCCAATAATTACCTTTAATAGTATCTTCTATTATTTCTGGATAAAGTTCTTCGGTAACGGTACTACTTGGAGGGTGCAATCGTGGGTTCGTATTTATTTCGATTAACCAGACCGATAGGTCATCCATTATTAAAAAATCAGCGCCGTATAATTGAAAACTGTTTTTTCGATTGACCATATTTTCTTGGGATGCCAGAAGTGCTCCTATTAAATTTTGCTTGATACCTGGTTTAATGAGTCCCTCCCATGCTGATTCTCGGTCGGTATTTCTGAGAAACGCCAGACAACCGAGTAATTGCTCGAGGTTTCTTTAAGAGTCTGTATAAAATGCATACTTCAAGTATTCCTTGAATTTCTGAAGATTCCAGTGAAGTTCGCTGGGTATCTGTGAGTTCTGCCCTATTGTCTTTCTGTACTTGAGCTGCACGGTCGTGTTACATAAATGAATCGATTCGTGGAAATTGTCGAGAGTAAAATCTTTCGACGCGAAACGAAGCAGAATATCCCTTTAAAACAAATAATTCTGTGAAGAACTGCTAAACAAAGCAAGTTGTTGAAAGGTTGAAAAAGATCGTTACTTGTACATCCAGACTGTAAGGGGTTGCGTGCTGGTTATTAAGAACCACTGTCTAATATCAACCTTCGTTTTATAAACGAGTAGAGGTCGTTCTAAATGTGATTAATTAATAATCTAATTTATTCTTATTATTTTTCTGTTACCGCTGCGACTAAACAAAAAACTGACCTATGTACTTTTGTACGACATACTGCATGCATTCCTTAGCAGCTTGATTTATCTTGCTTAGGATGTCTTGCAACGAATTCTTAAGAATTATACCTTTACCCAAGCTCTTGTCACCTGGTTTTAAAATCCAGACATTCCGCATTCCATCAATTTGACTCTGAGGACGACACTCGATCATTTCTTTTATCATATTTGCGGTGAATCGTAAGAGTTCCTAACAAAAAATTTTCAATATAATCTATCATCATATTTTGATCTCGTATTAATTGCATACTTCGATATCGATGCCATCGTTCTTCTCCAATATTTCTCGTCTATGCAAAAGTCTTTCGTACCACGATAAAAATTGATTCCAATTAGAAACTGATATGTCTTTATAACTCTGTCCATCGATATCCTCGTGCGCGCAGATGCTACAATTTATTTGGATTCGATAGAAAATGCCTCGAGAGTACTTTACTTTGTTTTTTTAAAACCTTATGTATTCCGCGCATCGTTCAAGAGCGAATAAAACTGCTTTGATAGGGACAGTGCCGTCTTGGGACCAAACAGCATTTGGTCCAGCGATGCTGGCCAAGAATAAGAACCACTTGAGAATTCCCATGCAAGCTGTGATGTAAAAATCTTGCACGAATTCCTTTATCTGCACAGGCTGTACACTTGTGAGATGTTTTTATTACTATCAAGATGAAAAATCGTATACGAACCTGGTAAACATTGTAGCATCGTGGAAATTGTACGTTTGACACGCCAGTTTCATAGAACCAAGAAATATTTTCTAAATTATTGCACATATCGATCTGAAAGAATTTTAACGTAGTTTCTAACAGTTTCTTCGTACCTTCCGAGCGAAAAACGATTATGGATATTAGAAAATCACTTGCTATAAGTAACCTTTGATGTGAAATAGCATCCAGAGAATTTATTAATTATGGTTCTTTCTTCCGTTCTAACAGCTACTCTTTTATTAGTGGACCATATAAAATTGGCAGGATAACGTAATAATTTGTCAATCGTTTCCAGGCCAGCTGAAAGATAAAGAATGTATGTATATTTGTCGCTTTTATAGCAAATGGAATGAGTTTCTGTCAGCAACCTTCCGAGATTTCCGGTGACATCGAGAGCATTCTTCTGATGAACCTTTTCTCTATCCAGTTCCTTCTTCCTAGAGGCTTTCTTAGCACCGGAAAAGTGCCATAAATCACGAAAATCTTATGTTCGTTTACTGCCTTTGTGAGAACCTTCAGGATGAAGTTGATCTTTGCGTCCTCAGCAGAGAGAAGACTCAAGTATTCCCGAAGGATGATCTTGCCGTATGTGTTTACGTTTTCTTTCTCCTCTTCTTCCAGTAAATCGTCGAGATCGTCGCGGTTGCAAAGAATCTCGACGTTCGCGGTTCTCACAGGCTCTACGTTCGTAATCATTATAGAATCGGAAACTCTTACAATTATCTTTGATTCTTCTTCGATTCCCTTTGGATCTTTTGAATATATCTTATAAAAAATTTTGCGAGATAATATTTTTACGTGTTTTGGAATACTGGAAAATTCTGTTGGACTTTTTAATTCAACTCTGTCGTACCTGCCAACCTTGACAGTGCTCTTTAATCGAACAATCGGGGGAGGTTAACACAATTTGCCATTTGCGCGTTTTAATAGCTTCTACAACGTTCGAGTCTTCCAATTTATATTTTCCGCTTTCTGATATCTTAAAGTCTCCTTGGATGTCAGATAATCCATAGTTAGAATTTGTAATCAGATCTATGTTTTGATTTATTTGTTTGTCGTTTCGCGAAACAGTTATATAATCATTTTTTTGTCGCATCATGGAGTTTTTTCAATAACAAGTTTTTTGTATATTTTTATACTTTAACATGTTTTAGTAGCGTCAATCTTTCCACATCTCAATTTACTTGACAAATTTTCGATCAAAAATGACACCATTCGATGGTATTGACAATCGATAAGTGTGCTTTGATATTGTTCTATGTTCATGACTTAGAGTAAACAAAATGTTTTCTTTTTTTTTTTATTAAGCTTCTATAAATTGTTCTTTTTTTATACTATCCCACGTATTTCTGCATGCTCTATATTTTTTCACGGCTTCACGCATGGAGTCGTCCAACAATTTTTCCACTCTGGCCTTTTTAAAAATTGGCCTTTGCAATTCGACGTTAATTTTTTTCGATTTTTTTACTTGCATTGTTTCTCCTTCCACTCTCGTCAGATCGGTCTCTGCAACTGTATTCTTGATACTTTGGATCGGATCGAAGTCCTTTCGAAGAGGATTTTGTATGCTCATTTCACGTATCACTTCTGCTACAGACTTTAGCAAACGTTTATTCTTCACGATTCTATTTTCAATCAGTTTCTTTCTTTTGCAAATACTTCTGTCGTTCTGTGCGATAGTCGCGGGATCGTATGACCTCTTAGTACCACGAAGGATACTTCGTATGCCTTGGAACATATGAAGCACGTTACAAAGATAATATAAAAAGAAAAGAAATTAAATTTCCTTGAAATTTTACCTGACTGCACGTTTCTACTATTTTTCATACGTTCTTCAAGAAACATTTTGTCTTTCAACGCTATTTGTTTTTCGCATTTCGTAGGAAATCGTGACGTGCAGAATCTCGCGCAATAGTTGTTCTTCGCATCATTTTTCTCTCTCAAGCAGTTTCTCTTTTTCGTTAATCGTACAGTTTCTGTGAAACCGTTTCCAATTTCTCTTCGCATCGATCCTTTCTGCAAACAGGATTTCGGCCTTCTGTCTGAG
Organism: Bombus confusus; assembly: GCA_014737475.1. Lineage (NCBI taxonomy): Eukaryota > Metazoa > Arthropoda > Insecta > Hymenoptera > Apidae > Bombus > Bombus confusus. The sequence goes on along the minus strand of JACXIV010000020.1, from coordinate 5,596,293 downwards.
TGGATATATAACGTTTGATTAAATGTTACTCTCGGTGCACCGAGTGCTTTTCCGTCAGGCTTGGAAATGTGATCGTCGTTCGTGTACGTGCCACTGGACTTCGTTGGTAGATGCGGTGTTGAGTGCACTTGTTCGTCAAACTCGCTTTCCGAATCGGTGCAAGTGCCGGACAAATTGAACGAGATCGAATTTTCGTCTAACCGCAGCGAGTGGCAAGTGTCTGGCTGCTAAGGGAAAATTAGAGTAATTTAGTGGGCCAAAAGACAAGATTCGCCTTCTAAAGGCATGAAATTTCGTTGCATCGAGGAATTTTGTTTTAATATTATTCCGGACGGAATAATATTAAAAAGGAACCGCGCGAGGCATTCGCACCTTTCCGGAAAACCGAACACCTCGCGTCAGTTCTCCTACCACCCCATTACCGCGTGAAGAAAGGTTGATCGTAACGCTCAGGATGCCGTTGATTGAAAAACTAATGTTTCACAATAGCCAATCAGCGTGTGTTCTGAGCAAACTAGAGAGAACTCGTCGGGCAATTCGAAAACTGTAAAACGGTTACTTCTTCTTCCCTAGACGCTATGGGTTGTTCGACTCGGTGAAATTTAATTTAAATAAGAACAGACGTATCGCGTTAAAATTTGTTGCATCGTGGCGTTAAAGCGATCTCCTTTCCTTAACGATAGCTTTTAAGAGCTAAGTTTCGCAATATATCGTACCTCGATTTTGTGTTTGGATTGTCGAAAAAATGTGCATTGAAAATCATCTTCGTTGAGAATGGTATTGATATGTTTCTGATTAGGCGAATTCCCGGCGGATGCAGTATATCCAGAATTCCAAGATGAGTCGACGTACTCCATTCCACGTGACAAGTATGGACAAAAAGAACGTATATCGCTTAATTTTTTTACAGCTAATCATCGAATTTAGAGGAGAATCTTTGGAGAACGATGGTCTCCATTTGTCTGACTGTTCCACTTTAATAATTTTGATTTTTTTTTTTTAAGTTGCCATTGATGTTGGTTAATTGATGTCAAATCATGTTTTTTCGATTTGGAGAAGTCGATTTGATTTTGTTTCGGTATTTCCTTACAGGGAAGAAAAAAATCGGAAGATCTTAACGGTCGGTAGTATAGTTTTTTATTGATCATTTACAGTTCAGTTCAAATATACGTTCAAATATAGACTCTACGGATAGATCAACAATGGAAGAGTAACGAGTGCGGATCACAAAGACATTTTCAATCACTTAGTTAACCTTAAACCAACGGCATACATATCCGTGATGTCTGATAAAATTTTATTCTTTTTCTGACGAGGATATTTTTTGGGGACGTTACGACTTTTATTTTTCACGTTCACCGCTTGACCAACTTTGTTTGTAGTTAGAAGAGACGGCAACGTTGGTGTCTCCTGATTTATGGTGGACAGATGAGGAGTATTCTTCTTGTACTTTTTAATCGCCTCTCGTATCACCGTCTTAATTATCTAACGCATATGAAGAGAACATTATCCAGAATAAGATACGGCGCAAAAACTTCCTATAAAATTACATCTACCTTATCGTTGTTCGACTTCAAAGGTTTTTCTATTTTTGGAACCAATTTTGTAGATTGTTTCTGAAAAGCCATGATCTTGGAAACCAGAGATTGCGTTATAGGAGATGATTCTGTCTTACTGCTATCTGATCCGGCGAAAGTGTGCGATTTTCTCGGCATACGCGCTATATGTTTCTGAATATTGCCAATTTTTTCTTAATATACAATCGTTTTTCAAATAAAATCACCTGCTAATTACGCGATTTAATCATTGTAATACGTACCTGAACCGATGTAGGAAATTTTGACTTGACGTTGGGTACCGGGCCAACCACTGGTGCACTTTTCACGGTCGATTCCTGCTTATCGATCAGCACAGCAGTTATTAAGGGCTTTGGAGGTGCACTCGTTGGTAGAGATTGCCTTAACTTAGTCGAATCCACTTTGTAGTAAGCGTAAAATTCTTGGTCAAGCTGTATTTCTAACTCTTCGATCAAATCTACGATCACTGGACCGATTTGATTGTGCACAGTCGATTTCTTCTTCATTAAACAAGTCTACGATTATTTTCATTTAACGACGGATAAATATAAATTCATACACAATAGCGTCACTTTTTAGTTATATAATAATGTTTAATATATATTAATAGTTTCATGATTTCTTTTTTTTTTTCTGTACTAATATCTCTATAATATTTGATAAAAGATGGTTATCGCAAGTAATTTCTAACTTTCGGATGGCATCCTGTAAGGCTCGTAAAATTAAGAAATTATTTATAATTCTTCGATTTTCTTTTGATGCCTACCATCGGGGACTTCGAAACGAGACTAACTTTCGATTCCTGATTGTTCAAGTTAGGTTTCTTCCCACAAGTAGTTATTCTAGTCCCTTGAAGAGATAGAGCTGCGCCTAGATATGGTTGACAACTTGGCATCCTTTGTTTGTAAGCCAGCTCAAACTGCCCTGTGTCAACGTTTCTATCTTCTCGATAATCTATAACCACTGCGGAAAGCCACGTATAATATGTGATAAAACAGCGAGCCTAGCACTCGTATAAATAAATCGAAAGTTTCCAAGCACCTTTTATGGTGTCCTCCAGAACTTGCCTGCACAGGCGTGTCGTAACTTTGCTCGAGTAACTCATGTCAGGATGACTATTGATTTCGATCAGCCATACGGAAAAGTCATCCATAACCATAAAGTCAGCGCCATAGAGTTCGAAACTATTTTTTCGACGATCCATAGCTTCTTGACTAGCCAATAAAGAGCCAACCAGGCCTTGCTTCATTCCAGGATAGATTATATCGTCCCACGCTTTGTCGTGTCCTTGAGATCTGTTGGGGTTTCGTCAGTTGGAAATTTCAATCTGATCACGCGACTGAATCGAAGTGCATCATACTTGAGAAACTCTTTGAAGGTCGTAGCATCCCACATATTATCCGAGGGCAACGCAGCATTTCTATCGCCGCAATTCGTGTACTTGCACTGGATCGCGTGATTGCACAGATGAATCGACTCGTGGAAGTCCGTCAAACTGAATTTCTGGGAGCAGAATCGCAGGTAACTTTCCCTGCGAACAAGAGGATGCTCTATATTACTATCCCTTTCTTCGATGGATCGTGTTGCTCATACGATTCGCATGTCGAATATATCGCTCGATGAATACAATAATAGGAAGCCCATTTACGCAAACTGGGTTAGATCAGATCGGTTCCGCAAAAGGTGAACTCGTGACTGGTAATTTGCGATAACTCGTTTAAGAGTAGTGAATTACCCAATTATAATTTTAAATGCATATTAGCAAGTTGCTTCTTTCTGGTTTGTGAACTATTTCAAACATACATTGACGATAATTGCAATACGTTTTCCGCATAACAATTACACGATACGGATATTTACAAGCATAAGATAACGTGGCACGGAACAGAAATTGTTTCAAGTTATGCGTGGCCTGTACTTGTCTAACTACGATACGCTATAACTATGGCTAAAAAATTACTTGTATATCCAAAGAGTTAGGGGCTGGGCGCAGGTAATGACGAACCATTGTCTGATATCAAATTTAGTGCTGTGTATGAGTAATGGCCGTTCTATAAAAAAAGGGTACAACGTGTCTTAATTAGAAAACTACATTTATCCAGATCATAATGTACCGATCGATAATTCTTAAAGGCTGCAGCAATTACCAATGTATTTTTGTACGACGTAGCGCGTGTCTGATTTATTCGATGGATTCATCTTCGCCATGACATCTTCCAGTTTATTCAAGAGAACGATTCCTCGACCTCGACTTTTATTCCCCGGTTTCATGATCCACACGTTCATCACACCGTCCATATCGATTTGTGGCCAGTACTTCTTCATCTTCTTCAGGATATGCTTCGATGCCAAGAAGAATTTCTGTTCACACCGTGCTAAATTAATATAGTTCCCATGACTTCACTTGTCAGCGATTCGATCGAAATCGAGTTGCTTACTTGAAATGGCACATTGTTTCGAACGAACAGAGCTTGACCGTGAACGATCTGATAGTACCAGCTGATAAACTGATCCCATTGATGCACCCAAACCCTTTCGATTTCTTGGTCGATATCCTCGTGCGACTGTGCGCTAATGTAATCGCTGCATCGTTTAATCGCGAACTCTAACGCCTTCAAAGGCACCGTGCCAGTCGGTGATCTAACTGCGTTTTCACCTTCGTTGTTGATCTTACTAACTAACCATTTTAACAGGCCTAGACATGCTGTGAATCTATACGAAATATAGACGATAAAATAAAAATCAATCAAAATATCAATCAAATCAAAAATAATAGGGATATGATTCACCGAAAGTCTTCGACGAAAGCGTGCATCTGATCGCCTTGGCATAAATTATAGCAACGTGGAAAAAGTGTATTCGCCACTCCAGCCTCGTAATACCAGTGCATTTGTCTGACGCTCGAACATAAACCCACCTAAAGCAATCGATTTTCTTACAGGCATATATTATCCTCGTACAAAGTGTGCTTCACATGGCTGAAAGAAATCAGCCAAGGCCACTTCAGGTACCTTCGACGTGAATCCTGCCCGACAATATCTGTTAAAAATCGTCGTTTTGTTGTCCTGTGCTGGCCAACCGGGCCATTCCGATCCTGTGTTCCAGAGAAAATCCACCGTGTGATTAGTGAGCATTCTAGAGATCAATTGGCGCTCGCTTTGCTGATCCCTTAAATCGCCGATACCAGCCAACAATACAACGGGACTTGCATCCACGTTAAAATGTTGTTCGCCTAAGAAAGTCAACTTATATAATACCAAAGGTAAAGTACAAGATTTAAGAAGTTCACGAAGCGACTAAACTACCGTTGGTATTCTTTTTGAAGAACTTTTCGCACCATCCTCGTCTTAACATGCATTCGCGAATCACTCGCGCCCTTCCGTACACCATAAACGTGTGATGCGCAGCTATGGCATCTTTGACTATTTGTTTAATTCGCATGAATCGTTCGTGTAACGTCGGTGGAAGTTCCAAGCTCGACTGAACTGTTCCTGTATGACACAAACGATGTTAAAGTATACGCTGATGAATGGAGGGTAAAAAATTGGCTTTTGGGTCATAACCTTGAACTACATTCGCATCTGATACGACGTCTAGCGTTGGTTTCGGGTTGTTATCTAGCAATTCATCCACGACAGCCTGTTCTTCATTCTTGTCCGTTTTATCCGAGCTGGTCGGCTCCAAATTCGATAGCGCCTCATCGTTCGCTTTCATGTAGCGCACTTGCAAATCTGTAGGTTCGTCTGCACTGATGCACTCTGTTGGTCTTCAATTTCGCTTCATTGCAGTAGAGTTTGTTGAAGGAAGAACGAGCCCGAAGAGGTCAACGTTATTTTATCCTGGATCAGCTTACAAGGTTCGATAGCAGTTATTAAAACAGTGTTCCACCCCAAAAAAAAAGAAAAAAAAAAAAATAGACCTTTATCGCAATAAAAAATCGCATTAACACTCTGCATCCTCGAATTAGATCTTTTCCAGTACCTGTTGAATATTCGACGTTCCATCAACATTCTTCTCTCCGATTCAGAGGAATCACCTTCGATTTTTCTAATTGATAACCGCCGGTTCGAATCTAAACTGTTTAATGGAGGAATGCCCTCGATATTGCACGATCAGAGACCACATGCCTCGAACAGATTCGAGTCAGAGTTACAACGAAGAATCAACGAGACGGAAGCAAAACTCCGACTGAGCATGATCGAACAACAGACACCAGATATGTGTACAGAATCTAGAATTCCGTAAGCGTGCGCCCTGAAACCGTTTTAAACTACCCTAACTATTCAGCGAATTGGATAAAATCGCATGACTATGTCCTCCCCGAGCTATATTCTTACGTCGCATTATAAGATCTGCGAATATTAGATCAACTGGCTGATAAGGGTGATCATTTAGAATCTTCAAAATTTTTTTCTGAACTATTCTATCGTCAAAGATTTCCTAACGTATAGCTTCTAATTCTGAAACATCGAATTCACCCGCAATGAATTTTTTTTTTTTTTTTTTTTTTTTTTTGATATAATAGAATTTGTTAAATTTCAAACGTTGCGTTAATAAGTTACATAATGGAAGTTCAAAGGAGGTAAAAACAGCGAGGAAGGATAGGAGGGAATTGTTAGAATAGGAGGAGCGTACCAGGCACCCCTGCGGAACTTCACGACCATCGAATGCAGGTAAAGAAGCAAAAGCTATCGCGTGGGTTGCCCTAACCACTCCTGTTCCACAACCTCTGACCCACTTATGCGAATGCATCTTGGCTCGCGTGAAGAGGCGACCTGACGAATCACTTCGACCTGCTATCGCTAATTGCTCGAGTTCGATTTCATGCTGATAATTTTCTAAAATATATTCACCACATCGTACTATTTTGCGATTCGGCCGAACACTACGCGCTTTTGTTATCGGCTTCCTAGCTAAGTTGATAGTCGCGTGTGATAAAAGCAACGTCAAATTATTGCCTATGAGATAGTGAGTTCCTTCAGTAGAATGAAACTGCGCCGTAAATATGTCAGATAAATACCCATCGTCGTTTTTCCATGGTTTATTTCGTGATCATAATTTCGTAATCGTAATCTTACTTTCTTACCATTAGATATGGTGCGATATATGTTGTGGGAAATCATAGAATATAGCTGTACGACTGCATTCGTAGAGAGTAGGATACAGTTGTATGTTGCTGCAATTCTTACTGGAATATTGAAAAGAGTAGGAAATACAGACGAGCTCCGAAAAAACGAATGATCCAAAGGATAAACATGTCACTGTCGATGACAGGAAGTATTTGAAAATGGTAAGAAATGAAGTTGCTCGAGTCTCTTTACTTCTAAAACTCGTGATTTTAATGTTGAGCATTTCACGAATTACTGGTAGTAATGTTGTGTGTTTTTCAAAATGTATTAATGTTTTTTGTTTTAGGCATTAATAATTAATGGAAGCATTATCAGGGAACGAATAGTATTAGAATAAATAAGAATTGCAGTATGTCATGGAAACATATGAGTAATAACTGTTCAAAATGGCGCGCCGCATTATTTATCGAAGAATGCTGGGACTCTACTCTGACGAGTTATCTGTCGGTATAAATGTCGGTTTTACCAATAGAACGACTCTATGTTAACCTATACACCGCAAACGTAACAAAGTGGAATTACATTATTTTTTACATTCTGACACAAGTCAGAAGATATAAAACGCATGTGTAGCAAGTATGGCTCACTTAATCAGGAACGTTTCTCTTCTACTATTCACAGAAGAGTGCATAGAAGAATATTTCGATGACATGAACTTTTTTCACGGTGAGTACTGGAACTTCATTCATAAACGACCAGTAGCCGATATAACTGATTCATAGAATTATAATAAATTTATATTTATTCACAATGTCTTACTTATACCCATTGTTATGGTCGTTTGTACACCACTAACGTACTGTTCAATAAAAATAATGATCAAAATTTGGAACTGACACTTTTATTTTTCACATATTATATATATATATATATATAATATATTGTATATATTATAATATTATATATATATATATAACCTATTTTATCATGATTTTATAATTTTTTATCATTTATACACCCAAATGCAAATATGATACCTACATACATAGTCTCACAATACCATAAATAAAAGTTTCGCACAAATAATATAGAAATTTTAGATATAATTTTACTTCTTTTTTACTCTCGCATGCCGTGAATTGTAACGCTTTCGAATTCTATTACTTTGAACATTGTACTGAATAAAATAGATTTTCGAACAATCGAATTTTGAAATACTCGTAGTGAGCGCTCGACGATGTTCAATTTTTTTCTCGACGATAAATTCGAAGTCATTATTCCTTTGTGACGAATTAAATTAATTCTTGTAAAAGTTAAAATGAATTTCCTGCGGAGAAGATATGAACCACTTCAAGTAAAGCATGAAAATCTTGAACATGTTTCAGTTGGATGCTTCAAATTGGCGCTGAGCAAATTTTTAGGTCTCGGCATCATCAGTGGCTCTCTTCTCGGTTAGAAAATATATTTTTATGTAACCTTCGTAATTATCATGAATTTAATAAACTGCGTTTTTATGCAATAGCTGCATGTATAATTAACTTCGTGTATAACATTATATTGTATTACGTTTTTGTTTGTTAGTTAAGATACCACAGATTGTAAAAATTCTTAGAAATAAAAGTGGAGAAGGTATCAATGTCTTCAGCGTGTTACTGGACCTATTTGCCATGACTGCAATGGTATCCTACAGTTTTATAAGTGGTTTCCCATTCAGGTACTGTAATTAAAATTATACATACTTTTTATATTTTTATACATTCACATTATAATTAATCGATGAATGATTGGATTCCAGTTCATGGGGCGATGGAGTCTTTTTAGGTATACAAACTTTAGCAATTGCAATATTAGTCATGCATTTCAGTGGTAATACAGTTCAAGCAACTGCATTCCTTGCCGCTTACCTAGCAGTGTTCTTTGCTGCTACTAGTGGCTTGACCCCGGTGAATATTCTCTGGGGTTGTCAGGCAATGAATATACCCATTGTACTTGCCAGTAAGGTATAATGCTTGTAAATACAGATCATTATATAATATATATAAACTTACTGAAAATAAATTTATAATTTCATGTTGTTTCAGTTAATGCAAGCCTACACGAATTACTCTAATGGAAACACTGGTCAGCTATCAGCAATAACAGCTTTTATGCTCCTCTTTGGATCTCTTACACGAATATTCACCTCTATCCAAGAAACAGGAGATACCACAATGATAATAATGTATATGTGCTCTTCCATGTCAAATGCTATAATAGCTGCACAAATTTTGTATTATTGGAATGTAGATACGAAAAGCGAAGTTGCAACAAAGAAAGATCAATAAGTAAATTAATAAAATTTTTAATATTCTGGGAAATAATCAAATAATGAAATCAAAAAACCGTGCAACGAAATAAAATATGTAAGTTGGTGAAAATAAATGAAATCAGCATTCTGATATCAATAGTCTGAGAAGGATACATCTACTCCAATGAAGAAGGTATAAATGTATCTAAGTTAATAAACTAATATTTTAAATACCCTAAACTTATATTTTAGTCACCGAGTATGTATTACATTCATGACTCTCTTCTATTTAACAAGTTATAATTTTAAATTTGCTATAAATCATACTATCTTAAAAGTAGAAAATATCTTAGAAATAAACATACTATAAAAATCGTATTTGTTATTATTTCTAAAAGTTTCAAACCTGATGCAAATTTTGTAATGGAGAATCTAACCTTTTTAGTAGAAATAAAGTTTCATTAGCAAGAAATTGTCATTTTAAATTGACTGGCAAAGCGGAAGTGATATAGTTCGCTGACACTACGTATAGTGTTGTTCGTTAGCTATAGTAAGAGAGGGGAGAGCGATTCACGCAGGCGTCTCTGAGTTTAACGTTTCCGGCTCTGTCGTAATCGTGACTTGTGCAGTGTATGGTGAAATATAGGAACGCAGTTGTTTAATCGTCGATAATGATACGTAGTGGGCAGTGATATAGTTGGAAAACACGTTAACAAATCGTCGGAAGATAATACGGAAGCAACGGTGAGTAATAATCCGGCTTCTTTTTTGGCCAGTCTGGCATGCCCATGAAAAAATGGGTGTGGATGAGTTTTGGAAAAGAAGGCCATTTGGAGCGTCATGGCGCCATCATCCTTCGCAATCCGGCTTCCCGACGACCATCTTGTTATCGATAAATCAATATAACGCGCCTTTCTTCCTATGTAAGCGTTTCTCTTGAGTAAACGAATATTCTACAGATTTATTCTGTTACGTCGTTTATACGATTCGCCAGAGGAATATCAACAGCTACAGGTAAATTGTTCAGAGAACCGGTTCTTGGTAATTCGCTTTGTCTGGGCGCGTTCTTGCACAGAATGCCATTCCTTTTTGGAGATACGATTTACGTTCGATGAAACCATACAAAACCGATACGTTGTTACTGCTAGCATTTGACCAACCCTTAGACGATTGAAATACCAGAATTTTCTGGCTATCACCGTGGAGAGCGGTTTATCAGTTACAAACACGTGTCCTTGGCTGTTGGATGATGTCCTTTTTTGCATGCCAATTTCGGGCAGTCGGTCAGAGGCAGCTATTAACAATTTTGACAATATTTGTATAATATCTTGGATATTGGAGAAAAAAGAGAAAACATTACGAATTTGCCGATTTTCATAGTATTGCAGGACTAGGTTGCTTGCAGTACACAATCAAAATGGAGTCAATGGATGCGCGTCTTGTGGCGCAAGCATTGAACTACCATGGGCAACAGTTGCAGAAAGTGTGGGAAGGAGAACGCAACGAGAACGAGCTGGCTATGCTCAATCTCAAGGAACCAAACTTTGAGATCTATCAACAACGTCAAAAGACTCTAAGGTATGTGTTAGATGATTCCTTCGAGTAATATTATACATCAGATGTTTTGAAATGCATCGTACGCTCAAACTTATTACTTCTTTTTTAATAGTTTTGGTGATAGAGGAAAGAGGCTAAAGCTACAGCAGTTCCTTGCAAAGAAGGCAGATGCCCTTTATGATAAATCAAATTTGGAGAAAACAATTGAACCTATCAAGCAAGAATTAGGAGATGAAGGTACCGTTTCACTTCTTTCTACACACCCTAGTATGATTCATCATGTATTGCACAATAATCTGAAACTAATTTGTTGTATGTATTGTTTCAGAATTTTATGCAACAATGCCAGGCCTTGATACTTTTGTCACCATGGAGAAATCTCAACGTATTCGAAACTTTTTGGAGGTGATAATTTATTATTTTAATAATTGATATAAAAATAAATAATTTGATAATTAAGAAACAGAGTTCTAATAAAATATTTCTTTTTAGAGTTTGGTGATTGGAGATGTTATTTACGCGCAAGTGATGGGTAAAAGTGCTGCTGGACTTCTTCTGAAGGTGCTTTGCAACTGCAGCGATTGCCCCAGAGTTGTTACTGATTTAGGAGTTAAGGTATATTAAGTTTTTCATTGTTTATTTATATTAATTAAAAAGTAACCGTGTCCTCTTCAATCATGTCTAAAAATAATTAATTATTTAATTTATAGGCTCTAATATTGAACACGGCCACAGTGCCGGCGGTGGACAAGAAAGGTGTAACAAGAAGCTACATGGCAAATGACCTCATCTGCGTCGTAGTCAGTGAAGTTAACGTTGAAGCCGAGCGAGTTGTTGCAGTTATGAACGTACCTGCCCGCGAAGGGCAAGCACCGCACCCACCTATGGGACTTATCCATTCTGATGATCTTCCAGAAGCTTATAAGTAAGTAATAAAAGATCTGGATAAGTACATTTACTCCTTGTATTTATAATAATGCTTCACTAACTCTTGTAAACTGATATGTATATCACTATAGGAAGTTTTGTATACACAATATAAATGGTAAAAGTGTCTTGTGATGCATCAGTAGCACTTTTGACTCAAAATTTGTATTTGTATTATAAATCGTTCTTTGATCATTTGCTTGTTGCGATATACCTTGAGAGCACTTGTGCACTAACAGAAGGCAGGGGGAATATTTTCTGACACTGGTAGTTTCGAATTTAGGATTGACATAACAGTTTCAATCGTGGTCGAAACATATCTCCTATTGACAGTGTAGTTATTTTATTTGTAACTTGCATAATACGCGACAGTACAGATTTGCATCTTTAGTGTTTTGTTTAATATTTTTCGTTAAAAAAGAAGGTAAGAAAAATGGTATGGTGGCCAAAAAAAATTGAGATTTAACAGACGCACTGTGATACTAACAAAACAAGGTAAATTAGATTTGATTCCTCTTACACGTTTTTATGAATTTAGGTGCCAGACACTCTCAATAACGTAAAAAGTTGATAGTCAGTATGATGATGAATTTATAATGTGATACAAATGATTCAAACCTTGAGCATTGGTTGACATGGCTCTGTTGCGCACAATATTCTATCTACGTTTGTGATATGTTACTCTCAAAGCACCAGCCAAACAATGGCGCCAAATGACATCAATGTCTTTTGAGGTTGCATTTCCAGTATGAGATGTTGAGCCTTGGGTGGCCAGAGTGAGTGCTGCAGACGGTAGGTATAATAATGATTTATTGTTGTTTGGTCTCTTATTATAGACGAATAATAAAATAAGTAAAATAGCAAGCATTTAAAAAATTGATTATTTTTAATGCCCCATTAAAATATTTTTATGTATTAAGGATCCTTTTGCTCGAGTTTAATGCATATCTAAAGTGCATGATACGTCAATGTGTTGTCGATGTTTCATATGTATCACATTACCAAGTGGAGTAAAACTTTAGATTATTCAAGAAGTTAAAGCAGAGACCAAATAACTAAAATCTTAATCGCCCGAACCTTTACCTTTAAGCCTCAAAAGAATTGCGCCTTGTCATAATAATGCCTCATTTAAACTTACAGCTTAAATTGACAAATAAAAAATATAAAAAAATGATGTCATGTTTGAATTGACACCACAAAATGCAAAACAGGCGAAAGTACTACTACATATATATAAAAAAAATTTTTTTGGTCAACTTGGAAGATAAAATATACTCAGGCGTGGCTCCCAACCTATCCTAGGGCTATGCAATTTATTTTATCGCACCAAAAACTTATAAAAACCAAACCACCGTCGATTGATGATAGGCTGTGTGCTTTTATGTTGAGAAATCCTCTGATTACAAACATGATACAAAATACTAGAAATATACGTCTTAGCGGTACATGAAAGGTGAGAGACGAGTTTACATAATAATGAGGTTGTGTACCATTGTAAATTTATACATAAGAAATAATCTGGTAATAAAGGAAACCTACCAAACTTTCTACAATGTATCCCCGTTTCGGACCCCTGCTGCTTGTTAACGGTACAAACGTAGATTTTGATCGACTCTAATACCATGAGGTGTCTGATAATATCTTTGCTCTAATTAGAAGAAATTCTTTTTCTCCGGAGCATCTTTGGCATTAGTGTCGTATCGTTGAATAATTCATGTAGATCGAAAAGAAGAGGCGAATAATTATGCAGGGATGAATAAGCCGATGAAGGGTGTGCCGTGCGTTAACACGTGCAAGGAATAGCAGCACAAAGGACATATATATTAATATGCATGAATATATACATATATATCTATATATAAGACGACGAGATGTCGAAAAAACTGAGGGGAAAACAATCAGATTGAAATAAAAACCTCTACCAGGAAATGAACTCAGGAATTGTGAAGATTCGGTCATCATGATTATCAAGTCTTTAGTTTTACCGTTAACGAAGTAGCTTTGGTATCCTCTTTTTGGCAAAGGACAAAATGATTTTTACATCTTGATAATTGGTCGTTTCTCTCTGTGGTGTAGGAAAGCAATGGACAACAAAGGACAGTCTTACGAAGCGATGTTGGAGAATAGTACTGGCTTCAACAACCCAAACAACATTAAATATCTTTGCGACTTGATGGGTCTCGGTCAAGAAAACCATTCCAATATGGTTGGTTTGAGGTAAAGTATCAATCCCTTATACTCATTTCTTAGTATAACTGATCAAATAAATGATCTCATCAACCTTCGAAAACATCTTTTTTTTTGTTACAGAGAAAGGTTCCCACCCAATGAATATGCATCTGAATTAAGACAAGCACAGGCTAGTAAATGGGCATTCCGAAGCGTAGCCGAAGGTATAGATCATTTCAAGGCTGGGCGTCATACAGAAGCCTTCCAGTGTTTAAATAAGGCACTTACCGTAGACCCACGAAACGTCGAAGGATTAGTGGCACGTGGAGCATTGTAAGTTACAAGCTACTACTTAACGCAAATGAAGCATATTATTTTAAATTATGCTTATTTTACATGTTTATATATTTGTTGTTGCAGATTCGCTAATAGCGGTAGTTTCAAGAAAGCGATCGATGACTTTGAAACAGCATTGAAGCTGAATCAAACTCATACGAACGCGCGTAAATACATGGCCGAGACTCTCGTTGCTCTAGGCCGAAGTTACGAAGATGAGAAGAAGTACGAAGAAGCTCAAAAGGCATATGAAAATTGCTTGGCGATTGCTCCATTCCACGAGGAAGCGAGAAACTCGATCGAATACATCAAGTCTAAGACATTAACATCTTCTCTGAATCCTTTGGATACATTCAAGAGTTTCGAAACTGAAAATGATGTCGGGGAAAATAAGAAAGAGAAGAAGAAACGCAAGAAGGAGAGAAAGTCGCGCTCGAAGAAGAGACAGAGATGGAGTTCGAGTTCGAGTTCATCATCGAGCGGTTCTTCGAGTTCCTCCAGCTCTGAGTCCAGCAGTTCTTCTTCATCCGCAAGTTCGCGATCAGCATCCCGATCACCTGGTCGCAAGCGGAAACATAAGAAAGATCATCGCGGCTCACTTTCACCTCTCAGCAAGCGTATGGCTCAATACAACAACCCACCAGCTGCTACCACAGCTGCACATGACGTAATCGCTCCAGTATCTTACAGTTCAAATACTCGAGATAAGATGGACGATTACGAGATAAAAGTACGAAAATTCCTGGAACAGACGAAAGATGATTCCGATTATGAAGATAAGGTAAGAATTACATACGTTTTTTTATGAACATTCTATAATTTATACTTTCTGTTTTATAATTTCAATGTTATTATCTTTTCTACACTCTTAGGTAAGGAAATTCCTGGAAGAAACGGCTAGATGGAAGAGAGAAAGGGAGAAGGAAAAGAAACATTCAGAAAGTGAGAAAATGAAGAAGAAGAAGAAGAAAGAGAAGAAAGGAAAAGACAAAGATAAAGAAGACAAGAAAAGCAGGAAGAAGAAAAAGAAAGAAGAGAGGAAGAAACGCAAAAACAAGGACAAACTCGAACGAGATTTAGAAGCCTTAAAAAAGTCTTCATTGCCGGATTTAGAACAATTGGAATCAAAACTGAATGCGTATTATGCAAAAGTTGAAAAAGAGACTGCCGTCTTGAAAAGGTTGGAACCTTTATGGCCAGTTCGTGATCATGTTTTCCGTTTTGGTTATTTGTTTTTACGAAAGTTTTGTCTATTAATTTATAAAAATAGTATGAATATCGTTTTCGATGTTACATTTAGTTTGTGTTTCCTTAGCAAATTTTCCGTGATTAACTTGATTTTTTAAAGATACATGAATGGAAACGCGGGTTTTAACATCTCGTATTTTATTTATGTTTTTATATTTACTAGGTATGTAGCTCAGTATAATGACATAGCTTCCCCTCTTAGCAACGCGGAGAAGCTCGCTGAAAGTTCACGAAGGGAGGAAGAACTGCGCAGAGAGAGAGAAAGGGAAAGAGACGAGGCTTCAAAGGCGTATCACGAACGAGAAGCTAGAATACCAATGACCGCACAGCAGCGCAAAGGTAAGGACCAGAGGCCTGTTAGAGAAAAACGGGTGCAACCTGCAGCTAGCGAATATAATCTATGCCCGTTTTATTTTACATTCTTTTTACAGAGATTCAGAGGAAACCACTGACAGACATATTTGAACAAGAGTCGCAACTGATTCATCCAGAACCGAAATTACCTACTCTCGACACAGCTGCATTAAATGCGAAATGGAAAGCTGCACAAGCCGCTAGGTAAAAAGCTTTACCAGTTCTAAAGCTACATTTTAATACAATCTGTTACATGTTGGTGTATATTTGGACATGACTATTTTTTTTATTTGTTTAGGCAAAAGGATGTTCTTCCACAAAAATGGCAAGATGTACCGGTAGAGAACAAAAAGATGCAGTCCAATGTAGATAGCGACGAAGATGATGATAACGAGCTAGAGGAGAAACTGCAACGAGCAGCACTGGAAAAATCCATGAATATACGGAAGCAAATGCAGCGTGAACTCGCAGAGAAGAGAGCAGCAGCCGCTCAGCCCATGTCCGCACCAACTCCGCCACCATTACCCAAAGAACCTCCGATGCCTAAGCAGGCACCGGTCAAATATCCCACACCACAACCACAGAACAAATTTCAGTCGTATAAAGATCCTTCTATATCTGTAACGCAAACAACACCGACAAAGTTTAGTTCTAATAACAATCTTGGTGGTAAGTTCCAGCCGATTGGACAGAGTGGTAATAGCGGTGCTGGTCATCCACCAGAACCACCACGTCCGCCTCCACCAACAAAGAACCAAAACCAGGCTAAAGGTCCTAGAACAGATTCTGATAGCGAGGCAGAAAGGCAACACCGACAAACACCTAAGAAACGCGAATCTACTGGTAGGGGAGGAGCTGTAACTAAACGAATGAGTAGAGATCGTCCAGCTAAACGGTCGCGCAGCAGATCGCGTAGTGCCTCTAGTTCGGGCTCTTCGAGGTCACGTTCGCCTAGAAGAAGCCGTTCAAGATCGTACTCGAATCGAAGATCTGGAAGTTACGAGAGAAAATACAGTCGATCTCCGTCGGGTACTTACAGTAGATCACGCTCTAGATCACGTTCTCGATCTTACACCAGGAGTCGTAGTCGCAGTAGGTCTGGAGACAGGAGTTACTATCGCAAGAGACAATTCCGGCCATACAATAATCGCGGCACTTACTACAAGCCCCGTTTCCAGGGCTTCAATAATCCAAACCATCGTGGCGGTGGTAACAATTTCCAAAATCGTAATCGGTTCTATAATAATCAACACAACAATCGTTTTGGCAATAGACGTGGCGGTGGTTTTAATAATCGTGGCGGTGGACGCGGACGTGGTGGCAATCGTGGTGGTAGATTTTTCCACGGTAAGCAGGGCTTCCGCGACTTCCGAGATAGGCGAGACTTTAGAGACCGGCGTGCCGCTTCTCGCGATAGATACAGCGACCGCAGTTACTCTCCTGATCCGATGAGAAAAGTAGACGAAGCAAAGGAAAAGATCAACAAGATGCTCGAGGGCGGAGATGACGTGATGGAGCATCAGCAAGGTGGCGGAGGATCGAATGTTCCTCCTAGTAAAAGACAAGATGGACCTTTAAGCGAGGGTGAAGAGAGGGACGACGATGACTACGAGAGGTGGGGAGAGGGCGAGGGGGGCGACACAGCTAACAAGGTTGGTTAGGTCTCTTCTGTGTAGGCTTTCGCGAAAGAATAGCCTATCTTGGTGATGACGATCATGATATTCCGGATGATGATAATATGAGGAATAAATAATGAGGATAATGATGGTCATGATGATGATGATGATGATAATGATGATGATGATGATGGTGGTGATGATGATGATGATATGATGATATGATGATGGTGATGGTGATGAGCCACACGTGCAAGAAACACACGACCTAGGAGCCAACTAAATCTCGTTTGTTGTTAGAATGAGGTTGGACCTGTCGACGATAACCTGGAAGGCAAGGAGTACTTCATTGAGCGCATGAAGCAGCGAAGCAAGAATGTTTTAATGCAGAGAACCCTTGCTGCTAAGGTTTGGTAGAAACCCCGTTGCCGTTGCTGCTTCTTCGATTCTTCTTCATCTGTGATATAGTTACTTCTCGCCAACGTAAAACATCGACCGGATCACGTGAGACAGACTTACTCAATTTTTATACCGATCGCTTTCGGTATATTTAAAATACAGTGTAGAGGGATATATATTAAGGAAAAACTGATCGTGATAGTTGCGAGAAATGTACTTTTTTCTTTCGACTTTTTAACTTTTATCAGAGTTAACAGCGAACGAGTACAGTATAATAGCATTATATTACCGAGAAGGATCTGCGATCGATGTTATTTCTATCTTTTAGTAATTGTGCATGGATATTTACATGGTAAATATTCATGACATATAGTATACATATATAAATGTGCGTTTCTCGTCAATTCAATAATACGTTTGCATCGCTAAGTTGACGAACGTCTATAACTTGCGATGTCTTTTTCTTTTTTTAATTTTTAGCAAAAATGAAAATTTTACACACCTTTCAGCTTTAGTACTTATTTTCGTATTGTAATAAAACTTTTGTTTTCTAAGTATTACGGAAGGAAAAAAAATAGAAGCTTCTGCTGTGACGCGCACTTTTAAAGGGAAGTATTTGGTCGCGCTATTTGATGTACGCGAGTGGCTTTTCATCATTCATTGTCATGAGAGAAAGGGTAAAACACCTATAAGTGTCGGTAAAACGCATTATTCGCAACGTGAAATGAATCCATTTTCGATCTAAGATTTTTCTTCGCGTTGATTTGTAACTATTTCAACAATTGCGCTTGACGTTTCGAATTTACTGCGTTTGACCAGTAGAAAAGCTGTAGTCATTTACGGATATCGTCGATTCTGGCCAAGTAAACTTGAGTCGCGAATCGCCAACGCGAAGAAGAGACTTTCTTAGTAAGGAATCTAGTTTTTCCCTCAAGTCGAAACATCCATGAATTATTCTTCGTAATTACTTTATTTCGAGATACGTTATCACACCTTCTCTTTATTATAAAATACTTACGTTAAGGTATCAACAAAAGTAATTTACTAGTAAGACACTTATATATGTTGTATGTAAACGAGTTACTGTACAATTAAAAAAAATCCGCAAATACATAACGTAAAAAATGTAAATTAATGGTTTTATTCTTCAGCGTTTATTTTTAGTTTATACCCGCATATGTGACTCTTCGTTGGTTATACTAGCTTCGTTTCACTTTTTTATCTCCCTGATGCGTCACTTACCGAGTCCTTGTTCGGAGAACGTTGCTTTATTTATGCAACAGAAACTGGTTCTCTTATTGATAGCAGGCCGATTTGGTTATCGCTATATTGCATTCGCAAACGGGTATTTAAACTTGCAGTCGCCCATAGTTACTCGCATTCCTTCTTTGGCACTAGCAGGAAAATGAAGCTTTTACCAGTGCATTTCGTTTTACTTGTTTCAAGTTCTTTCCTGTTTGAGTATACAGGCATGGTAACGGGAGCGGTACTTTCTAGTAAGTAACTTTTTATTTAATCGCACATTTTCCAGTGTTTCGATTAACGTGAATCAATTTTACATTTCTCTTCCTTTGTCTTTAATTTTGAAGGACCCGAAATAGTCTTGGTCGAAGACACGTGCAGGGAAAATGAAATTTTCAGCCAATGTCAGGCAAGTCCGAATTGCGAAAAGAGTTGCGACAATATCGATATCTGGGAATCGGTGCCTTGTATCCAGACTAAAAATTGCGTAAGTGGTTGCATTTGTGAAGAGGGATACGTACGCGACAAGAGTCAAGGAGTTTGCATTTTGGAAAATAGCTGTCCTAGAGTTAGGCATTAATTTCACACGAGGACGAGTTGTATCATTTGCCATCATTTAACAGAGATATTTAGCATATTCTCGTATATTAAAAGATAGTAGAAAAATATTAAACAACCAGTTGTTACAGTGACGATTCTCTTTCCTTTCGTTCGTGTTACTCCTCTTATTTAGATAAGTAATATACATATTTTTATCAGGCTGTGAAACGATTGTTTTTTCTCGCGATAATTTACATTCTAATCGGAACGATTTTTTTATAGCGGCATAAATAAGAGATGCGTAGACGCATTTTGGTGGAAAGTGGTGGGGGAATGTGGCGGCGCGCGATATGATAGCGTTTTGAGATGGTTCAGTTCCGCGCCGTCTCACGTGCGCGACACATTTCGACAAACGTGGAATCATCGGTGTGACAAATCGTGCCGTACGTACGTCTAAATTAATTTCATCTCTACACGATCACCCATTATCATTTCTTCTTATATTATTTCTTTCACGATTCATTCATACCCGGCACATTATTTTTGTTCGTCTTTCGTTTTATTAGAAAAATTTCGTTCGACATTTTTCTACGCATCTATCCTTTTCTTATTACCTTTTCCATTACGATCCGTGAGACAACGAAATACAGTGCAACAGTGTGTTCAGTGTTCTTGGATATAATCATGGATAAGAGAACCGAACGGATCAGCCGTTTCGAACGTAAGTTGACAACGATTTAAATTTCTCGTGCATTATGTTTTTTTTTCTTACGAGTAGTTGACGCGAATGGTCGGAACGAGTCGCGCTGCTTATTGAAGTTCAATTACCAGCGCAGCGGTGACCGTGATTATTCTCTATCGAGCAGTCGAAAAAAGAAGGCTGCGGCCACCTCGATCGAGCATCCCTCTGGGTCCACGTCCATTGTGATTTTAATAAGCCTTATGCAAATTACAAATGAAATTGTCAGCGGCAGGCCCGCGGTCCATTCTTCGTCGTTGATGGGGACAATTAGAAGAGCTTTGTCCGGCGACCACGCGTTGTCCGGCTGCTCGGCAACTTGAGTCCCAACGAGAGGACCGCCCGCCAACCCCTAATGTTTGTATCCGGTCCCCAGGACGTTCGCTTCCGATCCCAAAGTGTCTCTCTGCCTGCTGACGATCGACTTCTTCGGCTCTCTACCGAGTTAATCGACGTAGTTGTAGAACTGCTACGTTATACTTGAAAAATGATACAACGAAATTTCATTAACTAAGAAAAGGAAGAACCTGTTTTACTATTAGTCGCTGTTCGGACAACGATCTTAGTTATTAATCCGTTGGCATTAGCCGCCAGTGTGTTTTACGACTCTATTTATTTGAGAAGCGGAATTCGAAGCTCCGACGAAGACCTTTGTCTCGTTCCTGGGAGAACGCAAGAACATCGTAGACACAGATCGTTGATTCTTGCAATCGAAGGGAGGAGGAGGAGGAGAAGGAGGAGGAAAAGCGGCAGAAGTCACGAGCCAGGGCAGAAAAGCGGAAGAGTTGGCGGGAGGTGGTTGGGAATCGAACGGAATCATGGAGGCTGGAGGTCGATGGTTTGGGGTGGAGATAAGTTTTTACGGTAGGGTTACTAACTTACGGACTCGGCATTGTCGAGTTGCCGGTGACGGGAGGACAATGCGCGTTCGGGACACAATGCTTCACTCTGGAATCTGAAGGCAGTCTTGACTATCAACCTGCAACCACCCCTCACATCTGTGTCTACCAATACTTGCCCTTCTTGCACATACCACCCTTCTATTGCCAACCGCGTCTTCGCTCCGCGCGTCGTTACTTTCTCATTCTGACATCTTTGCCGCTCTTCGAGGTTCGACCAAAAAAAGAATCTCTTTGTCATCTTCGGGGTAGTAACGAATCGTTCTCAATTCCATGGCTGTTTCGTAATCTTGTACACAAGAAACGTCGTTTCATTTCATCTTATCGTGCGCTACGTTAAAGAAACAAATTTATATGGTACAACACGACTGTCTTGTCACGGCTAACTGCAGAAGGTCAAGGTTTCTGGGCTAGGCGAATCGCACATAAAGAACGGATGGAAAAAAAAAGAGACTCGGAATGGATGGTCGCTATCCGAGGAGAAGGTGTACGCGTTTGCAATCACTCGCAGCTTGGCAGTGTTGCGATCAAAGCAAAGATGAAGCGGAGGAAGAAGCGCACGACGTAGATGGCTGAGTGGTAAAAAGACAGGAGCGGCAAAGACGCAGAGGAAGGAAAAGAGAATAGACGAAGAGGGTGGGACGACGAAGGGAGGAGACGGTGGAGAACAAGAGACAGACGGCCGAGCATTTCAATCGCTCTTAGGCTCTCTCTTTGGCTTTGCTTTTCCGTTCCTTTCTCGCACAAAAGCTACATTGTTTCGTCCCTACGTTCATATGGACGCGGGCTAAAATACTCCTCTTTTCTGCCGGCAGCGCGGATACACCGAAAAGCAGGCCGCAGACAGACGTACGTGACACACGTATGCCAAAAGCAACAGCAACGTCGCTACCATCGTCAGCATCGTTCGCTGGCATACAATCCTTTCTCGTACATTCAATGCTCGTCGCCCACTCGGTATCCTTTTGTCGCTGTTTATAGCTCTATAGGCCCGGTATTCCATCGTCCCGCTACTCGCCGAGTACTTTTCGAGCTTAATTCTGTATCGTCTAACTGGACCGTGGAAAGAATCGTCTGTTGGTCAGGAAACCGTGCATTCCGCGAATTCGTCGAGCTTTTCGTGTTTTTTTTTTTTTTTTTTTTTTTTTTTTTTTTTTTTTTTTTTTTTTTATACGCTGGCCGGATTAACGGTGGATTCGTTTCAAACGTCAATGCAGCGAGACTTCCACGCTGCGTACGATATCTTTGACGAGCTTGAGAGTATCGCTGGTAATTAAGATCGATCAGAAAGTAAGAATACACGAACGTGAATTTTTCTGCGTCCGTTGGAACGTCCGAATCATCTGAATATCTGAATATGACGTATTCCTTCTTCTTAAAAAGCAAGTAAGAGTACGTGTACGTGAATTTTTCTGCGTTGACTCGAGCAATTCCGGGAGGAACGACGTCCGACCGCGATGCATTCATTCTCCTTAAAAGGAAAGTGCGACTATTCGAAATGTGTTCTTTATTCCGTGTCTACTTGAATTGGAGACAATGTCCGACCATGACGTCTCGATGCTCCTTAAAGTAACCGAAGCCTGCCTTTCGTTATTGATCTTCCATAGGAGGGGCAATAGGTGTGTCTGACCATGAACGTTCACACTCCCTGAAAGTTAGCCGCTTGTCGGCATTAACATGAATTATTTCCGACGTATAAGCTTAATCGAAGTTTCACATAAGGAAGAATAGTATCCGGCTCGACCACTTGTGGCTTTCTCGAAAATCCCCTTAACCACACTAACCCAGATTAGTTTGATCCTTTTTTTGCGTACGTGCTTGGATGCTCAAACCGCTGCAGAAAGATAAAAGCTTTTGAGGCTGTCTATTTTACTATTAACAAGACTGACTATTTTATATATTAATCGAAAATCGTTGGACGCAGCGTTCCCGCTATCGAAGTTAGCGGTAGTCAGGTTTAGCCCGCGTAAAAAGAATTTTTTCCTGGCGACGGTCATCGTTTCCGAAAGATCGTAGCCGAGCTTAGAACGCTTTGGAGGCGGATACAGCAAGAGTGTCCTGCGCTCTATTGATAAACTCTCTTTCAATAGACGCGGATGCTGGCCCCGCTGTTGAGTATCGATAATATTGAAACCCTGAATGCCGCTCGGTTGAATGTCACAATGCGCTCCAGTGATTAATAGACTTCCGCGACTTTTATCGAAATAAGATGTTGCTTTCTGACGCGTTGTCGACGCGATCGAGAAAGCGCACGCTGCACCGCGGTCACCGGCTGCATTTCCAACCTTTCTAAGCATTTCGCAGTATCTCGCCAAGCGTGCAATTTCTTTTACCTCGTAACTGTTCCTCCGTCTGATCAACAAATTCACGATCAATCAGAAATTCATAAAACATTTATTCCGAATAACGTTTCATTCGACGATAATCTCTCTTTTCCGTCTTTCCGACAATTCCGACAATTGCGTCGCAAGCAGTACTCGTTGGCGGATAATTAAAACGACGCAACCACGTATATAACGGTAGCGTACAAGTAGGAAAGTATTACGCAAAGTTCGCCGCGATGTCGTAGATGTTTCCTTGGATCCACGACAAAATCATAAGAATCACCGCGGGAGCTTTACCTCGTTTTAACGAGTAGAATAAAGCCGTTAGGAACTGGGCCTTTCCTAGCAGCATGCTGCCATCCAGTATAATAATACCGGCTGAATGCGAGCGTGTATGCATGCGTTGGCATATAGATGCAAGAGAACCACGAGGCTGGCCAGTGCTCTCCTTTGTCATTCGACGAAAGGCTTTGTACCGATTATCTGCATACGCTGCCGCGGGTACGGCTTTTCAGTCTTCTCTCCTCTCCTCTGCTCTCCCAGCTTCACGTCATTTCGCCGTGATTCCACGGGCCAGCTATACGGGACACCCTGTATACGCAACAAGGCTCGCGCTCCGAAGCCTCGTAATAGTTTAACGAAATCCGGCGTGCCTGATTCAGCTATTGCGATTCGACCGCGGCTGTCAACGATGCGATTCGTCGATGCGTTTTCCACGATCCTGACCGCGATCATAATCTCGCGGGTTGTTACGGCAGTTTAGACGAGTCGTTACGAAACAACGCTGCGACGTTTGATCGTTTTCGACGGACGTCCCCCCCCCCCCCCCAAGTTGCTGGAATTTTTTCCCAGTTGGTGGATCTCGTCCGAAAGGCGGATGAATTAATTAATAAATCGCGGTAGTCGATCGGAGGAAGAACGTATTTCCAATATCCGTCTCGAGGCAGAAACTTTTATCGGTCTTTGCCTGTAAGGTTTTCTGCCCGCAATACTCCTCCGGTACCCTCCTTTTTTGCTCTCCCGTTTTCGCTATCTTTTCCTTTCCTTTTTAACTCCTTCTCCCGCCCCCGCTCCCCCCTGCCCCTTGTCCTCCTTCTTCCCGTGACTACATTCTTTTCAGTATTCACTGTGCAGTTTCTTGTACCGATACTTCCTTCTTTCATCGACGCGTCATTCAAGCTTTTGATGCCGCGGCGACAAAGCTCTTTACTTCTTTCCGCGAACGAATGAAAGCACGGAACGATGGCGATGTATACCTGCATGTATATACAGATGTATATATACGTATATACGACTCTCCCGTGCTCTTCCGGCCGCTTTCTCTCTCGTTCTCTCTCGGCCCGCGGTTCCACCTATAGACAGATGAAAATGTACGCGTGCCCGTACATTTCTCCGCGAGCAAAGAACACAAGCGCAGCGTCGAACTTTCGAGCATCGTACAGCAGCATCCGCGATACAGCCGAGTCGTAAAATCGATCAAGTGTCGAAGTTTATGCGTTCCAGCGTCTCGATGAGAAAAATCGATGATACCGATTCGAAATCTCGGTTAGGATCATGTAGCTGCGCTGCAAAAGAAAAAGAGAAGGTTGACACGAGTCTTATGGAAATCGGTAAATCGTCGAACGTAGTTCGTCCCCCGAACGACTTTTCGTTGACTTTGCCCGATCCGTAACTGTGTATCGCCAGATGTATTATTGCAGCGTAGGCGGTCGTCTAGGGACACGCAAGAATTTCGGAGAAAGTGTTCGCCGACGGCCTGGATAGCGTAATTGGGAATGCAACTGTCCGTCAAGCGAAAGAGCTCGATCCAGCAACTCCACCGACCGAATACTTTTTCCCCCTACGCTAGGAATTTTTACTTTTGTGCTAATACTTTGTGCTTTCGTTAACGAACCTTGCACCTTTTGTAAACTCCTCAACGTTGCCCTGTCCACGTGATTAAATGACCACAATACCAGTCGGTTAAATTCCATCTCCTTTCTCGCTGCTAATTAATTCCCGTGGAAACAACGAGCTCAGAATTACGCCTACTAAAGAAGAAAAAAAAAAAAAAAAGAAGCGTGCTTCTCCGTCAAGTACCAATCGAATAACAATGTAACAACTGGAGTCTCATTAAATGGCTATAGCTCGCCGCATATTTTCAAGAATTTGCTTACCAAATCGTGGAATCGACGTCGCGGTGATCGAACGGTGGAAACAATCATTCGGTTTACGTCTGATCGATGTGCGAACCGTTTGCTTGTATTCGGTAAACGATGACGTAATGCCGTTAACGCGTTATCGGGCGTCGTATTAACGGCGCTGCACACGGTCACCGCGGCGTTAAAACAATGCCAAACAGACCCGTTAACTCCGAACACACGAGTACGCCGATCCTTAATGGATCAAGGTGCTTAATTCACGAGTATCGACACAGGCGTCGCGATAGAGCCGATGGTTATAATACCATGCGATACACAAGGGGTGGCGTACGATGTGTTCGTTCGCCAAACGACGAAGACGAAACGCGGTTCTCTGCCGCTTGGTTCGACGCAGAGGAAGAAAGAGAGAGGAGCGTGCACGAAGAGCGGGCCAGTATGCAGCAGAATATACGGGAAGTCCCTGTCCACGAGCAACTCGCTCAATTCGCTCGCTCGCTCGCTCGCCCGCCAGCAGCGTCATCGTAAGACCTCTTTGTTCTCCGGCAATTTCAGCGGCATTGTCACCGTCAACAATGTCCACTTGACATTCTCCTTCTCGCTCGCGCGCATTGTTAACCCATCCTCCGCGCGATCTCTCTTTCGATCATAAAGCTCGCAGCAGCCGGCCAGCATGCGTCGCGATTCCTGCGCGTGGACACGCCTTAAGGGTCTTCTTCTTGGCCCGCGGACGATCGTGCTCGATTCTTTACCTCCGAATTGGGTTACCTTGTCTTTTCACCGCTTTGCTACTTTTTATAGAACACCGATTACACGTTTCGTTTTGTCGTGCCAGTCGTTCAGCAGCCACGCTGATCAGCTCGAAAAATTGACAAGCAGAGGAAAGTCATCTTTTTCCTTAATATTTTCCTCGGTCGCTGCTTCTTCTTCGTACTTTGATTTACTTTCGTCAGAATGACGAAACAAATAGTAACCTAAATAGAAATTTGCTCCGCCTACTAAACGTTATAACGTGCTCTCTTCACTTCGGATATTTTATATATTTCTTCGTATTACGTGCATTTTGTACATTTTTCGTGCCCTTAAATTTCCCATTGATACACGAACATCCGTAGCCCAGTAACGAAGCTCGAAGAAGTTCTCCAAATTATACGGTTCTTTCTTTATATTCTTGACTCGCGCAACGAATATCCAGCAGCACCTACAGCTCTAACACATGTAATTCTAAATTCGATAAAACAACAAGATACTCTGTTTCTGCCTCTCGCTAACGTTGCGTCTATACAAATTTTACGAATCGTTTTACTAGTTTATCCTTAATGGGCGAGGCAAAGATTCTTACGTTTATCATTTTTCTAGATAACAAACTTCGAGATCGAAACGTCGTTCGCGCCACATCTGTTATAGCTCTTCGAATTTCGTGCTAGCCACGACCTTTCATCTTTTTCTCCGCTTCCCTTTTCTCCCGTCAGTGACCGTGTCTTCCTTTTCACCTTGCATTCGCGCTTTTCGCGAATATCCTCCGCCCCTTCGTCTTCCTCCTCCATTCTCTCGCTTTCTCTTTTTCATCCTTTCTCTCTTTATATATATATCTCTTTCTCTCTTCGTTTCTCTTTATACCCATCTGTCTATTGTCCACATTGTTACGCGGTGGCATCCTCCTTCCTCGTATTGTTTCGGTGCATTGTTCGACGGTGGCTCGCTCGTTCGTCCTCCTCGGCCGACGGCGACTCATTGTTTCCTCGTTGTTGCGCGTCCGTCCGTCTTTTCGTTCTCCTTCCTTGAGCATTGTGAACTTTAGGCGCCGACTTCCGAGCCGCTTTCTTACTTTAGGGAATTAAGTGGTTTCCCGATGTCCGCCAAGTCGTCGGCTAATACCACTGTTTCCCAATCGTCCTACAACCTGCCTTCCAATCGAGTTCCTTGCTTCTCTTTTATCCGCCAAATTGGCTGCGCCCCTTGAACGACCCGAGATTACATTTGAATGTCGATTAGTTAGCGACTTTGGACGTTTGAGTGGAAAGATCGGGCAACAGGAAGTAAAATCTCGCCGCTCGCCATTTGAATCTCGAATCACACGTTGGCGAATAACCTGACTCGCGAGACATCGAAGAGTTGAAAGTAGAATCCTATCGTTCGCCATTCGGACGTCGATTTGTTTACGAATATTTAAGTGGAAAGGAAAGCAGAAAAACAGAGGTAAAATCCGATCGTTCGTCGGGGTGTTGGAGCCTGCAGACCATCCGAACGGGCTTCACCGTGAATACTCAGGGCATTTAAGTGTGGAGTTCATTCGAAGGCGCGTACACACTGGCAGGACAGCGTGCGTGTGTATATTTCGTGAGAGTGGTGGCGCTTTACTTATGGAACGCATTGTTCTATTGTGCACGGGAGATGAGCGCATTACTGTCCCTTGTCCCCCTTTTCGAGCAACCCCGGGACAATATCGTGCCGTCGTTAATCAGGCATCGTTCCTGGACGAGCCACATAGTAATTCGCGGAGGTTTATGCTCGCGGAGCGGGCATTTAGATTCACAGACCGCTATAGCTGCGATACTAGCTTAGACGCGATACTGGAAACTCGATAACGTTAGTTATAGACTTGGATTTAACGGTCCGGATGACGTTCCGCATCTTCGCTGTTCAGAATCTCATTCCACCGACATGCCGATACGTTTTCACCGATTCTTCGGCTTCATCCGGATAAAAATGCCTAAATTACGCGTACGAAATTCTGACGATCGTTTAGAATTTTCTTACGCACCGCTCGAAGCAATTGCAGCATCGTTTTCTGCGTTAGTTTGATTTTTACAACCACTGCTCCTGTCTCTACGTTTGATCCTTCTCTTTTTTTCGCCTCTGCATCCTTCTAATCGCGGATATTTTTCTTATACGAAAGAAAATCATTTTCGATACGGCAGAGAATAGGCAAGCACGGGAGAACAGAGAATCGAAAAGAAAAAAACGTCGGCGTTCAGCATGGTAAATCATCAGCTATCGACGATTTTATATTGGCGAATTTTTCTTTCCACGTAATAATCGGAGGAATAGAAACGCGTGTTATGAACCGGTACAGACGTAATGGTGATGGCAGCGGAATAAGGAGGAAGAAGAAGAAGCAGAAGGACAAGAGTGCTCGTGCGTGTAAAACACGTATACGTGTATTCGCGAGCAGCAAGGAGTAGGAGATAAAGTGTTCGCGACGAATCTACGGAATGGGGTGGAAGCACAATGCTCCAACAATGACGCTATTGTGGAAACGAATAACACATAGTCCTGCGCTTTACCCTGCGTTTCGTCGTGAGTAAGCTGCATAGCTGAATCAAATGAATACGAGAGTGCCATCGCTAAGACACGCTGCCAGGCGTCTGTGCCGCAAGAAAAATGTACAATCGAATCGAAACTCGAAGGTGATAAAATCCTACAGAAGTGGAAGTTTATATTATGCATCGTGCTTGGAATTGTCCGTATATCGAATTCTACGTGATCAAAACAAGAGATCCGTCTTAACATTTACGAGACTGCTTGCCATATCTTTGGAAGTTTGAACGATGGCAAACAGAGGATATCGTTGCTCCATATACGAGCGGGAATATTCGGAACACGCGAGCAAACTTACACAGGATAGTGGGTCGTGTAAGCCAGTAGTTCCGGTCGCTTATGCGTCAGACAGCGTCGCACGCTCCACGCTGCTTTCAGGAAATAACGGATATGAATGCTGCACACAGTCCTCCGGAGAACTTTGAGCGCTTTTATTCGACGGCATTACGTTCCTTGACACGAATCTTCCCGACGTATGCTTCCAGCTTTCTTCCTATTCGCTGATAATGCAAGATTCTAATCAGCAGAATAGACACTGCCAGACGTTTTCATTTGAACGAGAAACCATCGCAAAAGTTGCAAATTGTCTCGTTGTTATCTCCATACGGAGATAATCCTTTAATAAATAATACTTTGGTATTAATATTTGCAAAATGTCTGGATTGCTCCAATACAAACAAGTTCCTCTTGCGACCATCGATAGTAATTATCACGTAGACGTTAACGCGATAAACGAGTATTAGCGCGATCTAAATTCCCTGCTATTTACCCGCTACGATTAAACAACAAAATATCTTTTATACAGCTCACAAAATAGGAATGTCTCGAACCGCCTGACAGACGACTATGCACGTTGGTGAATTATAAAACTTTGGAAAAGCAGGTCGCAAAAAATAACGATGCTAATAAGATGGCGGATACAATGGAGTCAGAGTGCACGCGTAAGTAAAGTAGTATCATCGGAATGGCTCGAAGGGGTAGAAGGTCGACGAAGAGGTCCAGCGGAGGGCAATACCGTGGACGGGGTAGGTACGTAGGCAGATTTAATTAGCATGGACCAACGGAGGCCCTCGGGGGTAGCCGGGGGTGCGGACGAGGGCAGTTCGAGCGTTAAAGTTAAATGACGGTTGGCGGTTGCTTATTCTTCCCGGCAACTGATGCTTGATAATCTGCGAAATCTCCCCGCCGGCTCTCAATTCTGCTCGATAGTTGGCTGCCTGTGCAGGCCAATTCTCTCAATGGAACAACTCAGCCACGGACTGACTGGCTTAATTGTAGTTGCTACGTCTCCTCTACCCCCATTTCGTTTTTTTTTTCATTTCTCCCTCTATCGCACGTCAGGAGTCGTTTCCTTCGTCCCGACATACGTTTCAGAAAATATCCTTGTCCAGGATGATGGCCTGAAATCCGTATAAAATATTCATCGTAACTCGAAAAATATAAAAGGAAAAATAATAAACCGTAAATGGTGAGATGGAATCTATCAGATCTCAGCGATCTTTACTTTTGTAGCGATTTGAAACGAAACACGCGATATATTATCTTTTTTATCTTTTCGATTATCCGTAAGCTATCATTATCAGTTACGCGTTAATATCTAAAATAGCAAGGCGTTTCTTATAATTTATCAAGTAAATTTTAGTTGCACGTACATACGTATATTCGATGACTAATTCGGCTGACTGCGTATCATGACTAAGAGCGGTGCGATTTTTACGCAAGGAACTTTCTGTTTGCGTTTAGAATTTATTCAGCGAGCGTACATTTCGCGGAACATTCCGTGGAAAGGATCGTCATGCAATCGTGCGAGATCCGGCATTAACCTATTCCGCTTTGTCGCGTGCGTGTAGCACCCTACTCCCTCCAGGGGATCTTCCATCCCTCTTCGCTCTTTTTCGCCGTCCGACACCCATCCCAGTGCCAGGATTCCCCGCGCCTCGCCTTTCCTCCGCAATTTTTCCGCCACATTTGCCTTTGTCTCGCGACAACAATGCATCGCCTCTACTGCGATGACATAAAAATATGTGCACCGATGTCTCTCTTTCTCTTCGCTCCGCCTTTCTCTCCGTCTGTTACTTTTCCGCTTGTCTCTTCTACCATCTCCAACCCATCCACCCTCGGTGCTCTTCTTTCATCCTCGTAATAGACGAACGTCTGTCGGTATCGCGGAGGCGGCCTCCACGCGCGAATTAATTCGGCTTGTCAGAAGACGAATACGGCGCGTTCTCGCGATCGGTGATTTCCTTTCCGTGATTTTTGCCGCCTCGAAAAACACAGCTACCGATATAGAACACGGTGGACGCTCTTCGTGCATCCAGATCTACCATACCGTTGTTCGAATCAGTTCCTCGTTCTTTCATATTTCTCCTCGTTGGAAAAATTTCCTTCCTCGCTTCTTCGTCGTTATATCGCGCGCTAATGTTGCCTCGTAATACACGCATAAGTTGAACTTCAAGAACTTGAATATTGAATTGAAAGATGTCAAAGTTCAGCCGACTCAAATAACCAGCTTCCCTATATCCTACTGACTCAAACGACTCTACCTTATCTAAATAATTCCTTCCTCATCTCTATTCTGACAACGGCGTCGAAGTACAAAGGTCCAATCGACGTGGAAACGTCGGCATCTGATAAACAATCGCGGAAGAACCGCGGCGAACGATTATCGCCGCGGACACGTGTGCCCTGCCCGCCAACTCTTAGAGTTGGAGCGAGTCTTGCGGTGATATGAAAAGAAAAGGTCGCGGCAGCGGAGAATATTTTTCTCGACGGCGACGCCGGGCGTCGTCGCCGGAATTTTCGCCGTCGAATGCTCGAACAATGAGCATGCAAATGATCGGCCGAAGATCGATATCGGTCCCTGGCTGCGATCAGAATTTTCCCGCGACTGGTTCCGGGGGCAGCTCTGCCCTTTCGCCCATCCCCCTCCCGACCCCCTTGCCCCCGCGCGAGACAAAAGGGGGCCGGCGCCAGTTGACAATGGCCCGATGGCATTACGTATGCAGGCACAGGGCTCCGCTCTTTTCGAATTCGTTGCATTCTGCCTCTGCCTTTCCGCCGCCGCCCCCTCCATCCCCTTTCCATCTTTTCCCTCCTACGTTTGCCCTCCGAACCTCTCTTCTCCTAGCTGTACAAGCTCGTTCCGTTCCGTTCTTCTGCTCTTCGTTCTCCTCCGATCCGCACGCCCATCCTCGCGGTTCCATTCTGCAAATTGCAATCGCCAATCTGCCGGCCCTTTGTCTCGTTGCTCTTTTTCCCGCAGCCCTTCAGCCATCGGCGAAGCTTCTGGAAAGCGTTAATTGAAGGGGTGCGACCAGAGTGTGCGGTGCATTCTTTTTTAAGCTTCTCCCACCGCTTTTCGATGTCCCTTTAATTGTATCACCGATCGACGAACGCGCGCAGTTCTAGAAACACGCGGTGTTCAGGCAGACGCTGATCTTGTTCTGCGTCGGTTCTTGCGACGGATGTGCTGCGCAAAGCGTTCCAGGAGGAACGATTTTATCAGTATGCGTGGTAGATTATTCTCAATCCCGATATGGAGTATCGCGCTACGCTCGAAGCAAGGGTGAGCAGCAGACTGCTTCTAGATTTCAAATCGTTAATTTCAGTTCAGTCTGTGTTCACAATGCCTCTTCTATTTTCATATGTAGAATACGCTGATTTCTAGGATAGTGTGGCAAGAACCGTTAAAACGTCGAATGGATAGAAAAAGACCATCATTTTGAACACTTGCTTTGGCATATACTTGTAAGTCAAAAGAAAGACAAAAGAAAGATACGCGAGAAATAAGAGGCTATCGCACTTCTCTAATTACGTATATGTAACGCATGTAACACGACTGTTCCAATTACATACTATCTCTTCGAGTAAATCAAAAACGCGCGCACCAAGAACCGCGGTGTGTATCACCTTTTTCGTTCAGAATGGCCCACCAGATATACCGGCAAGGTTAAGTCGGTATTCTGCTGGAACACGCTATATAACAAACAATCGGGAGCAGTTTTGTCGAGGTGGAAGGAAATGACAGAGATCGTGGAAGGAAACGAGGAATCAGAAATCGAAAACGAAAGAGAGAGCGGCAGAGGGAAGCAAGCTGCGCGGAGGTAGTGGGAAGAGAGCATCGACTGCATAGAATCTAAACTGTACAATGGATGGTAATATCGAATGGCAGGGAGTTACCGTGTACGGTGCCGGTCTATTCAATGCAATAATTATAAATTGGTGTCTTTCAACTGGGCGGCAAATCGACACGTAACGAAGCCACTGTAACTACATCCACAGCGACAACTTTGCGCCGCGTTTGATTCTGTCATACCGCGCGCGTCTCGTCTAACTTGCCCCCCCTCTTTTAAACACGCGGTGGAAACCACACGTGAAATCGCGAAAATACACGGAACCGCGTCGTCTACTGGATTTATAAATATCCAACTGGCACAAGCCAGCCTCGATTCGAGTGCGACGAAAATTACGTTTAATATCGATCCCTCGCTATCTGATGAGCTCGACTAGATCCGATTGAATCGAAAGGAAATGAACGACGTTGATCGATGTATCAGCATCACTGTCCATAAACATAGACAATCTGGAAATGTGTCATCTAGATCCTGATCGTCCCTTTTCTAAAGATAACGGTAATGCGGTTTTAAAAATATACTACTATGAAAATATCGGTCTGACCGTTCTGTGACTCAATAAGTACACGTA
Organism: Bombus confusus; assembly: GCA_014737475.1. Lineage (NCBI taxonomy): Eukaryota > Metazoa > Arthropoda > Insecta > Hymenoptera > Apidae > Bombus > Bombus confusus. The sequence continues at coordinate 5,562,847 of JACXIV010000020.1, read as the reverse complement.
GTAGCGTACAGATAGTCACGTAATTGAGGTAAAGTACATGACTCGTCTTATATAGTTCACGCATCCAGATCATCTACTTGGTCCGTTCTTTTAAAGATAACAATAACGCTGCTTTAAAGATGTATCGTTGGAAAATAATAATCGTCTGATCGACCGCTGTCTTGGTGAAGATCTGCACACGTACAGACAATTGCGTAATTTGGGCGGAATAAGTGATTCATCGTTACGTGGTTTATGCTTCCAAGATCATCCAGCTCATTCTTTTTACTAAGACAACGATAATGCAGTATTAAGAATATATGGTTGGAAAATACCAGTCTGATCGACCTCTGCCTTGATGATACCTACACACGTACAGATAGTTACGTAATTAGGGCGAAATACATGACTCATCGTTACATAGTTCATGCATCCAAAGGTTCGCCCTAACATGGTACAGCTACGGAACCACGAAGCATGGCCCCGAGGTAGTTACGAACTTAATGAAGCTGTTTTCCGTTTAATTAGAATCCCACCGTGATCCTTCCATTCTTAGACGGGTCTCGCGGTTAATCCTTGCTCCCGCGATATTAAGACGGCAGCCTCGCTCCTTACAAAGCGGGCCGCGTGCACAATATCGCGAGCCACATTTACCGAGCCTTTATGCACTCTGGAAGCTCGCGCAGCAAGTGTGCACGTACACACGTACCTCGTATACATTATTTGCAGATGCCGCGCCTGCGATTTTTATTGCATCGGAATTTGCTGCAATCCCTCTTGCTGAAATTTGCGCGAAGCTGCATCGCGATTCTTATTCACCATCCTGGAGATTTCTATTTTCTGCGTTTGACATACTTTCTTATCCCTTACGCTCGCGTCTTACGCGAGAATCCTTTCTGTCGAGAGCTTTTATCCGTTCAAGCTGCAGCGTATTAAGTTTTAATATACTCCTTGATCACGATCGTCATCATATTTAACATATCACATAATAAGCCTGCATTCAAGCGATTCGACTTCAAACAGCTTGAAATCATCTTAGCGATATGTTGTTTGTATAATTATTTGTTAGCACATAGCAGTCTAGGCAATGAATACTAATCATACTTCACGAACAATGTCGTTCGACCGAAACGAACGTTGTTCGATGTTCTACAATGTTTTCTGTTTAACATCCGATTCTACGGCTGTGCTCGTAAAAATATGAATTATTGCATAAATATTCGCAAGCAACATGATTAATCCGAATGACAGCGTTATATTTAGATCGGTATCATACACATTATCCGAACATATGTGACAAATCGAATCCATGTCGTACTCGGTGAACGCGTTAACCGACCGATTAAGCAGGATAATCGTAGAGGACGATGTAGCGTTCTGCAAAGCTCAGGAAGACGGTGTCGATTCTAAGCTGGAGACGGCATGGACGGTGCTTGGCCGTCGTCGTCGGCAGCCATGCCGTGGGGCCGGCGCTCTTTTATTTCGAAAACAATGGAAGGGCGCTTTGTTTCAGGCATTGTCAGGCGGACAGTAACGCGCGCACAAAAGTTATAATGAAACGCTATTTATTTAAATGTATAGGTGCCACGGTGCCACCAGCGAGCCCCCTCGGCTTTCCTCCACCATCGCGGTTCACAAACTCGCCTCTTTGTGTACGTGCACGAGCACCAACACCGTCTCGGTCACCGAGCGAGCCGTTCTTATTCCGTATTCTTTTATCCCGCTATCACATTTACGGTGCCATTCTTCCCGCGGCAATTGTCTTCTTAAGGCGATATAAGAAGCGGCGCGTGCGCCGACTGAGGCGCGTTTTCCTCCTCGTTGATTAAAAATCGTGAATCGATGTCTAGAGAACCGAGACAACCCTGTTCGGTTTTCAACCGCTCCTGTATGTTCGACTCGTTAGGCCTGCGGTTAATTGTTTATTCGACAATTGCAACGTGAAAGTCATGGCCGAAGACACACGTACGCCAGCGTTCAAAAGTATACGGACACTTGATCGCTTTTCATAGAATATAATTCGATTATAAGATTACAAATATGGCACTATCTATTTTACGATTATTCGTTATTCTGCTGCTAAAATACAAGCGGAGGACTTGTGGTGCATAGTACGGAGGATGGTACTAGACGTTGTGCTTTTAATTATTCTTAGTTTCCCATTAATTCACATATTTCTCTGACATTCGCGTACTGTTGTTACAAATCGAGCAAAGCGTTCGCACACTCATGAACGAAATTTATCAGCCTGTGTGCTGATATTTTGAGAGCAGAGAAGCCCTGCTTGAGAAAGCAGTACCGATAACAATTGCCTTTATTGATGATCCAATGAAGAAGGTAACCCGATATCTGGTTGGGGGACGCCGATTTCATTGAGGCAAATAGAATGATGATTTTATGATGGTCGAGGCTACGTGCGTTACCATCCCCTCGATTCATAGAATCGTGGAAGATTTTTCGGAACGACTCTATAGAACTAGGATTCGGATAATTTGTCTAATTGCTCTGGATTACCGACGGCTAAATGAAGATCCAAGCACAATGGCAGAATTAACTGAGACAGAGGAATGCAAAGTTACGTTTAAGTGGGAACAACTGTAACAATTAGATGCATATCCGGAGATCTTTGGGAGTGAATGCAATTAGATACCGCTGGACAAACGGGCGTATTATAAATTGCATCTCATTCGGAGAAGAAGACAACGGTTCAGGCTTAATAATCGTTTCCTGCGGTTCGCCGACGCCTGCGCAGAAATAATCACTAATTCGTGCCATAATGAAATAATGGTTTGCCATTTGAACGGCGCGTCTGTGCTCAAGTGCGAATCAATCGTTCGTCAGATTTTCATCCCGGTTTGTTACTCGACGATTTTACCGAACAAAATACTTGAAATTACGATGTAATTCTATGCTAAAGTTTATCATCTGTGTTATACAGAGTATAAAGGGTATTCGTTTAATCGGTGTCGTTTTTCTTACGAGCTGTACAATTTGCCTACACTGAAAATTTTCCTCGCCGAAATCTCCACTACAAATAGATTGCCGCGACTTAATTGTTGACAGTGGCAGACTGATGGAACACGTTGCGTCTACTTATATAAGATCCCATTTAAGAGACAATTCATGAATTTTCCGTATTTTTTCGAGGAAGAAGGTTCTTTCATCGCGCGTGCAATTTATCGCGCAGCTTCGGAGCTGCTCGAAATTACGTCCACGGAATTTCGCGACAATGGCCATGGAAGTCTCATCGCATTCTAGCTGTCGACTGCGATGCATATGAGCTAACGCGTATGCCCGGCTGTTCCTCGTTTCTTTCTTCCCCCGTAATAGAACGGGAGCGCGTCTCTTTCTTCCTCTCGGCTCCTTTTCGATCTGAGAAAAAGAGTCGTACGACACCTGCGATCTGGCCTATCTTTCACGAATATGCTTCGCGGCGGAGGAAGAAAGGGACAGTTCCTTTCAAACGTGTCGAATGAATCGACAATGATGATATCGAGGGATTGGGTGTAACAATGCTCGGCGCCGTATGGTTCGAGTTCATTTTAGGGTGAAGGAAGGTAGGACCCTTGGTCTCAGAAGGCCGAAACTCGAGGACGTGTTAAATATTCGAGGGGACTCTCGTTCCTCGCCAATCTATCGCTCTCCGATTCTATGAAAAGTGACGGAGTACCCGAACTTTATTGTTGGATGCTTTAATCATTTGGAAAAACATCTAGGGCGGACTAGAAATTTTATATATATTGGTAATGGTTACTGGTAACCAAAAAATCTTTCAGTAACACGGATAATGTTTGCTAGTGATGAAAAATAATGTGCGTTACCAATATCGGTTATGTGTAACGAAAAAGTATTCTCGTCGCTGATAATGATTATTCGTAACCAAAGAACGTTTTTATTATCAGTAATGGTTATTCGTAACCGAAGCAATTATCATCATTAATAATTGTTATCGGTAACCAAAAGTAAACACTCAAAGAGTCACTCATTTTCTAATCATTTAACTTTTGGAAAAATCACTTGAACTTGACTTAGTAATCACTGTTACTTCAATAAAAATTAGCTATTTTTCAATGACTCGTAAAACTTAACGAAATAAGCATTACTTTTTATCTGTCGTTTATTTTCCTTATTACCTGCAAAAATGACGATATCCGAAATTTTATACTTTGTTATATTATTCGTTCCTCCTTCTTTTTATGAGTAACGAAAGCAAATAATATTCTAAGGAAGTAAAAGCTTCAATTAATTATAAACATTTCTTTCTATAAGAGAATTGCTTTGAAACATCAAATACGTTACATAAAGTCGACTTACATTTGGATTATTTACCTTTGCTCGTTTACAAAGTGTTGCATCGAATATTGTTTATTCTCTGGATTTGTGTACCTGTGCCTCATCTCCTTCACAGTAGCGTGCCGAGCGAAGTGGTGGGGGCGCGCGGTAGTGGGGAGATACGGTGGCACGCAGCGATCAGTTCCATGCTGCGCGCGACACGGTAAACGTTGTGATAACGTCCGCTCTCGTTCTCCACTTGAAAATAGTGTGTTTCCGCGTTTTTTCGGTCGTGAAAGTGACATCTATCTACGTAAAATATCGTTTCGTTTCCCTATTCGATTTTTACAGAGCACGTATCTGTACGCGTCGGAGGTGTCGGAGTGATCAGTGTCTTTTCTTTTGGAGTGACACGTTAGTGGCGAATATCGCGTTGACAGTGTACTAAACCTCGTATAACAAAAGAATAATCTTCCTGAAAGAAACATTTCGTACAAAATAGCCCAATTATCGCGTAAAAACTGTTCTTCTCGTCGTATATCGGAGTTCGTCAATTCGCGGGTGTCTACCTAACCTCATTTTGACCAGCGTAGTACAAACTCCACGTATTTCTCAAAGATGATTCGTTATTGCAAAAAGAGCAGCCAATCAAAGCTCGCGGATTCCGTGGACCAAGAATGTTCTTCTTCTTCCTGCATAACTTTTTGGCGGGACAACAAGTGGACGAATGTTGCGCGACGTACCACGTATTACGCAGTGTGCCGTGCTTTGAGACGCGAAAACAAGGAGAAAAGTGGTGTTTGTTATGTGTCTCGAGGTCGGTGACGCGCGTAATCAAATTTCAACCGTTTGTATATACTATATCTTAATGAGTCGTAGAACGCGTGATGCTGCCTTTACCGTGGGTAATGGCCGAACCGAGGCGATTTCAGCGGAAATCGCGTTTCTCGGAATCGCGTGTGACTGACGCTATGACACGAGGACAATGCTCGGAATTTCGGTTTTGAATTTTGCCTTGACGTGACACGCGTCGACGAGGCTCGATGTAGTGCGCGGATTGCTATGACATTTGGCTTTGACTGAGTGGCTGTTAGAGTGCCGTATCTCTATCATCCCCGGGGGATCTGATTTATGTTGCACGTGTACCAAATTTCCTGCGACATCGTTGATCGGTGAGTACAGCTTTTTAAATGCTGCTTTTTAACGCTTGGTTCACCGCTTGTTCACCAATCGACGCCATTGCATCTCGTTTACGGTCTCACCTGTAGTTTGCGGAATCGCGAGTCTCGTGAAACGATTACGCACTTTTGTTAGATTAACTCTGATTAGATAATTCTATTCAGGTCGTAACAAATGTTTACATAGATACTTTTTTTTTTGTTTGGTTTCTGGTTTTATCACGTATAACGGACTGTATGTTTCCTAGAAACTCAAGCCAATAGTTAGTCGGTTTTATATAATATAAATGTGAAATATAATATATTTTAGATATATAAGTGTAAATTCTCCAAGCAGTATGTAATACAATTTTTGTTTTGGCATATTTTTTGTATACGATTATCGATGCTTATCTAAATATTCTTCTATATTCTTACCTTGTTTTATTTCTTAAACTTAAGAAAAAGAAAGTGATAATTAACAAGTGACATATTGTTTCTTATTATTTGGTGTTTTAAAATAATTTAAAGTATTTAATAAATTTTTGAAGTTTGAATAAAATGAAAGTTATAGGGACAGGTTATGTTATACATAATGGTTACATGAAGCATTGGTTCACAACTATATTTATTATACCATTTATGTATTAATTAACTGCGTTAAATTCTATATCATTCACTACTCTCATATCGCTACAACAATTTAATACTATGAAAATAGAATGTAGAACCTGATAAGAAAAAACTCTTCATTGGGGAATAAGCATATTAAAAGGAGAGTTTGCTTCCGACAAAATATTCGTAATTTTTTTTTTAAATAATTGGCTCGTCAATGCGTCAATCTCTAAGCAACCGCAGGAAAATATCTTCTCGCTAAACCGAAAACACAGCGTTCAAGACTCAACTCGTAAGTAACTTCCGGGGTTCAACTGCTCAAAAAAAAAGGGAAGGAAAGAAAGGTTCGAGGCAAAAAGAAAGAAAAATATCTATATAGAGTCCTATTCCTGGGAAACGAGGAAACGATCAGCGATGCATAAGCGGCTGCCGATACAATCGTGCGCCGCTAGAGAGAAATTGAAATTCTTATCCGAGGCGTGCGCGGCTGAAAGGCTCTCGCGAATCGTATAAAGGCCTCATCAGAACGATCGCTCGAATATCCTCGTTCGAGTTCCGTCGAGGCAAAACGTGAAGGGGAGGGGGAGTTGGCGGTGAGGGCCAAAAATGGGGGAATAAAAAAGGGGGGTAGGGGGTTGACGGAAGAAGAGAGGAGGCGCTGGTGGAAGTGACGTTGGATATAGCTGCGGGTTAGGCACACTGGTAAAGGTGGTGGTTGGTCGGGGGTGGCGAGCATAGAGGGTGGGCAACATAAAAGGCCAGCAACCCCTATTCCACGCAGGCTTCAATTGTTTCGGTTAGGCAGCGTTCATTTGTTTTTCTTTGCGTGCGCTTTTGCACGCTCCTCTGCCCTTCTACTCTCTCTCCTTGCTGTTTCTCTTCCTTCCCCTTTGCACCCTCTATCATGTCATCCCTTCGTTTCTTCCTCTTCTTCTTCTTCTTCTTCTTCTTCTGCTTCTTCTGCTTCCTGCCCTTCCGTTTCTATTTCTTTAGTTGCTTGGCCTCTTCTGGGCTTGTGTCTTTGAGCTTCTCTCGCTTTTCGCCACGTTGCTTTCATCGGTTCTCTCTTTTTTTTTTTTCTCGACTCTCTCCACCCCAACTTTTATTCACAGGACGCACGTCAAATGTAGATCGCCTTTTCCCCGTCAGTGCTCGTTCATCTCACCCCTTGTCGCGCGAGGTGTATTAAAATCGACCATTGTTATCGTAGGCAGAGGGGGGTGGCTCGCTAGCGGTTTCAGGGTGGAAACGAGGTGCTCCGTCAGCGGTCTTCAACGCGACCGCAAGGATCGTGTGCCCTGAAAGCTTTTGAAATAACACACCTCCCGTGAATCCCCTAGTCTGCGACTTGCACGACCGAATACAGCACGCGAGATCCGCAGCCACCTGTGAACGTGTGGCTATTTGGTCCTGAAGACACACGTGGCTCGGTATATACACCGTATACTAACATTTGTTTCCCTGCTTTCGAAACTTTGAACTGCTTAACGCGTCTTCATCAACAACAACTTCTTTTTATCCAATTGTTCTTTCTTCCTAAATTCTTTAATTTCAATATATATACATTAATTTCTTAATTCAAGATTTTAATCGCATATCAGGCTAAAAACGTAGAGAACCATTAAGTTCTTGTTAGCAGACTTTGTGCTAATTGAATGCAGTTATTAATAGGAGACATTAGTTTTACGGAACGGAGGAGGCGTGGAAAATTTAACGTTCGATCGAATCGATGGAGGAGCGCCTCGTTTCCTAGATTGGAATAGCGCTCGAAGGGAAGGCAGATGTTACCGAAATAATTATAATTTACACCTGCCCGTAATAAACGAAAATCCACTGCGGCTAGTCCAATCTCTAAACCGATATCGCAGCGTGGGATAGCCGGTGAATTAGGCGGTGTCATCTGCAGGCGTGAAATTTCGGGTGGGTTTAACCGTAACGCCAACAGCTGACAGGATCGACGCGATAGCCTATATAATAACCCTATTGGTGAACCACCCCGGTGACGGATCGCCGATCAATTAATCAATAAAATTCGGCTGCACTTCCCATCGGTAAAACGATAGATGTCCGCGCGTTTTCTATTCATTGTCGACCAGATCCAAATAGAAGATCTCCGCGGGATCATATAGAAATTAGATATGGCCAAATGTAGGCTGCGTGCATACATATATTTTGCCTTTCAATGTTCTCCGTTGACCATTAGCGGAGTTGAACGTGAGATAGTGCAATTTATTTTATCTTGGTTTCCTTTCGAATACGTATATACAGCTCGCGAAACTATTGTAGATACTTGCGAATACGTATTGTATTATGCGTGTATACGCGTATATAATTATGATAATCGTGTCTCGTTACGGTGCTAATAATATTTGAAAATATTTGAAATAACGCATATAATGCTGTATACATAAATAAAAGCTTGGTGCGACAAGTGCAAACATTTTGACGATCCACTGCACATATAAAAATTTCTCTGCATTGCGATGCAATGCCAGGATTCGTGTCTCTCGGTGGCGGTGACAGTTTGCTTTCCCTGACGTTGGTCTAATCGTCGCATCCTCGTGGCGACGTGCTCCAATAACGGCTATTTCGCTTAATCGTCGTGTCCGTGTAATTGGCATTTCAGCATAAAGCAGCGCCGGTGTCGTCACGTCGTCGTCCCGTTTGACGCGCGGATTTTATTCAAGAACGAACGACTGGTAACGAGTCATTAGCTGCGATTCAGGATTCTTGCCGGTGGAACAAACTCCTTTTCCTTCACCCCGTGCTGCTCCTATCGATTCTAGGCCGCTTGGATCCTCGCATACACGCTCACGCACACAGAGGATCGGCGTGTCCCTCGCGGCGTGGCGCGGTGGCATACGCGAATAAATCGTGGCTTCGTTACACGCGACTCGAAGGCGGCAAACAAATAGGGTTAATTCCACGTGCGCCTGCTAGCCTGAATACGTCGTTTCCGAATGGAGGTAATTCCGGTGACAATGTGGCCTTTGATTTCATAGAACCGCACGGTTGAATGACTACCTCCACCCACCGCCTCCTCCGCCAGACACCCCCGCCGTCCTCTGGGTCCCTTCAACTCCGCGAAAACCCTCTTCCATCCTGGCTGCAGCGAATATACATATAATAAAGTAAAGTCAGCCACCGCCAGCTCCGGCCAACCCGGCAGAAAGGACTTTATTCAGTAACTAGCGATTCATGCGAAATCGTGAATCCGTTTCTGCCCGGCTTCGCTTCCACCTGCCCCTTCCTTCTCCTGCTTCCTTTTCCGCACCCTTTCACGCAGTTCGTTTCTCTCGCTCACCTTGTGCACCCGCGTTCGACGTGTTCCTCCGAGTTGTCGTCGTCGTTTCGCGTCGCGCTGCGAACGCTCGACTTCCATGATTTCTACAGAAACACGTAATGACGTATCGATTTAGAGTTGAATAGAGAATCGTTCGCAGGGATTCGCGAAAATCGATACGTCCCTCTTGCTTTTCTGGGTAGAATCTTCCTTCCGAGGAAGCTATAATTGTTTATTTCATGGAAACCTTGGCGGGCTTCCCTGGAATCCCTTGGAAATTTGGAATTTATCGGATGTAGACAGGAAAATCGATCAAGCTGCGGCCCAGAATCTCCCGGTGAAGATATTAATTTTATCGAAACCTTTCGATTCGTTTTGGAATCTCTTGAAAATTGACAGGAATTCTGGAACCGAAACGGTTGCGACCTGAAACAAATCGGTGTGTAGGACAAACGAGCGAATGCTCTTTTCCTAATGCAAGGAAAAGTGTATCGCAGCGGGTAGCAAATCTATGTATTATACAGACCAATGGGAGAGATGCGGGTTACATATCCCATTTCCATTGACGCGACCCTAAAAGCAAGATGGAAGAATCGTGTCCTTCTTTTTCATAAATTTAATTCAATCGCGAAATCATCATCGATATCTATCTATCTCGCATATCAGAAAAGAATCGTAGTGTTGCTTCGTGTAGCTCGTAAGAATTTGGAGGAAAATCAAGGAACTGGAGCCACAATCGGAGTCCATTAGTGACTCTTATGCTCCGACGAAAGTTTCTGGACACTGGACAGAAAGTGTCGTAGCGTTATCTTCTTCGACTTTGAGAAAAGTAGGTCCGGTTTAATTTTCCGAGCATGAATTAAAACACCGTTCATCGTTCAGAATCTTATTTGTAGAAAAATTATTTGTAGAAGAAGAAGACGATAAGTCGCGTTTTCCATTCTTTTAAAGAGGTAGTTTTCAAATTCAACGCGTTGTCGATAAATCTCGTATCACCGAAATCGTTCTTTTATCATCGAATAAAATTATTTGAAGCTAGACACGTATTATCCCAGCCTGTCCATAATTTTGAAAATATTGCTTGTTTTAACGATCTTTGTATATCTTTGGCTTGTACAAACCTTCGTTAGTTTATTCATACCTAGGTTGATTCTCTGTACTTGAAAATCTAACTAAATCTCAAGATTGTAAAATTCTTCAAATGAATTTTATCTTCCGTGATGGTTGATTTTAAGGAAGGTTTCCAATAATCCTCAACTCTTTGATCTTGGTTGCGTTTTATTTGGCTACGTTTCGTTGCGTAAGGCCCTCTCGAGGAGAGTTTCAACGGGCCCTGACACGTCCGCATCTCGCGTAGATATCTAGAAGATAAAGAGGGGCAGAGGGTGGCGATGTTGGTCGCGAGGGGTGGGCGACAGGGTGGTTGCTTTACTAGAACGAGAAGAACGCGAAGTCGGTAGGGGGAGAAGAGTTTTCGCCGCATTCGGTACTCCTCCGGCTTGGAAATATTTCCGAGGATTCAGCGAGTTTATTAAGGCTATTCAGAGCGCGTCTGCCTCTGAGACAGCATTGTGGATACAATTTAGTCTTATTCATCCCTTCGCGGATGTCTAAATATTTTCAACCCCCATCCCACCCTCTCTCGTCTTTCTTTCCCTCCCTCGTTCTTTGTGGGTCGCCTTCTGCTTCTCGTTCTCTTTCTACGACTTCTATGGGACTTACCCTGGCTGGCGCCACGCACCCTTGTACCATTGGCGGCACATTTGAGTCACTTCAACCTGCAGCCAAGGGACAAGAATCAGTCGAGGCGTCCAGCATCGATTCGTGTGCAATGTCCGTGACACGCGAACTTAAATCCTCTTTCGACTTTTTCATATAAAGAATTTCTCATTTTTCAAATTCATATTTACGTTAACATAATTATCCTTTGCCCTATAGTATTCTATCTAAAATCCAATCAATTTCTTTCGTTAAAGAGATATATGTATGTATATTTGAATCGTTTCTAATTATTAATTAATTAATTATTCACGATACAACGCATATAAATGGATGTAAAAATGATTCTTTGTTACATCCCCATAGGAATACACAGATATCTTCCGATATGCCGTAATAATAAATTAAACGAATCAAGTAATTGTCGTGTATCCGGTAACAATTCGAACAAGCAGGGACAAGTTGCCATTTGTCTGACATAGTACGCGTGTATATAACGTTTTCTACTTAGGAAAGTGTAATGTCTGCACGTGATCCTAAGTTGTTGGTCAATTACTCAAGCACCGCGATTAAGAGTTAGATGCAGTTCACCGTAGAAACTTTGAAATTGATATATACGATGTTTATGACGGAAGGAGGGTGCATTTATCGAGAGTGGTAGTACGATGATAGAAAAGAAATCGGTGGCAGACGACTACGCTTCGATCTCGGACAGTCGAAAGGTTTCTCCGTCTTTCTCCACTATTCTGAAGCGTTCAACCAGAGTCGATGCTTTTCGTTCCCTCTCTGTTCACCGGCTGAAATTAATTTTCCAGCCCTCCTTGTTCCACTCCCTTCATTTCCTGCCCTCTTTCTTCTCTCTGTTGGTCTCACTTGAAGCACGGTCGCGATGAATCCTTCGACATCAAACGATTCTTTCTCGAGGCGCGGCTCTCGGCGGCCATTGTCGCGGTGGATAACGCGTTATGTAAAGCGGGTTCTCCTGCCAGTGCGCGCCTCTCGCCTCCTCTTCCTCCTACCTTTCGTTCCTGGACGGTTTCGCACAGTCCCGGACAATCAAAGGAATCCTATCTTCGTCCAACAATACCACGGCCCCTGCCTGGCCGATAGCTTTGTGAATCCGCCTCGTAACAGCGACCACGACGATCACCACGCCGACGTCGGCATCGCTCGAATTTTGCGCAAACGCCGCTTTCTGACCTCCTGAACCCGCCAACTTTTATTTGTCCTAACGACCACACTGTCATTTGATCGCTCACGCTTTACTAGTCGCAGAATCTTTCGCAGCGAGTTTTCCGAATGCGAATGATAAATGTTCAACCTCTCTGATTTAACTTTGGCGCATTGTATCGATGATATATGTTGAACCATCGGGGATCACGACAATTTACGGCTAGATTACTTAGTTTCAGAATGTTTAATTTAATTTTATTATATATACCAATACGTATCATGGGAATGGAAAATTGAAAATAAAATTAAACACCATAAATTTGATAATTTGATGGAAATTATTGCAGTTATGTATAAAGTCGTCAGTGATATTATTTTACAATTACAATTAAAAGTACCGAAAGATATTTCAGATATTTCGTTCATATCGAGAGAGAAAACATTCTTTCACGGCGTTCCTATGGTAAGTGTTTAAATACTTTCACGAACCAGTGTACGTTTGATGATTGCAATTTGCGAGATTAGAGTGGAGGATTCATGACGCGTGATGCTCGATACACGAGACCGCAAAGTCCTCGAGACGAGCGCGCGAAGAAAGCCCCGTCGATGATCAAGAAAGTCGAAATATTAGAAAAATGAAAGCGTAGATGGACTTTTCCTCCCCTGTCCTCTATCATCCGCCTCTTGCCGACCGAGGGAAGGACTCTGAGGATTCCGCCACTCTTTGAGTCACTCTCGCTTCTCGCATTGTTTACAGAGTGATGAGTCTTCACACTGGCGCGAGTGCGCCTCTTTCTTTCCTCCTTTCTCTCGATCCGTCTCCCTCGGTCCCATTTCATTCCATTCTTCCGCGTTCCCGCCATTGTTCCGCCGTTCCTTTTATACGGAATAAAGTATCAAGCGGCCCAGCACAATGTACCCCTGTCTTTCTGGTTCCCTTTATCTCTTTCTCTCCTCTGCTCGCCGCCATCCCCTTTCCTGCCCACCCCTTTCGCGAAATCTTTGTGCTATCGTCGTTCCTCCCGCCGCGCGCAAGATCGCTTTGAACGTCGCCGATCGTTTCTCGTTCATCAAACGGCGGGGCCTGAAAAGAATGCTCCTGTTGGTTGAAACACGTTGAGCAAACCGAACATTCGTCCCGTGATTTCGTCACTATATTATTCCACATCTGACGAATGCCTGAGTTATTATATTTGCTTCTTCCAGAGAAGGGTAGATGACACTTATATACATATGGTAATTTCTGTCGCTTGTAGAGTGCAACTGAAGGGGTAGACGCTTTGATTAATCATGGGAGATTATAAAAGACACGTTGCGGCTTTCAAGATTCAATTATGTTCTCGTAATACGTATAGTAGCTACATAAAGTATTTCCATATAGCCTTTTATCGTCGGTTCTTCTACGTTTCATTTTCATACATCGGATAATCCAATAACTCTCGTTGTTTTACATATTTTCGATGTTTCCGGTCCACCACTAAACTTCCTTTCTTATTCATCAATATCGATCATTTCTATATGAAACAGATGCATATCTGTTCGTAACGCTCCAAATAATTGTTATACATCTCAGCATGTACCCTTGGAGTTTCCCTTAGAAAGACAAAGTGCGAAATAAGAGACGGCGTTACTCATGGAATGACGTGACATTTTATTATCCGAAGGAAGAAAGAAAAGATACGAAATTCCTGTATAATTCTTCCCGTTGTCTGCGATTGAAACGCTCGTTTCCAAAGACAGCTCGAATCGATCAAAAGGTATTTAAATCGATGTCTTGATAGCGCGAAACGTCTCGAAATCTCGTTCACGTCGAAAGAACTCGCCTCTCTCGGCCCTCTCTATCCCACTTGTGCAGTCTGGCTTTCTCAACCTTTGCGAGATCCTGCTGGAATCGCGGCCGCGCACAAGGAAGAGGATCCTCCTTCCGTTCTTTCGATTCGCTCGTGTATCAGCTCCGCTGGGTGCACCATGCTATTTGCTAATAAGAGTCTTTTCAACCTGCACCTGGTCTTTGCAAAAGGCGGCGTTGCCGTCGGTGGTGCCGTACAATTCGTGCAATTTAATGCGACTCGAATGCCGGTATTAATTAACAGTCGGCTGCCATTCACGCCCTCAAGACGCGCCGGTTTATTCTTATCTCGTCGATAGGCTGCTTCTTGCGATCTGAAAGTACGGGATTTCTTTTCATCCTGCAGCTGTTATTCGCGAACCATCGCTGAAGATCTTTCTTGTATGAAAATTCACGCAACCATACATTCGAAATACTTGTTTCTTTCGCTGTTTTACGCGAATCGTATCTTGTACCTTTGATACAGAAGGATCGATCGAACAGTTCGATCTTTATATCGCGCTAGATGAAATTCACACGTGGAACGATCGATGTGTAATTGCATTTATTATTCTGTTCAATAACGCGTATCCATACAAACAACTACCGAAATGCTTATTTCTTTAGCTATTTAATCTGTTCACCACTACTGGTCACTTTTTAATTAGAAGTTTCCCTAATTACGATATTGTAAATTAGCGAAAGCAAATCGATTATAGTTAGATGGGTTTGACGTAGATGGGATACGATATAATTTATTTTCAACAAGAATAAAACGATACGTAGAAAGACAAGGGATCCTTAAAAAAGAAACGATTACGTCTGAGAGATTGGCAATGCGTATGGCGAAGTAACTCGTTTCTCTGGATTAATCGTCTCTTAGTCGGATAAAGAAGAACCAATGGGAAAGTTCGATTTTTATATCGAGATGGAATTCACGCGTGGAACGGTCGATGTGTAATTGCATTTATCGTTTCGCTTAATAACCTCGTTAACCGACGCCCTATCGCGTAACAAAGGAAGGGGAGTGGAATCGCGTTTCCAAGTGATCCCCAGGGATGACTTGACCGAATCCACGGTCACGCAGGGGTGCCCCGAAAGACGGCAGGGGCCGCGCACGCGACCAATGAAAGTCAAACTTGATCGATGTAACAGAGACAGGAAAGGTAACGTCGGAAAGCTGATTTGTCCTCTTGGAAACCTAGCTCTATTGTGTAGGAAATAAATTTCTTTGGCGATCCGATCGAATTCTGTCGATACATCCTTTCGCTATTGCTATCTGCTGCTTCCTTTTCCAAGAGCTTTTGTACGTTGATTTCCGCGCAACCTTTGGTCCTATAGGCGCCTCCCTTTTTTTGCGTAAACCTCGGCGACGATTGTTTAGCTGATCTCTTCGGCCCGGGACCGGGTCGTTAATTGTATCCAACGCGTGCAATCTTGGAAGCTAGTGCCAATTGAACCTCACTCGAGCGTAAGTGGTTGATCGAGCTGCGAATAACGAAACGAAGAATCGCGGAAAGGGAGGGGGGGGTAGAGGGGGATGCGAGAGAAAGATGGGTGTGGAGCCGCGAAGAAAGGGGGAGGGAGAAAGAGGAACTCTGAAGAGACGACGCACACGACGCCGGGGCGCCCGTGCCGGTACATTCACGTACACGACGCTGCGTGACGTCACCGCATTGTTAGACGAGCAAGCATTGTAGTCACTATTGTGAGTCTCCGCCATTATTCTAAGACAATCGTCCGACACAATGAGACGGACGGGAGGATGAGTGGGGCGGCCGATTCTCTCTCTTTCTTTCTCTCTCTACAGCCACGGTCTAACCCGTATCGCCTCTCTTTTTCTTTCCCTTATCCATCTTGCTGCGTGAAGGTACTCTACACTCGCCCGGCACTTCGTATTCTTTTGGCTGGTCCTCGCGAAGTGGGCGATCTTCTCCCCCCCCCCCCCCCACCGACTCTGCTGATAGTTGCATTTTTGATTTGCGAAGAGAATTGAACGATCTCTGCTGTGGTGGTCAACCTGGTTTCTACATTCTAGCTGCAACCAAGGATTTTTCATTCGAGACCAAGCATAACAGATTCTTCCGCGACGAAGAGTCTTTAGAGCGAGGAACTGGTTTCCAATACGTACTTTTCTTAATTCACTGGCCACGAGCTCCGAATGGCGAGAATGAGAAAGGAAAATCGAGGAAGAAGGGTATGGTCGAGACGTCAATGGAGAACGACGCATTGAATTCCTGTTACTCCGGGGGAACGATGATTACGGCATTAACAACGGCCGCAAAAATACAATGCGGAAGAACTCGAGCGAGTCTGGCAGAGTGGTCGTCTAATCGAGTCAGCGCAATTAAACAAAGTCGTCCCGTGAGGTCGCGACATTCGCGGATAGCTTTTCCCTCCGCTGTTGCGCCGCGCGCAGCTCGATTCACCGGGTCTCTCCCTCGTTCTTTGCGGCTCGTCGTGGAAGTGCAGGGGATGAAAGGAGAACAAGAGAAGTACAGACAATAGATTCGGCTCGCCGGTGTGTTGGTGGCGCTGCATTGTCGCCCGGCATTGTTGCGGCCCGGTTATTGTGTCGCTGTTTTGTGACCGATCGCAAGGTGGCGTGCCTCGTGTGCACGAACCCAACCACCTCGGCCACGATCGTTAGGCACGTTCGCGATTATTCGGAGAAACGATCGTTCGACGATAAACCGGCCTCGAATGTCGCCTCCCCCGGAAGGTCGTCGCGGAGCGAACGAGCGGCACAAAAGTTTGCGGATCGAGCTTTTTCTCCTATTGACGGCCCTCGCGGAATAAATGAAAGAGTGGAACGTCGTTGTGAGACGAGGGGGGTCCGTGGTGCTCCTCTCGGTTCGTTTCGCATCGCTTCGAGGAACAGTCGTTCGGATGATGTATTCTTTCCTATCGCGAGCATGATTTTCTTTCGTCGTTTCTTCCTCGGTTTCTCCGGTTCCTCGGTGTAGTTAGAATCCGCGAGTATGCAGAAGGGCTGAAAGAGGAAAGAGAGACCGGTCTCGTTAGGTGGCGCTGCAAATTAACTATCAAACCGTGTAAGGTTCGTCAAAGGGGAAGAAGTAGAAGAAGAAGACCGAGACGCGGTGCTCTGACGGGAAAAAATCGCGGTATAGCGAAGAGTTAGAGTCGCGGATAGAGATAGGAAAAAGAGGGGCGACACTGTGCTTGTCCTAAGGCTATAAACTAAGGCGACCGCGTCGCGCATCCTTAGAGTGGCTGCACTTTGAGTGCGCAGCTCGGTGGTGTGCCGTAGGTGCTGCAGGCGGCGTAGAGAAGGCCATTGTAAGGCCCGTGCACGGTATTCACGGGAATGAATGCGCCCTCTGGAGCGACACAGTCTCAGATGTAAGACACAAGAAGCATAAAAGAGTTGCCATTATGCGAAGCTTAAATAACAGGCGCGCGCTCGCGAACTCTCTCGCGCACACCGACGCTCGCTTAAACACGGACTCGCGGGCTATCTGTGTAAGCTGCCACACAAAGAGGCAGTTGCATTCTACGGCCGGGGTATTTCTATGGACTGTTTGTGGCGCTCCTGCCTTGTACGGCCACTTCTGTCCTCGGTGCCTTGGTCTTTCCCTCTTCAGAACTTCTCTCTCTCGTCTCGTCGCGATTCTTCTCTTTTTCTTCGTCGTCGTTCTTCTCCTCTTCCTCGTCCGTTTCTTTTCTACTCCGCCTCCTCTTTTCTCTCTTTCCGCGCCTTCTGCCTCTTTCCTTCGGACTTTCTTCCTCTTTTCTATCGCGGATCGCGTCGCCTCTTTCCCTTCCTTCTTCTGTCAGAGCCGTCGAGTTCACTTGCTTCCTTAGTTCCGAAGAACGACACCGTCGCGCGATCTCGTAGACGTTGTCGAGACGCATTTTTCAGCGAGCGAAAAGACGGCGAGAGTTCACTTTCTTGTTCTCCATCTAGCCGTGCGACCTCCCCGTCGTACCTTGGCAGCTGTGTTAAATGCTAATTATCGGAGAGCGTCGCCAGGAAGGACACTGCTTCTCCGATAAAAGCAAGTTGCGTTACGACCTGACGATGAAAGCGGAGTTTCCACGAAACGATGATTAACTTGGAAACATCTTCGTACGTACAAGACGCTGGTAAATCGTGCGAAAGTTACGAACAAAAACTATGAGAACGTTGTTCGTTAAAACGTTGAGAGTTAAAGGACGATTCTATACGTCGATTACGATAGATCGGACACGGCAGTGATACGGGCGCAAACTGATTCAGGGCAAGTAGAAACAACAGGTGCACGCCAGACGAGCGGGCTGGTAACGCCGAGGTTTCGATCGCTCAACCCCTTGACTCGCAACCCCTCCAGAACTCGCGGTTATGTCAGGCGTTGGCCTCTGGCATTGCGGTAGGTTCCACGCGTTACCCTCGTCCCTGATCTCCGCTCTGATCCCTCTGGTTTATTCCGCATAGCGGTTACTCGGTGGTGTTTCGTCCCTCCGTTTGATAATTCAATCGTTTTACTTTAACCGATCGTCAAATCTTATTAACTCTTTCCACAGGAGATATTGTATGTTGAGAAGCAGATTAAAGACAATTAAATTATTTTTCGTGGCAATCTCTCCTTTATCCGTCACGAGAAAGTTTGTTTCGCGCTGTATCCCTTTGGTTGATCCGCGAAACTTTTTATTCGCTTTTCCTACGAGAAGATTAACTCACACGGCTTTGGTATTGTTTCGAACTTAAAATAACCCACATCGAAGCATGCAGGTGTCTTTTTTCCGTTCTCTATACGCCAACGGACGAGTCAATGGTGTAATGTGGGTGGTGGATCGGGTAGGTGCGCGCGCCCTTATTCGACTCTTTTGTCTAGGCGTCCATTCTCTGGCACATTATCAGGCCTATTGTCCCTCACATTGTTACCCCTACCCCGTCGTCTCATTGTTTTGCAATTTCCCCCACTTAACCGATACGACCGCCCCACCAACATCCCTTTTCTCGGTTCGCCTTCTCGTTCTCTCCCGCTAACCACCCCTATATTCCTTCGCATTCGCTTGCCCTATTGCACCGTCGGTCCTTTCCTCTATCGCGTATTCCAGCTTCTCCATCGTGTTTCGTGTGTGCCTTGAAAAGCTAACGAGACGTTCGTTATCTTGTCTTCTGGAAATGTATTTAAGTGCACGTATGGGGAAAATGGAAATAGCAGGTCTGCGTCTATATGGTTGGAGATTATGCAGGACAGTTCGCGGCAAGTTTCACGTTCCCTTACACGCTTCTACGCTTATTGGTAGGTGATATGGTTGAAAATTTTCGACATCTCGCTTTAGGAGAACGCATTGTCCTTCGATAATTTATTAATTTCTGCACACACCGCTTGCTATACGCGGTAATGCGACGACACGTCCGCGCTGAATAGGATTGGAAAGAGACGTGGAAAAAAAAAAAAAACGAAGCGACCGGTGGTTCGCTCCGTAATTCCTCGACGCTAGCAACGAAGGGAAAGTTTCGAAACGAGAATTTCAGTCACCGCAGCAACCAGAAAGGACGGATGCCTGGAAAACAATAATTAGGAACGCCCGGTGCGCGAATCCGTACAACGTTCAGTTGAGAATATATTTCCGAGCTTTCAGCTCACTCCCTCACCCCCTGTGTCTTTCTCCGCTCTGGCTGCGCCACTCGCCCCTCCGCTGGAAGCCCTTGGAACTCCGTAAAATAGACAAAAGCTCTGCTGCCGAACAATTCGTCTATTCTACTGCGCGGTTACGAGCGAACGAGCTTGAGCGTATAACATATTCGCATGGACTCTCTCTCACTCTCTCGCACGCTCACTCTCTCTGCACACCCCCTCTACCTTACCACCCTTTTCCTCCCCTTTATCCAACACCAAACTCCACGTCCTCCTGCTTCTCCTCGATCCCTTTTACACGGCGATCGTCCTTCGTCCTGTGCGTGTGACCGACGACACTGGCATCCACACACGTTCCACTGCACCTGTGTATAGCTTTTCATCGCGCCGCCCTATTCTGTGAGCGCAGTTTCCAACTTTTAACAGGTTCCTCTGTCGGCAGACGTGGCTATTTGCGTCCTCCTACCTTCCCGTTGATTCCATCCAGTCTTTCGATTAGCCGATCTTGCACAGCGTAGTATACACGTTCGTGTTGTCCAATTTTCTCATCCGTTATTTTCCTATTCTCCGAGAGTCCGCTCGATCGTTGGCCCTGTAAATTTGGTCGGTTCTAGGCCGAGCTTTCGATTCAGGCCGGAAAATCGTTGTTTAACGGGCGGACGGGGGTCGTAGAGACACAGAGAGAAGTTCGTTCGCGCGAACTTTCTCTCGGATCGGCGAGAGGCCGGCATTGTGAGGCCGGAAACGAGGGAAAAAATTCAAATTATTCCGGCACGCATTTAGGCTTTTTCTGCGGGGAACGACAGCGCCGGTTAAATTTGCATCGGCAGCTTATTCACCGCCGTGAAATCTGGAAATCTCGAGCAGCAGCCGCGTGCAAGCTTTCCGCGAGAGGACTCGTATTGTACGAGTCGCATAGAATTCGCGCGCTGAATGCTCTCGCCACCCTCTCCCACCTTTCCACCTCCTCTCTCCCTCTCCCTCTTGCTCTTCTCTTACTCACTCACTGTTCTTTCCTTCTGCGTTTTTCTTTCTTCGTCCTCCTGCTGTCTCTTTTTTCTCTTCCCCTCTCGTTTCTCTTTTCTCGTTGGAGCCTCTTTTTATTACGGTTTATAATACGCAATATATCCCGACGCTCGCGCCGGAAGATTAATAAGACTGACGCGAGGTATCGACATTCGAATAGAATGGCTTTGAACGAGCGTATCGGGCATTTGGCTGGTATTTTCGTGACAGCATCACGACGCCTCGTTTGTCACATTACGAGCCATCGACTTTTCCCCTCCGGCGGCGCGCCGCAGACGCGCGTGCTACCGTATGCAGCGAAATTATGCAGCCCGATGCATAATTCCGACGATGCTTTCGCGACCGCCGCGCTACTACTGATTCGTTCAAGCGGCTCAAACGTGCCCGCAATCGCTCTTGACGTGCACGCCGATCATCGTGTCGCGTGCATCCTCGTTATCGTTACAAGACAGATCCCAATACTATTACCTATCTCGCTCGTGTATACGCTCAGAGAACGTTTCCAGTTTGTTGAAATTTCCTGCACGATTTTCTTCGTCTTGCTTAGATGATCGACGTAATCGTAAAAGATATCACGCGTATCTTCCTTTCGCATTATACGTCATTTTCACTGGCATTCGTCCGATATCTGCGCGTCATCGATATTTGCTTTTCCTACGCGATATCCTTGGAAACACAGGACACGATTGCGCGTATAGCTAGCGTGGACGTGTCGGCAGGTGCCAATTCTCTCTACTCGTGTCCCATTCTGTTTTGCCTCGGAGCCTCTCCGATGGGACTGCTTTCAGGAAGTTGGCAATGCAATTTCGATGATGAATACTCGCGTCGAACGCTAGGATTCCATGCGATCTGTATGCGGCTAAATACGCGATCTTTCGAGCGACGCGTTCGTTCGTTTCGAACGGATTTTAGGAAATAATCGTGAAAGTTTCATTTGGAGTATTCGGTGGAGATTAAAAGGGGGAAACTTGATAAAGGTCTGAACAGCGTTTCCGTTAGGTCGAAGTCATCGAATCGACCGTCAAATTCGACAAAGGTGGCAAGAGGGTAACAAGGAAAGGGTGGATTTCGGGGGTGGTGGTTATGGTAGTGGTCTGGTAACAATAGGTCGCAGTGGTGGTGGTGGTGGTCGCCACAATGCCGGCTTGCCTGACTTCTTTGCGTGTCAAATGACTGAAAAGCCGTGGGGAGTGCACGGGAGGGGGGTTGTGGGTGGACCAAGCGGATGGGGGTTGCAGGGCGGGTACACGGTGGTATGAAAGGCGTGCTTTGTTTGGAAACAATGCCGATACTCGGCTACATCCTCATCTCCATTCTTCGCCTTGACGCAGCGCCGCTCCGAAAAGGGTTGCCTTTATTCATCCCTGATTAAAGTTATAGGTTATTTTCGCTCTGTTTCGCGGCGAAATGCTTTCCAAAAATTTTCACCAGCCGAGTTTTCCGCGTGTCTCTCTTACTATCCTCGAATTAGGCCGCAATTGTCCAGTAACCAGTGCACGCGCAACTGACTCGAAGCATAAAATTTCTGTCAATTCTCCCATCAAATTCTCACACGTTCGCGTATTAAACGCCCCATTCTTCCAAACGATTCCCTTCATACGCTCGATTAACAGCAGCGAGACGCTCGAAACTTGTCGCGTGCTCCTCGAATTCCATCGATCTCAACCTTGTCGCCTCTGCAACACCTGTCACTCGCATTCGTAGTACGAAATATTGAAATTCAAATCAGCGATTCCTCGCAGTCGCCGCGTTTTCAGATGTTATCGCACGCATCGACTATCCATTGGCGATTCGAGCGCGACTGCTGAAAAAGTCGCCAGTTTAGTCGCAACAAACGCATCTAATTCACCGGGACAGTGGCGTGGTTGTACATCGGTTGGACTTGGCCAGTCGGAAGTTCGCCCCCAACCACCGGCGTTTTCTCGTTTCAAAGAAGGGTAAGCCTGGCCCGTGGAAACCGGCAGAGGAGACATCGCCGAAGGAAAGCTCATAACAAACTATTGAAAAGCCAACGAATGAAAAATCAATGGCGGGTGGGCACGGGCCAGACCGGTCCGGGGATGGGGTATATACGCGGAAGGGAAAGCTACAGGGTGGAAGTTGGGGGTGGTTTGGTGAATGGAATATTATTGGGGCATCCTTTCACGCGGACTCCACGGAAGCTAGAAGACCTCATCTGGCGAGCTGTATGGATGCCGTTCGCCCCGGCAATGCCGCCTATTGAACCGTTGCTTATATATGTACGTATTTACACACGTTCGTAAGTACACACACGCGTGTACGCGCGCGTGTTTCTACACGAGCTTGTTGCACACATCTTCCACCGCGCTACACTAACACCTCCCCTTGGTCTTGGCGCGTGAGTCTGTGCTCGTGTGTCTACACGTACGAATATCTATAAATGCACGTAGTAGTCCGGTGTCTCTGTGCTGGTGTAGGTTCTTACATTTCATGATTTATCACGCAGCTTTCAGCGGGCCTCAAAGCGTCCTGAAAGCGCGCAGATTGATAAAAGAAATAATAGAGGACGCGAAATAGAGGGACTCGATCTGATACGAGAAAAGAGCGCGAGGGTGGCTAGGCGAGGGGATGAGATAGACAGAGGATGAGCGAGAGACGAAGATGCAGAGGCTCCAAGAGTGGAACGGCCAAACGACAAGGATGACAAGAGAAGGGGGGACGCCGAACGTCGTTTCTGTGAAATAGGGGTGGTGGATCCTTTCGATACGTTTCAGCTCGCGTCCCTCCACCCTTTTTTCCTACTCGATTGCGTGTCTTTATACTCAACTGGCACGCGGGCTTCCCCGTCTCTGCCTGTCTGTCATCCGAGTAAACAATATTCCTTTCACTCCTCGTCGTTTCTCTCCGAGGTTAACGTTTTGTCTTGTAAAAATAGGATTTCCAATAAATGTTAGACGAATACGCTGTCGATCGCGAGTAATAAGATACTTAATGACGTTGAAGTTGCTTTTATCCTCTAGAGATGCACGCTTCATTGAACGTCTGTTTTAATTCACTTCTATCGTTTCGTTCGTTACATACACTGCCACTCGTGAGATTTCAAATACCTTAGCCGGTTTATAGTAATTGTACAAAGTTCATCAAAGCTTTACGAAATCACCATTCTATAAATCTAGAGCGATAATAAAGACGGTGATCAATAGATCCGATATAATTGTTCTAATCGCAAACAACGCGTTTTAATCCCCTCAATAAAGAGACGAATAAAATTCCCTCTTTAATCTTTTTCGTGGTAACGAAGATACTATAAGAAAATCAGTAGGATCGCAAGTCGATCAACGATATCTTTTCGCGTTCGTTGCAACATCTTCGTTGAAACATCCTCGTTGGTTCCTGCATTTTCATTTTAAATCGTCTTAGAATCGTCCGTTGCGACATGTGTACGCATTTGCACAAAAATCGGACGAAACGTGTAATCGGTGTTGGATCTGCACCGTCTTTCTCTCCACGTGGCCAAGTTAATCGTTTCGGAAGGAGGCGTTTGCCTTAAGGTGCGCGTGCGGCGAGATTGTAGCGGCGTATGAAGACAGGATAAAGGGGCTGCGTGGGTGGTGGAGGATCGAAAGGCGCGGGCGGTTGGAAAGCCGGAAAGTTGCAAATGGGATGAAAGGGGACGGCAGCTCGAGCGAGAGATAGAGAGGAAAGAGGGGAAAGACAAAAGGGGTGGTAGAGAACTGTGAATCCCGTGGCAGCATTGTCACTCCATTCGCCGGGGTTGCAAAGCCGGGGCGGTTCCGATGCCACCACTTCCACCGCTTTTACCACCACCACCATCGGCACTGCTCCCGTGCTCGCTTCAACCCCGCGAGCTAACCTTGTTTTACTGCCGTCTTCCGGATTGTCTACCGAATCGACCGAAGCAGTTAATTACTCGTTAATGTACTGCGTCGCGATATTATTATTTTCAGACCAGTCGCGCTAGGGTTATCAAAGAGTTTGTTCGCCTATTGGCTCCGTTACCGCCTAATGCGACAGTCTCAAATCGAAGAGTCCCGTTTTGTCTGTGAAGCGTAGAACTGGAAAGTGGGCAAGTGGGTAGGAATTCAGAGTTGATTGGTCGTAATGGATTAGGTACTTCGACTATAAAGTACCGTTATGGTATCTCTTCTTCTGGCGTAATTATTTATCCATTATATTCTGTACAATAGACAACTCTGTATAATAGATACGGACAAGACGTGGCTGATAACTGGGTGTTCCCTCTATTCAATCCTGTTGAGATTTTCGAATCTTTGCCCGTGAACGTTATCCTCGTTTCAGAAAATAAAACAACTTTTAATGTTCAGGCGAAATCTATAAAAATCATCGAGATGTGAAATTACATACGATTACAGTGACGATCCTTCCATTGCACTTTTAAGCTTAAGAAATTTTCTAGTCATGAGAAAGTACGATTAGCTGAAGGACGACCAACAGATCAACGTCTATCAATAGTCTCTCTATCAATAGTCGATAAATTACTGTACAAAATATGATTGAATCTAGAGAAATACCTCTGTTACCCCCGGTGCCATCATACTTGTCTTCTCGTTTCTACACATATACATTGGAAGCGTATTGGAGAATGATGAAGACATTGAAAGTATCGTTAGAACGTCCCCCAAAACGGATGACTTTACGATCCTGCCATTATACAGCCGTCAACCCTTCACCAGGATGGTTAAAGTGCGCCCTTGGAAGGGACCAATTCGAACGAGCGATTTATCATTATCTCGATAACCCGGCGAAGATAAGGCGGTCGACGCCGCGAGCGTTGTGTTCGCACGGGGTGGTCGTATGATTTACTATTTCCTCGGCGCATCTGCTCGCTTAATTAACGTTTCTCCGATGCCATTTCGAAGATACGTATCAACGGTCGCAGCCGTGGCTCGCGCGGAGCCGCGCTGGAAGATGTAGCTTGGAAATGTCAGCAGTCGATGTAATTGTGTTTCGTGACGTGCTTTATTGCCGAGCGATAAAATTTACCGACAGGGATTCCTTCCTATTCTCCAGGCCCGTTTTGATTTATTCGTGTACTGTATACTGTTTCGCAGTTTTATTTAATCAGTCAGCCTCATGGTCATGGTGCGTTTCGATTTATATTTTTCAAACCTGCTATGTATATACATATATACATATACATACATAAACACATACATACATGCATGCATACATACATACATACATACATATATATATATATATCTAAAGCGATAGAAAAAGAATAAAAAATAAATATAAAAAAAAAACACTCTCACCGCCTGACAACTTTAAACGGACCGGCATTCAAAGTCTGTAATTGTTGTCGATAAATCATGTAGCTCTTTTATTCCTCATGCGCGTGTTTTTTGGTTCGGCTTACACAAAAAACAATTCGCTTGATAGTTTACGAGCAATGAAACGCGATCTTTTTGGCCGCGCGAACATTTCCGATTCACCGGCGATGCTGTTTATGCCCCCTTCTGCCTTGCGGTCGATAAGCGTAATACACGTAAAGCGAAAATTTGTCGAAATAATGGACGGCTAACCGCATTTTTCAATGACTCGTGTATCGACTCGTGCACGTGCTTTAGGGTGATTACACGCGGGGTAGCATATTGCGCGATCGTAGGGGTGGATCGACTGGAAGCGCGTACGGGGGCGTGGTGTCGATCCGATGATGCGTGCACGCATTCACCCTTCGTCCTCGATCCCTTCTTTTCCCCTGTACTACTACATTCCGCTTGTTTTCCAAGATGTTTTATCCCTCTGAACGATGTTATCGGCGATATTCGTTATCGTCTTTGCGAATACTAAACGAGTTCACGGCGTTTCATCGGAATACCGATCTCGTTCTTACATTCTAGTATCAAATTTGCAATCGATCGGTGTGATTTCTGAATACTTGAATCTCTTCAACATTTGAGCCCAAGTTTCCATCTTACCTCGTGCTATACGATTAAGAATCGCATATTGCTCGCTTTCTCAACGAGACGTCGTTCCTGTAGATCGGAATCCGTTTCTTTTTGTATCGTAGAAGCGGGGCAACCAAGTGTCCGCGATATCTCATCGGAGACAAACCCCCAACGCATATGCGCTCAAATACTACGATCACGGTGCCAGGTCATCCTAATATCTTCGCATATATTTCCATCTCACGGACCTCTCATGGACCTCTCATTGGGATCACGAAGTGACGCAGTCAGCTATTACGTTTATTAAGTTGCTGGGATTGGGCTGATTCCGAGAGAGGGTAGGAGTGGTGGATTCGCGGAAGGGAGTTGGTACTGGAGAAGAAGGATGAGCTAGGAGGTGGCTGGCGAGGGTTGAATGGTTTAGAAGCAGGGGGTGTATTGTACCAAGCATTGTCTGCCCCATTGTGTGACATCACGGCCCGATAACTGCCGATAAGACCGCGGCAATGCTCAGCTTGTGTGCACGTGTACGTGCGGCCGTTTGTGTGTTTGGCCACGGACAGAGAAGAGCAAGGGAGAAAGAGGGAAAGAAGAGGCAAATACGAAAGAAATATAATGTAGGTAGAGGCTATAGATCGTCGTCGCCGCGAGGGGGCAAAGGATGGCTGATGGAGGTCGAGTGACTTTGCGGGGTACTCGCCCCTTTATTCTTCTGATTTCTCGTTCCTCTTCCGCGGATCGAAATCGCATGCCGCTGCTAAACGCTCGTCCTTTGTGCCTCGTAACGTCCCCGCTGATAGAACGCGGCGGGCCGAGCCTTGAACTCCTACTGCCGCATTCACCGATACTTCCCAGTTATTGGAAAGTGGATCCGGACGCGGTTGCGTGCCAGCCCAGACCCGCGATTAAGCTCTTCCTTCGTTCAGTCGGAGAACGGGAGCTGCGGAAGCTTCCACGTTTTGCTTACTAGACTTTCTCTTAATTCTTCGAGTTGTACTGTAGCTCAAAGCAAGTTAATCTGAAAACCTAATGCACGTACGTAAATGATAACGTAGGAAAAGTACAGTACGTCACAAAAGTATTTAACAATTTCTTTGCAACTATGTAGGGATATTAAAATGTTCCTCTATAGCCGTCAAGTAACAGCGCAAGCAGAAAATCAAGCAAGACTTACTTACGAATCATACGATTCCCTTCGCGAGCCGCGAATTAAAAAGTACAGAAAACGACGATGTTACAGTTGCTGCTTTTCAAATTTAAACGATAGTCTTCTTATTCCTCGCAACGTCTCGGATGCTACGTTGTGCGCGGCGAACTGTCCCGATGCTCGCGTTTGTTTCGTAATTGGCTACGATCGAATGACTACGAAAGATGAGAAATCCTTTAATCAAGGCCCGATTTTATCTGACGCGTTGAAACGAACTTTGATCGCGAAACTTAGCGCTACTGATTTGGCGCGAAACGCGCTTTAAAAGGCCGAAGCA
This sequence comes from Bombus confusus, assembly GCA_014737475.1. Taxonomy (NCBI): domain Eukaryota; kingdom Metazoa; phylum Arthropoda; class Insecta; order Hymenoptera; family Apidae; genus Bombus; species Bombus confusus. Next base: position 5,534,829 of record JACXIV010000020.1, on the reverse strand, counting down.
GGCCTCCACTCGGCTCGCTCGAAATTCCCGGCAATTTCTACAACTTTGCTGCTTAACTCCGCTGGTCTCATTAGGACGTGATTTCTGTTCCAGGTGCTGGAGTCTCGGAGGCCCGTGGCGCGGTAAGTGGCACTTTCGCCCTTTTCATTCCAGACAGAGCCGCGGGTGAGTAATCGTTTAAACCCGTGCGCTACGGTTCGTTGCATTAACGTTGAAGAGAGAGAAAAAAAAGAGTGTCATTGAGAAGGAAGTACCCCAGTCCAAACCACCACCCCACACGCGTACAACCCTCCTCTCGCTGACGTTATATTGACCCAACACAGAAGCGCGTATCGATGCTCGGCCGCGTGGCTGCCGGCCGAATATGAATAACAATCAGAAACTATAATCCCTCCCTCGCGATATATATATATATATAACGTTGGTAATATATGTATACGATGGCCTTTACGAGCACGGGCATTTTTATGTTAATCAACCAATCGGGGGACGAGTCGCCGAGTTCCCCTTCCTTCCCTGCTTCTCTATTGCAAACAGAAATCGTCGCTCGAATTTGTTCCGCGGCGAGGCGGAAAAAAAAGGAACGTAACGAAGATCGTAAAGAAAGGGATCTTTCACGAGGGGGTGCGCGCGTGGACCAGACTGCTGGACCGAGTTCAGTAGGACGAGATGATTGACCCGAGTGTAGTGGATTCTCTACCCTAAAGGGAGACTTTTTTTCGCGTTAACGCGGAAAAATCTCGAGCCCCGTGACAAATATAAAGGCTGTGGATTTATTTCTCGCCTGCCATTGATTCTTTCTTTCTGTTCTGCGATTTCTACGAATTCTAAATTCGATAATCTCGTTCCGACGTTAGGATATGCTTTTAAAATATTTGTAGGATTATCCGAGAAAGGCGGAGGCACGCGATTCGAATACTTTACCGACGATTCGAGGGAAGGAGGATCGTGAAACGAATCCGCCTCAAGGTTCCCTTTTCACTCAGAATTCCCGCGCGTTACGCTCGGCCCAGTTGCCCGATCTCTCGACGGGCAACGCGATGTTCTTCTTTCCTGGCCGCGTCTTAGTTCCGCGATTTCGGCCGTTTCAACGGCGAACGGTTTGAATATTCGTCGAAACATGGTCAGCCTCTTGTTCGTCTGAGCCATTCACGCGGATTTCTTCATCGACGTCTGGCTTGTCGGCCACTCGCTGATGTTAGGCGAAATAGAGAAACGGACGGCGCGGCGCGCGCGTTAACCAACGCTCTTGCGAGCATTGTACAACGATTTGTACGGATTTCAGTTCTTTTGCTGTGTGGGCGCGTACACGCAACCAACGGCCGCCTCGAATCGCCTCGTCTTGAGAGCGCGTTCCATGCTTCTCCCGCGAGAGAGGAAAAGAGCGAGAAGGAGAGAAACGTGTGTAAATACAGAGACAGCGTAGCGAGGAAGGAGATAAAGATAGGCGAGCGGAGTAAGAGAATCGCGAGGAGCAGCGCGATAGAAGGAGAAAGAGACGAGAGAGAAAGAAGACCGTGGCTGGCCGTTTTGTGCGCGCCGCGCAAAAGATGCCTTTGAATCCTTAATTCCCTTTGAAACTCTCATTCTGGGAGCAAAATGGCGAGAACGAACCGTATTCTTCGGTTGAATGACGTATTGAGCGAGTTTTGTATGCCGTTGCGTCCGCGTGTGGCTCATCCAGAGCCTATGCCTGCTTATACGTAATACGTTCGCTCTTTTCTCTTCCTACGTTTCTTGCTGCGAAGAAGAGGGCCCGCAGCGTTGCTCTTTTTCTTCGTTCCCGTCTTCCCCCTCTTTCGTTTTTCTAACGTTCTTTCAGTATTCCTTCGTTACTCGCGTCACGCAGACTTTTACGCGCGATTCTGCAAATTTTTTCTTACGCTTTCAGCGAATTGAACGTCGCTTTTGTCTTTTCGAATAACCACCGCTACACTGTATTAAAAGTATCGAGACACCTGCTGATGTTTTCTACACGTCGAATTCTTTCGCTTTTATCTTTTCTACCTTTTACTTGTAAATCTGTTATTTCGTTTGCATTGTACCATTGGACGAAGAACGTAATAGTCGAGGAAAATAGGTCAATTTCTCTAAGAATTCTAATTAATCGAAGACCACACGGGTAAAATTTCACGAGTCCGTCGTGTTGAGTCTGTGACGTTTTATAAGGAGATGTACGCGTAACATATTCGTAAAAAGTTGTCTGCAGTGTCGTGTACTCTTGCGAGCTTATGTTCATGCGTGATATCAGATTGTCATTTCGTCGACGATTGCCCAAACGCGTTCCATAATTACCTTCGTTACGTCGTAGGTTGAATGAAAAGAGCGTGACGGTCGGGGGAGGAAAGGATGGAGGGAAGGGCGCAGGATCCGAAAGTGACGGGAAGGGTGGGTGATCTTGCGGACTTAATCGGGCATTGGTGCTTTCCTTCGCGAACAATTGACGTCTGACTTTGACGTGCCCTCCGACACTTTCTCCGACTTCTCTTTCTTCTCCGTTCTTTGTTCGATGAGAAATCGGTGGAACGCGAAGTCGAGCCTGCCGATCGATGGTCCATCATTTACTCAAAGATTCCTCCGACTCTCCCCGCGAAAAATCGTCTGTTAAGCGCTTTCGCGAACTTTGAACACTTTTTAATTAAGCACACGAGCGAAATATAATTTTGCATAGCGGTACTGGTTTTACTTTCACACAGTTAGCCCTTTGGTTCCCGTTTTTGGCTCGAGCAAGAAGTTTCCAAGAAGCGCTCTACGTATTTCTCGATTTCTTTGGCGGAAAATGAACTTCTCGGGGATTTGAGGTTTTAAGAACGAAGCGAAGACGCGAAATTAGACCTTTCTCTCGTTATTTCCAACGACGTTGCGTAACAGTTGTTCCGCGAGTCGAACGCCGGGTTAGAAGGTGGAAAATATTTTTCTGGGAAATGAAGGAAGCGCCAGCTTCTTCGTAAGTTAGGGCGTGGAAAATCCAAATGAACGACACGGTCGATTCTCTGGAATCTGTCGGACCGTCGCGGCGACAAAGTCTGAGGCGGCCGTAGAAGGCAAGAATTCCACATTATCGGCCGGGTTTCTCGCGGATACAATTTCCCAACACAATTTTCTTTTCAGTCGCCCGAACGAATCTAGCCCGGGCTCGGATGGTGGGTGGCAAATGGCAAAGGGGGAGGGTGAGAAAGAGAAAGAGTTAGCTTTGATAGAGGGGTGGGGGGCAGAGCAGCGCAGCCCATATTCGTGCATTGTGGCACGTTCCATCGCGTTCTCAACTGAACTGAACTCGACTCAACAGTGGAGGACACAATGGGCGGTATGAATAAGTATAACAGACAGACACCGGTACAGACAGACACAGGTAGCTCAGGCCGCAGTATGTGAATGAGGAACCCATTTGATAACACGCCTCCACAGCCACCCAGGTCCATTGTGTCGCTTCCTATTCAGCTGCTCTATGCCCTCTTCTCCTCCTATCCCCTCTTCGCCTCCTTCTGCACCCCCACTGCTTCTGCTGTTCCTGCTCTTCCTCACCTCTTCATCCTCTATCTTCCCCTTCCCCACTCGTTCGTTCCGATATCACCACGGAAATCTTATCCTATCGAGCCCCTCTGTACCTTTGTACACGCGAAAAATCATGAGGGCATCCGTTCCCGTTTCGCGCTTCCGCTTACACATGATACTTACTGTATCGCTTCTTTGGTCCTTGGTTACAGCGTCTTAACGCTGGACCAGTGTTATATGTTAACGCGGGAAGAACTTTGGAAAGGGGACTGATTCGAAATGGTTAGATCTCGAGAAGTTTTGTAGTCTAAAACGTTGACAGAGCATCATTACTGCTAGATCTCAAGCAGCCTTGCATTCTTTAGTTGACAAATGTCCTATCCATCGTCTGTAAACGATCGAAAAAACGAATGGTTTACTAGTTGTCCACCATTTAATTTAAAACGTTTACTCGTTATTTTGCGTTTTTTTTTTTTTTTTTTTGAAAAAAATGCACTAGGTAGAATATTTTAATTTCGTGTAGCTCTGATGCGAATGAATGAAACGCAAAAATTCCACTACTACTTTGCGGATGCAAGTCAATACTCATACTGTACGTAAAAAGGACCGACAAAGATATTAAATCCAATCACATTCGGTTGGCTCGTCAAAACTAGAAAGCTGGAAAGGATTGCTTCGCCATTATCCGGTCTCCTTCTTTCCATCTTTATGCAAAAACGAGGAACGCTCTGTGGTAGCGGTGAATATAATTTTTATCTATTTCGTCGGGCAGTTGAGTTATTACTTTGGCCGGCGGCGCAACGTTTACAGCCTTGTTACGTGCAGATTGGCTTAGATAAACCCTTTTCGAGATAGCGCGACGGCTCCGTAAGAATTTTCATCATTTTTACACGAGGGGATTGGCGGTTTCGTTGAAGTCCTGTTTCAACGTCAGTCTTCAACGACTCGACCTACCCTTGGACCATTCGATTAATGTTCTTCGGAAGTGATTCTTGGGCTATGCTTACAGAAGATGCATTTTCTCGCGAACTAACGTTTTGGCGAATACGTTGGAACGATATATACATACACATTTACATAGATGTTCCTGGAAGTACTTGGACATTTCGTGCAATTAGATCAAAAGATCGCTCTAAGCTCTCGACATTGAGCAAACTTAAAGCAAAGTATTTGACTCGGGTGTCTCCGCAGGTCCAATTTTTCTCAGTGTCGAATTACCGGTTTTTCTTTATCAGTATCTAACAGTTGCATATGGTCCCCTCAAATAAGACGAGACAAAAAAAATTAGATCAGACGGGACAAGATTCTTCGGACGCTTCATTCGTCGGAACATCCATAGCTTTAGACTTGCAAGTCCGAGTCTCAAGTGTTTATTTCGTAATCGACGCAAAGGGTCGGTGTGTACCGTAAATCCGATTAACGCGTTCCGATGGCCTGGTTACCCATATATACAGCGTATACGGTTGACGTTAAACGCGACGCAAGGCGATGGCGATACGAGGCGATTTCGTTTCGGTTTTTCGCGGCAGCGGCGGCGCGGATCCGGGACGATTCGGTCGATTAGCGTGCATGGATCTAAAAAGCGGCGCGTCCGCGGGGTAATCGTCGCGGTTGGAATCTGCAACGAGCACGTATGGCGAGCCGAGTCGCATATTTATCCAAATTGTAATATTGACGCGAAGTGGACAGATATTTTGGAAAGGGTGAAAGCGAGTTTCAGAGAGCGCGTCCGCGTTCGAATCGATTTTCTAGTCAATGCCGGAGAGCGGACCGGCAACAATGCTCCGATTTTCGGGATCTCGCTAGCATAAATAGCAAATAGCGAAGGTCCTGTAGGTGTATGTGGTTCACGTTGGACCAGCGAACGAACTATCGCAGCGTGCTCGCTCTCTCTCCGGCTCGCTCTGTACGTACGTGTACGTTGTACACCGAGTACCGACAACAATGAGGCAGAGACAAAGGCCAGGTACAATGCTGATGTTGAACTCGACTGATTTCGACGATTTTTGGCCTTTGCATGTGCATCGCGCGTTACTCGACAATGATTCCCGCATACGTAATCATCGCTATGGGCAGGGAAGGTTGGTACACTCGCGAAGCAGTGGCTCTCACATTGCGCCCTCTTTTTCCCTCCGCGCGGATTCAAGCTTGCCGAAAGCGACGATGCCGAAGCCTGGTCCCGTTCCCGCCACCGTCCATCCGGGGCTTTTCAATGCTCTTCTCTAACGCCGACCCGTTAATCTAACAATGACGCGACGCCATCGCGATTCCGCGAGCCGTTTATCGGTTTAAATACCGGCACAGGCCGGGTAATAATAATTGTAAGCGATAGCCGATTTATGCCCGCAATCAGCCGTGTTTCTAGCGGCCCGCTACAATCGATCTAATCAATGGCATTAATGCGAAACCGGCCTGGCTATTTAAATGTGAAACTGATAATTACGCGGCCACCGCTGCTTAATATTCTGCGCACGTCCCAACGTTTACTGGCTCATTAGCTCGGCTCCCATGGAGAAGAGAATCGATCGAAGGATATCCAACGATATCCGATCAAATCGTCCTACGCTTAGTCGTTCTTTTACGAGTGCAATTCGTCTAAAACGAAGAGCATAATCGTCGCCCAACCTCTTGGTATTCGCTTGATCCAATTCGCAACGCCACGAATCCGTTTCGTAGAGAGGAAACTAAAGCTCGAGTGAACCGTGAACCCTATAGAGGACGTTGGATCTTTGGGAGAGCGGCTTAGCTCCGTTCTTTCGCGAGGGTTTTTCGTGAATCGCGAGCGAAGGGGGGCCGATCGATTGAGCACCCCTGACCGCACCTGAATAGATACATTGTGCCGGGGCAGCCTATTGACGGGCGATTGTTCCCTCAACAATAACAACAATATCTGAATAGTCGTCGTGCACATCTCTCGCGCGCGTTCCACGCACCCACGCACGCACTCGCGCTTACACGCGTACATGCGTGCGCGCACATCCCTTTGCACGGCCCTCGCACGCTCGCGTCGCGCATCCCTTCACACGCTCGCACGTACGTCTCTTTACGTTACACCATCGCAGTTACACTCTTGTCGTTGCGATAGAGCGTTTCTCGCGTTCTACAGGCACGTGTAAATAGTTGGCGGACACGAAAGCGACACGAAAGCGACACGAAAGCGACGCGCTCGCGCGTTAGATCTTCGAGATCGCGGCTTCAATGCATCGTAACATCGTATTTGCGATAGGCCCGCTTTACAAGAGAAAATACAGTGTGCGTGGAAAAGTTTCAGGCCAGACAGACAGATTCCTGCTTGCTTTGTATTTGAAAAGCGGTGTATTTCAAGGAATTTTAAACGAGTAATATTATACAGCTTGTGTAACAGTGTTCCTGCATTATACTATTTTCTTTTATTCGTCATACCCTTACAACACCCGGTATTACTTGAAATTCTTTTAGATATCGCTTCTTCAATACGCTAGTTGAATAGGAAGTTAAAAATTCACTCTGGCTGGAAACTCAGCCACGCCACTGTGTACAGCCGTGCATTCTCTTCATCGAAGATCGAAATTTTATTATCATTTATGTATCGATGTTTAAAACTTCTACTTGTGGTCTTCCACTAAAATTACATAATTCATAGTTTTGCAAAGTTTGATCAAAGTCGTGGATCTACTTGTACGTTGATATTTTTGAAATTTATAAACTGGACGTTATACGAATGGCGGGATTCAGCGACGACTTCATTTACAGATTTTGTTCTCAACTTCAGCAACGCTGCTTCATTGCCGGTGTTAACGAATTTTCAAAATATTTTGTATAATGCGCGTAACACACTCGTAAAAAGTTCTGCAAGAGTTCAGTAGTTTGGCGAGTCGCTTTAGGGCTTTACAAAAGTTTGTAAATGGAAATTCTGTGAAAACTAGTAGAATCCGTGAGAAAGTCTAATATCGTGGAAAACGAATTCGCAACGTTACGCGGACGACTAACAGGATTCTAGATATTGAAGGAAAGATCGTGAAAATATAAATGATTCCGTGGACGCGTGAAACTTCGTAATCGACTGTAGGAATTGCGGACAACGGATAGTGCCATTAATCAACTTGAATGAAAAAAGCAGGTCAGCGGTAATTCTCTGAGAATTAGGAGATTTCAAGCTAAGTTTGCACGAGCTAAGTTTGATTGAGCCGCGATTAAGATTAATAATGGTCATTTTTTGTAGCCAGCCTATTGGTATCTTGCGTAAAACAATCAGATTAAATATCTACTTTCTGTTCTACTTTCTTCTGAACTTCGCAAGGCTTGGTTTCTTTTAAATGTTAAGCGATTAGGAGTTCGACGACGTGTGCACGTTGGTTTTCATTTACCCGTAAAAATGCGTGATCGCAGAAGAGAAAAAGAGATGCATAAATACGAGAGAGTAGAAGATTCATTAAGAGTTATACGATAATGAATGAAAATCGTACGGTTAATGAGTATTAGTTAAATAATTGAGCGTAACATGGCGTCGTTATGAAATATTGTTTATTACCCGCTTATAAACAATGGTCAGTAAAGACTCTAGCGAAATGGCTTCGGTACAATTACAATACTCTGTGAGCGCGCATTACATTTATCGTGAAAATGTATAAGCCAATTATAATTATAGCGCACTGGTCGATTGTTCGTAATATTATAATAGGTCGCTATGCGGTTGTGCACAAAGAGGTATACTTAATAGAATGCTTATTAATAATTCTACCTGTGAAAAAGTCACAGCTAGTATTATCAACTTAACGTTGATTAATATGCGACCATCGATCGAGAAAATTGGCCTTTTTCGCGCTTTAGCGGTGATAAAGCTTTCATAAAATCGGGGAAACTCATAAACGTGATTAAATGAATTCAAGCGTTTTCAAATATTTTTCCACGATATTCTTAATAATACAAACTTTTCTTTGCAACGTATAGGTGTTACATGCTCCCGTACGTTTTGTAAAAAGAATTGCAATTGTTGATTATTCTTAGAATCGACCTGCGAAGGCGTTCTTCAAATATCTAACAGTAAACAATCTTCCAGTCGAGCCATTTACTCCGTATGCATGTATTGCATAGCGAGAGGGCCCGTCCTGTTTCACTAGTGTAGTTATATATATTATAAAAAATATGAAAAATGTATCGCATCGCGGCCCGTTACCGACTATCGAGTAATCGACGCAAATGTAATCATCAGATACACGGCTAGTTAGTAGGAGTCGTGAAATGAAAATTGGAACAATTGTTTGGTACGTTTAACGTCGAACAAAAGCCAGCGTGTCATCAAAGAACAAAACTCGCAAAATTTTTCAACAAACCTCCATCGTTTACATCTGACGATCAATCATCCAATCAACACGATACAGGTACACGAAAAAAAAAAAAAAAAAAAAATAAAAAAGTGGAATATTCTACATAGATATTCGTATCGCTTTTCGAACCTCAGTTTTGTTAATTATTTGTTAATACGGAGTAGAATTTTCGTGCGCTTGACTCCGAACAAGCGATCACCGTTCACGATTCCTTAAATAGCGTGCATTTCATTGCACATTTATTCATTGGTTTCCGTCGGTTTTCTTCAATAGACTATTTTCGAGCCGGCTGCCGCTTGTCTATCCAATATTTATCACAGTTTGTTGTCGTAACGCACGCCGTTCCCCTTGTCGGTGATCTTGAACGTCGGTGATCTTGAAGGTCGGTGATCTTGAAGGTCGGTGAAAGTCTAAAACAGGTATGGCGATGGTTCGCAAAAGCCACAGTCTTGACAAATTTTCTGTAAAAGTAGAAACTTGAAATTTAAAATCCGCCATACGACGGTCGAGGGCTTGTACATCTTTGAATTATCGAAATATCAAATTCAAATGTTTGAGAATTTTTTTCGATATTCGAACGTTTAAAATTCGCAATTTGAAATGGGAAAATTTAACGGTTTCACGCCTTCTGCGATGTACTGTGTGATCGTTAGCGAGCGACTCGTTGCGACTTTGTTTTGTTCATGATTTTTTCAACACGCACAAAATGGCCCAGTCCTAACGCAAAGCAAGAGGACTGATCGAATCTGGCGAGTCGAGGAAAATTTATTTGGTTCCTTTGCCTCTATCTCCTTCGATCGTTCGATCCCTATCGCAGAAGTATATGAGAAAATTGATAATGCAGAACTATTTAGCGACGCGTTATCGTCGAGCTCACGACAGAATCAAAGATGTCGGGATATCGGATCTCGGAGGCAAATTTTCCAAAGTACGTTGCACGAACAATCGGATTTAAATTCTTACACCAGCAGATTTTCTAATTTTCCTCGATTGTTTCACGGTTTTTAGGCCGTCAAAGAAATCAGAATATTATCGTTGTTGAACCGTTTCCCACAATCGCTGAGTAAAGTCTCCTTTGTCGGCGCAACAATCGCAGCATTTCCTCACAATCCTTACTGGCGCAAATCTCGCCCCTTTAGGTATTGGACAGTCTGTTTAATCGTCTGTTTACCCGTGATTTATCAGTTTCAAGCAACGAAACCGGAGAAGCTAGAAATCTTTAGACGAAACTTAGGAGCATCGGCGGATAGCAATAGAACCGAAGAGGAAGCAGGAAATATTCCACGTGGATAGAGAGTGATTGGAATGGAAATACCGTCGCGGACGAATAAACTGGAAGAAGGATAGACGAATTATTACGCTTAATTAGAGCAAAGGACTTGAAGGTGACTCTAAATTAGTTAGGATAATTGTGCACATCGAAACGCGATATTTATATCCATAATAGCAACAAAAACTTGAAGAAATAACAAGAAATCGTGTTAGTTTGTAGGTAATTAGACAAATGATTGTGTATCGTGTAAACGCGATTGAGTTTAGTGTATGTTTCGATACGAGACGTCCGTTAAATTGTTGTTAGTATTAAACTTGACATTATATGGAAAAGGAATTTTGATTTGAATTTTTTATTTGTTTTCCAAGTATTTTCGTGTTCCCATGCAAACGAAGAAGTTGTAGGGTTCGCAGCAATAAGGAAGGCAGCAATGTTTCGCATTGAAAAGCGAGAAAATTTATTACTTTCCGACTAGTATAGTTGACTATGAATTTATATTTTCGGTACATGTAAAATAATTATTCGATTTTCGTTTAGGTTTGGTCGATTCTTGTTGATTGATGCAAAGTACTGGAAAATGGTACTGCCTCCTTATTACAGAAGTAGTCTTTTTCAGTTGATAAAATTGGTAAACTCACAGTTGGATAGTCTCTCGTTAATCCGTGCTCTCCCAAACGATAGTACACCGACCTATTCTCCATGAAACTTTTGTAATCGTAACGAGGCATCATTGGGATTCTCATTTGCCAGAATGGTTCTCTAAGATTCGCACCCAAATTTAATATATCTCGTTCTCTATAAAAGATTCGAATCGGAGCCTGAAAACGAAATCGAAATTTTCAATCTTCGTCTTTCTTTATTACGATTGTTACGTGTTTACGATTATGCGAGTTTATATTTCTATAGCTTTCCTCGTTGTTAACGTTTTCCATAGTTAACCTTGGCGATGTTACACGCTTGGACAAATAGAGATACGCTTCACATTTAAAGAATTAGTTATTACAGATATCATATAAATAGTGTTAGAAATATGTTTGAGCCTGTAAATGTGTATTATAACAAGTCCTTTACTTTGAATTATGCGCAATTTCTACATTCTGTATACATTTAGACGTCCTATATGACCTCACCGTTTGTTTATAGTTATGCTTGGAACACATTTCACACATTTATAAGAAATATAAAGATACGAGTAGCATGCGTTCAATATATAAAAATATTTCTATGAAACGTGCAAATTAGATGAAACAAGTGGCTGCCTAGCTCGTTTCCTTATGATCAATTCGTATACCTCCTCTTGTTCTGGTGTTTCCGGTCTGGAAGAAGCCGGCGTTTGATCCGGTGTGGGCGATTCGTTGGAAGGTCCTAAACTGCAGATTCCACTTGATTCGCTCGCGGTACTCGGCGATATCGGTCCACCAATACCGGTCAAAGTTCTCAAACCCTGTTCATATAAATCTTTCGCTCCCACAGAGGCAAAATGTTCTGGCTCCAAACCAGACAGAGGCAGAGCTATAGATAGTGCCATTTCTCACTTCCTCCTCTGATTACTTTTCCTTGAAATTTTATCACATGCAAGTTTAAACGTTCCGACTATCGGCGTCGAAAATTATCTTGATTCACTTCAATTAAAATAAGCGTTCGATTGCTGGAGACCGTTACGACGTTGACCGACAACTAACTGAACGTTTAGCAGATCCTTCTTCGGCTACAATGTTCCTCGTGCAATATGTGTGTGTATTCTCCGTAATATATCGTACATGTATACATTACAATGAAGTAGTGTGCGAAAGTAAACATGACCTTTCTGATCTTCGATTGGAATTAGTAATGTATGTCTAATTATAGATAATAATATAGCATAAGTACCGTGTGTTTCTTAGTTATTAATTCTGTTTAATAAACATCAGTGTGTATAATCTTTTAAATTCGAACTTTGATATATGGAGAGTTTTATCTTCTACTCCAGAGCTTATATTCTTCTTCGAACGTTCATTTCATTTGCGTGTGTAAATAGTATTTGAAACGTCTTTTGGCAGAATTTATTCTGTAACTTAACATCATCCCTTAATTTCATAGGTTAGGACGGTAAAGATGTGGTTACTTTTTACCGACAATGATGCTGATCCTTCGTCGGTAACAATTTGCAGTTTCAGCTATTACCGACGTTAGTTTATTTCTGCTCTTTATACCAAGAGTGGTAATATGAGAAAGCGTTTATTTACCGACAGTTGTACATCGGTATAAGAACCGGAAAATAATATCATTCTTCTGTTAATATATTTCATTTAAATACTGTACTACGATCCAAGATCAGGAAGAGGTTGCTCAGAATATTGACATTTATAATTTTGACCGTCAAAAGTGGACAACTCGTCGATGTCATCAACTTTGAACTCGTCCTTTTCGCATATCGGTAATGCAGATTCCCTTGTTTCCCATCCCTTGCCCTGTTAGGAACTGTATTTTACTCATTGGCTACTAGAGGGTTACTGGGATGAAACGTTCCACCCTGATGTTACTTTTTTATTAGTTTACTAATGAAAAATAAATTATATCCATTTAATTGACGTTAGAGCTTCGCACATCAATTTATAGTAAAATATTTAAGCTAATTTCTCAACGGAGAAATAAAAAATTAATAAAATCCTTCCATTTATAGTTTTCTCGTTAGTGGTCGTTAGAAAGCTCAATTGCTATATAAGGATGGTTCATAGACTATAATCCCGTGGTCCGGCGCTACTCAGGAATGCTTCTGAAACATACCACCGCGTTCATCAATCAGTAGGTTGCTGCCTTCAATCCTCTGTTTCGGACGACAACGGGGGAAAACGTTTGAGGAGGAAGGAAGAAAAAAATATTCGGTGCGCGCGCTTCGCCCAATAATCTTCTTCTACCTGACGGGAAGTACAGGATGAAAACCCGCGGAGTGTATATATGCCCTCATACCTCGTCGGATGCTTCAATGTAAAATTATGCGCTGACAGGACGTTATTCTCAATAATCTCTTTCTCCTACCTGACTGGGAAGTCCTCCAGGATGAAACCTGCAAAAGGGGGGTGGGAAATGGGGTATTCCCTCATGCCTCGTCTCGGATGCTTGAGAAACTAAATATGGGTTACGTAAGAAAGCGCCGGTTGGTCTCTTAGAAAAATGATATACACCCGCCTCCTCTCCCTATTATCATCTGTTGTCATCTAAAGCCGGAGAAAAAAATGGATCAGTCAACTTCGAAACTGTAGTAGTTTTACCCAAGTGGACCACATTTTTTGATATTCCTCCAGTCATTTATTTTTTTCATTGAATGTTAGAAATTTTGAAAAATTCTCCTATCCGTGTACATATTATTATACATAGTATAGGGAAATTGCATCTTCCTGCAGTACCGACTTCGGACGTCGCGTGGGTGTTTCTCGAACGCGCCACTAGAGCATCCGAACGCTTGTGCCACTTGCAATTCTATTCGTTTCTCAACTTTATCGTACCTTGTCAGAAGATTATTTTAAATTTCTCTCAAGCAAACATAACGTCGATACATTTGACAAATGGTAAAACAAAGATTACAAATTGGGTAGAAATATTCCTCCTTGTGAAATTATACTAATTTACCAAATATCTCGAGTATTCGATATTTATTCAAACACATTGGTCCGCATAACGTTATCGACGCATCAACGCGAGTCATTTGCAGCAGCCTGATTTCCACATACTTCGCTCTGGCATAATTATTTCGCCTGTTATTTTCCATTCGTACATAATGGCGTGGTTTCTTGTGCCGGCTTGACCACGTATACCGGGTGTCCGGGTTCGCGCGCGGAACTCCGCGACCCATCCGGTGGCCTTAGCAACGCACATGCGCCCTTCTTGGACTCTCGTCTCTCCAGTTTCTCTCTCCGGATGGTTGGGGATTGGCCCGGAGTAACACCCCCTTATAATGGGTTCACCCGTCCGCGCTGAGCGCGGGAGAGCAGCCGGGAAAGAGACGGAAAGAGGGTTGAAGAGTGTCAGAAGGAGAGGAAACTGGACGAGGAAGCGAGAGAGCGCGAGGATGAAAGACAGGGAGAGACGAGAGGGAAGAGGGCAACGGAAGCCATATTGATTTCCCTATGTTTCCCCGTATTGTTACTATAGCGCCCGGTGAGGGCTCGAGGAGAAGGTAGGTACCACCCTCGTCAACCATCCCGCGCCAACCACCCCTCGACAACCACCCCGCGCAGCCAGCCAGCTCGTGTTCCGTTCTTCCAACCGATGGTCGTCCCGATGAGAGAGAGACTACGTCGGTGGACGTGGATTCCCTTCCGGTCTTTCGTTTCTTTCTCCCGTGTTCGCGTTTGCACGCGGCCTTGTGTCTCGCGCACCAGATTTTCTACGCTAGGTTTCTTTTTCCTTCGCTATCGGTTATTGTCGTCGTTGTTGTTTGCACTCCGATTCACGACTTTGCGTCTTTTAGACCGCGAATCCTTAAGGCGTTCAACCACGAATATGCTGGACACGAGCGCGTTTTCTACGACTTTTTCTATCCCCAACATCGAACTGTTTCATTTCACTTCATAGATCGTTCCCTTCAAATACGCCTAACATGGCGCAGCTTCGCACGATGTAATGATCAATGTAATACGCGTTTAGAAGGTCAAGTACCAGTATTATTTCTAACCAGTGGGGAATTATTAAGAGTTTGCCAGGAGATCCGAGACAGTACGGTCGCTGCTTATAGATGCGAGCTTTGTTTTTGTTATCCTCATTTTGTCTCGAATTTTCGTACTTGACGAACAACGAAACCTTCGACGAAAACTATACATCTAGCAAACTTTCTCTACCAATCGATCGTCCGAATGAACATCTTAGTGCAAGAAATTATCCACACGTGTATACACAAGAATGTTTAATACGAGAAAATTGGTACGTGAATGGGTTAAAGAAGAGAAACGGAAGCAGCACGCGCCATAACGATTTCTCGCTGTAGCTTGCGACAGCGTAATCGCGTCGCCCGATCAGCATCCCCTTTTTTCCAGCTCTGCCTGGTAAATTCGGAAAGCCATAAATGTATCTCGGTGTCGCGATACGCTCATCAACGAGTCGTTCGGTTCACTTGGCTCACGCAACGCGACCCGCGCGTCGCTTAATATTTCTCTTAATGTGGAAACACCCCAACGCTTGCACGAAAGGTAAGCGAAGCGCACCTGGGTGGTCCATGCCCGATATCAGCTGCGAAACTTCCCAGACGTCCCGTTTTTCTACACCGCGTGCTTTGCTCTCCTCCGGCAAACGAGACGAAGGGGAAGGACAAACAGTGAGAGAGAGAGAGAGAGAGAGGGAGCGAGAGAGAGAGAGAGAGAGAGAACGAGAGAGAGACGGAGATAGTGAACCGTGTGGTTGTTACCTAGTGATGCATGGCTCGGTAATAGCTACAATACAACCAGCTTACAAGAGGGGTTCCGTTTCCATCCCGCTCGGCGACTTGAGATTTATTGCTCCCCGGTGGATTGCGGATTCCCAGATTCTCCGGTTTGCCCTTATAAATGACTCCTATTAATTGACCGTGATGCGAGACAGGAAAACAGTGAAACGGAGAAAATGAAATGGGAATAATCGCGAACGAAAATGAATTATGAATATATACATATATATATATATGTATGTATATGTATGTATATGTATATGTATACGTATATTATAGTCGTTTGGTTATTCGATTGGACGAGAGAAAGAGAGAAAGGGTCGCGATGCCGCAGCGACGATTCTCTTGGCGAAGTGTCGTCCCGATGAAGAGAAGCGATTCATCGTGAAACGTGGTCAATTTACCCTGCAAAGTGGCGGACACACGTCGGCGAACCGGGCGACAGGGATTTCGACACGGGTGGGTATTCTGCGTTCGTTTTCTCGGCGCGACGCGGCGCGATCGTGGCCGTCGTCCGGCTTTAAAGTGCCAATCAAGGGATGAAAAAGAGGCGGAAAGGAAGAGAGAGGATGTTCGACGTCTACGAACCTCGTGCCGCGGCCACGTGTCCGATGTGCGTGAAGAATGAAACCAGACACACCCACCGTGCACGCGAGCGCAGACCCCCGTGACCGTGCGCAGGACCCCATAAATGCGATCCGGCCGGCATTAAAAGCGTGCTAATGCACTTAATGGCGAGTTGCCGTGCGTGCACGAGCCGCTGCGTGAGAACACGCGTGGGCGGGGTAGTTGTCAAAACACACGTGGAAATCGCACGCGTGCCGAGATTTTCGCTCGTTTCTCCTTCCTCCAGATCTGTTAGACGCGCTACTGTTCATAGGTTGCAGGACGTTTGGAAATCGCGAAGGCAAAACACGACCAGCTTTACTCTTCGTGTTTTATGACGAAGGATCGTACGCAAAATCGTAAATCAATTAAAACGCGTTCGTCCGCTCGCACGGTAGATGCAGTTAACTGCAATCGAATACGTTTCGTCGAACGAACAAAACTTGATATCTTTACGAGTGTCTTCACGACTAGGAACGACGAAACAGAGCTTCGTCTCGTCTTTTAACCGTCGTAGCTTAATGACGAATCTTTGCTTATAAAGAGAAACCTACACGCACGCGTGCACCCATTCGAAGGCCAGTGATATCGCGTTGCCTGCTCGGTAAATTGTTTCTCCATCTCGTTTACCGTGGTTGCATCTCCGATTCGAATTTTTCACAGTATAACGAGAGAAACGAAGAGCGGCGAAGCCGTGGATTTATGAATACAAATTCATAGCGTCTCCTCTTATTCACCGAGGAGGGATCGGTTGTCGTCGGCGAGGCGCAAGGTGTTCCGACTCGTGAAATTTATGTAAAATCATGCGCGGCCCGCTCGCTGCTGGCCATATGTGGATCCGCAGTAACCGCGTAATAACGTAAGATTGAAGGTCGCGGGGTAACAGGCCATCCGGCGCATTCTCATAACATGTAAAACACCAGGATTACGGGATAATAACGAGCCAAGCGTTCGTGTTTGTAAAGTTTACCAGCAGCAGGGCTCTACCGTAGCGTTCGACCGTCTGTGCGGACACTGGATCGAATAAGAGAGAGACAGACATAGAGAGAGAGAGAGAGAGAGAGAGAGAGAGAGAGGTTAACTCGCGTATGTAGGTGGCCGAGATAGTCGGATGGTAATGAAACGCTATGGCGGTGAGATCGTAGGGTGTCGGGCCGCGCAATTTCGCAGCTCCAAGATTTGCACCCGAGTGGACAGTGGGGATCTTCCGTCACGGTACACCCCCCGTGGCTTTAATATCGCTTTATTAACCCAGTTTGGCCGGGCGATGAGCTTCCTCGCCGAGATCCTCGCGACGGATCCGATCGTAACCCGTGTCGCTCGCGTGGAAAAAACAAGCTTTGTTAGCGTGATCTGCCGGATGCTTCGGTTGAGTCCGCTTTATGAGAAAACGGTCTGGTGACCTGCAATTGCCACTTTCAGGTTTTACATTTTTGGCAGCTTTCTCAAGTCCTCGCTCTGCGTGCCGTTGCAAAGGTTCGGCTGGCTTTCGAGATAGCTACGAACAATGCAGAGAAATATCCCTTTGACGACCGTCGCGCTCCAGCTCGTGGAAACCGACTCGTTAACTTCCGATACGTCTGGTCTCGATGAATATTAATTTTTGCATCTTCGTCAGAGAGACGTCTTGAGCCCCGGCTTCGTTGCCCGTACTCTCGTCGGATCCTCTTTGTGACCGTGACGCGCTTTGTACCGGACACCCCGTAGACACGCTGAAGATGTCGCAAATTGGATCGTGTATATAACCGTCCCGGCGCAATATATCGCCGGGAGATCCGGCAATCCCACGAAACAAGGCTCTTGAATCTCCGTACGCCTGACTTACGCGGGAGCCGGCTTAACGGACCAAGCCGCAAGCTTCGTTTGCACAAACGAAGCCACCAGATGTCGATCTCGATGTTTCACCCTACCTTCTTCATAAATATCGTTGCTTTTTAATGTCAATTTTGAAGGACCGTGAACACGACACTTTCAACTATTCCTCTCTCCGATGGCTGTGTTGCCGTTTCTTTTCGTTTTCGTGCACCGTTCGCTCGATCGACGCGGCAAATTCCAACGCAACTTTTCCCGTAGTCGAACAGTCCTCGATACGTTCGCTCGCGAGTGCGTTGTCTCGAAGACACGCGGCCTCTTCTCCTCTCCATCCGCCCGCGTTGTCTCGTTCGATCGCAGGAAAATTCGAACGAAGTTTTTCCTACGCTCGCAGGATTTTCCATCTTCCAGGTTTCCGCTTATTCGACGTTTTCCATGAGACGTTCCAGGCCGCGTCCAAATGACTCGGGATCAGCGAGCGGCGCCGCCAACGTAGGAAAAAAATGTAAATCTGGCGCAAGCCGGGAGGGGGCACCCTTTTAATCCACGGGGAGAAAGAGAGAGAGAGAGAGAGAGAGTCTCCCTAGTCGATAGGCGGGGGATTATCACGGGGTATCATATGGAGGCTCTCGAAAGTGAACGAGAAAAAGCGTAGGAACGAAGCGAAGCGGTTTGCAAGAGAGAGAAAGAGGGATGAAGGAGGAGGGAAGGTGGGAGCTCGGTGGCAGAGAACCCCATGGTTACCGGCAGACAGAAGTGGGGCTCCCGTGGCGAGAAGCACCGTCAAATCCACCGCAAATGCTCTCGAGTACTTCTTCTTGGTCGGACGTGAGCGCAAGGGCGACCACGAGAGAGCACGTGGTACTTGAACCAGTTGGGGACCACCGAGTGGCTGCCCGAATGTTGCTTGCTCGCGCGTACGATCGGCCAGAGTAACGAGGAAAAAACCGAGCCACCGCAACAGCGAGAAATATATTGCGTTTATTTGTTTTCTTCGTCTTCACTTGCTCTTCACTCTGCGCCACACTCCACGCGATGCCGAGCGACTAGACTCGTAATCGCTTGAAAAACTCGGTATCTCGAATGAACGCGAATTAACGCGAACCACTTCTTCGCGACACACGGTATTCGCTGGCATTCCGATTGGCAGGTCCGGACCGAATTTAGTCCTGATTCAAGGGAACGCGCGTATGGGGAATTTTGACAAGAACGGACAGGCGATAGCAACACGGCGATACTTGGAACGTTCGCTTGCGCTAGATACGCGTCGCTAGAGCTAGAGAGAATCGACGAATTGGATAACGTCGGTGCTTAAACTCGCGGTCGCGATGCAAGGCGGCACTGTACCTAGCTATATGCCGCCAACTTTGACCCTGAAGTTTCGAACAAAAGTATCTGCGTATCCATCGCTTGAAATCGTCCGAATAGAATCGATAAAGTGACACGAATCTGCAACTTGGAAAGTACAGAGAAGCGCCGAGCACTCGGCCAGTCGCAACCCTCAGTTCCCCGTTGGCCTGGTTGGTTCACGCAGATACAGCTGTGTCTAAGAGCGTGCATATCGCGCGTACGTACACGAATAAACGATAAACACGGTCGTGCGAAGACTCATATACACGCATCGGCGCGTATCGTTGCAACAGAGTCCGCGAGACTCGGCGAGGGTGAGTCGGGGGTTGGAGCCGGTTTGTAACAAAATCAATAGAGGGGTGGCGCGCGAGAGGACACGCGGCGCAGCGATGGGTGGGTGGAGTGGCGGCGGGAGGAAAGACAGAGAGAAAGAGAGAGAGAGAGAGCGAGGGAGAGGCCGCGATGGAGCCTCCACGGGGGTGGTTTTGCGGCGCAAGCGCGTTCGAGCCGAGTTAGATGGTGGAGGGCCAGAGGAGGGAAGACAAAACCACCCCGCCGGCTACTCCCACCCTCTGGATGAGGCGACGGACTGCGATGGAGTGCCTCCTCCTCCTCTTTTCTCCTCCTCTACCTACGGGGCTACTCCACCCCCCGTGTCACTGAAGCTCAGGGGGTTGTTTGCCCCTTGCAGTGGTAGGTGCTGCCACCGTGCTTACGGCGGTCAGTCGACGAACTCGCCAGGTTGGAACGCATATCCCGGGCATTTTATTTCCGCGAGCACTGCAGGATGTGCCCGCGTGCAATCCGACGAGGATAACTCGATTCGAGCGGAGAATCGCGCAAGTCTTGGCTTGAGAGACGGTTGGCGATTCTGCTGGCTTTCATTCGATACTCCGTCGAAGAGAAACGGGTTACACCGGGTTAAGGGGGATGATCATTTGGCTTCCGCGTTGTGATACGTTTCTGCGTAGATTTGAAGCGTATCGTTGACTCATTCGGAGTGCAACGTTCCATTTGCGATTTTATTCGATCGATTCACATCATCGAGTTTGGTTTTTAAGTTCGTGGCTAGGAAAGGGAGCGCGAAGGGACTACCCAGATTCCACGGTTTTACGAAACTCGTAGGAGTTGATGTATTTGTTATATTACGACAAAGCGATGCTTGGTTCTCGAGGGGCAATTTACTTTTCTTTCGGAAATCAACGAGGTCGAACAAACGGAATTGTAAATAAAATTGACGGTTTTATCGCGACGATACGCAGCGAAATTTCACCTAAATAGCCTTCAGAAGACGACTGTATCGTATCTTGCGAATCCGCCGAGTACGAACGTTGGAATCCATAAATTTTATAGGGAATGCGTCTTCGTTTCCGCTATACTTCTCAAAGACAATAACTCCGAGACACCGAGCATTTGGCATCTTTACGTCCCGCTGCAAATGCTATTACACGGTACTAATAAAGTACCATTCTTCCGCCTCTCGGTCTGTCTCACACCCTTCTGGCCAGATACGCTGGCGCATATTGTCACGCGCTCGCAAGCGCGGCCCTTGCACGCATTATTTCACACGGGGGACCCAGAAAACATATTTACCACCGTCCGGGGGACAAATGCCTTGATTTGTGCCGAAAATCGTCCGAGCCCGAAATCAAGGGTCGCGATAAAAGCATTAGTTGCGCGGCTAAGTGTTTTCCCAACTTGTTCCGACCTTCTCCCTTTTGTACATCCCCTTTCCGTACTTTCTTCCCTGTCGTGACGTTACGTAAACGTTACATCTACGGTATCGACAGCTTGACAACTTTCTTTCGTTTCTCTCGTCGAGATCGTATGGTCAGAAATTTTCATTTACATCGGCGTGTTCGAAAAATTGGGAAGATCGCTGCGATATGGAGGCAACTCCGGTCTCCTCGTAATTCGAGCGAGCCAGTAGAAATCGACTAAAAATCAAATACGATACTTTTTCGTACCATTACGAAAGACGTGCTACAAGTTCACAGCCGACTAACGTTCGTAGCGATATACCGTTGGCCGTTTGTACGTGAAACTTACGTACGCCCTACAGTGTCTAGAGGAAATCGATTATTCGTAATCATTTGGAAGCAGTGAGAAACGAGACGAAGTACCGTGTACGTATGTCGTCAGAGACTAGTTGAAAACTGGCGATGAAGGCGGGCAGCCGGCAAAGGGGGTGAATGAGAGTGACCTTGACAAAACATCGCGGCCACGGAGCGAAGCCGTTGAGCCGCGAGAACAAAGAGATTCTGTCGTCCTTTGTCAGACCAAGTTCCTATCTCTGTCTGCCCGCGGCTTTCTCTGTCTCTGCCGACTTTTATCTCACTGCCCCTTTCTCTTTCACTTACTTTTATCTATTTCTATTCGCCCCTATCCGTATTATTACACGGCTGTTCTCGTCGTTCGTACTCTTCGTGTCGTCGTTTTATCGGCTACTCTGACCGGACTTAGCTACCCTTATTCGCATTTTAATCCCGTGTAGCCAACCTGTGTCATTTACGCTCTCGAAACTTCCGCTCGTCAACTTGTTCCAAGCGAAATTTTACCTTTCCCCGCGAGGTATTTCGCGATTTTTTCAGGTTCTGCTAGAAAATCCTAAAACAGTGAGATCACGAGACGCGTAATCGATTTGTAAGACTCGGTTCGACCGCGGAAACTGTAAGATATACTCGTCGAGGAAGGATTAAGGACGCTCCAATTCGAAGGAGTTCCGCAAGTACAGCGTTTCGATAACTGGACGAAACGACGCTCTATTCTCGCGATGACGATCGCTGCTAAGGCAATTAAACGGACATCACGGAGTGAAATGACCTTTTCTCGCTGCCCCTCCAGGGAGCAAAACCTTTAGAGGTCGGTTTACCGGCGTTCCTTTAATGTCGTCGACCTTATTTCGCCCTAGTTTGATGACCAGGCGTGCAATTCATCCCTTCGTCGAGAATCATTCGACGGTTAAATGCTTTACGGCAGCAAGGAAGCAGCTTCGATGCATACGTTGTATTTCTCGAAATACGCATCCTGTTAGCAATATGGCTATGGTTTTACTACTCCGGCTGGACTGGCTGCTCCGAAGTTTGACATCGTCCTTTCCAACGCACCCTGTATAATTGAACGTGGAATTGATGGCGCCTCGAGGGGGTGAAAATCTCACGATAAACAGTGGTTGGAGCGTTTTGGTTGGTGGCTAGGGCTTTGTGAGAGGTTGACACGAGGCTTATGGACAGTTCGTCTTCGAGGAACGTCCAAAGGATGGAGTCGACCGGCTCGGTAACAAAAGTACCAGCGAGTCCATCGCACTTTCGCCGGTAGTGAGCTCGTTTTTGGGATTGTCGTTTCTGAATGGTGACTTTAGCCTTCGCGTATGAATGGTATTTTCAGATATATACCCGAGACCTGTGCACCCTCTTTCTCCCTTCGCCTGTCGTTTCCTCCTCGTTGCTCTTTCACGGTTTAGCTTCTCTCTGCGCGGTGGACCAACGGTCCATTGTCGGATCGGACTCAATGGATGATGCTGAAGCAGCGGGGGTGGAAAGAGGGGGAAGGATTGTCGTTGTGGAACTCACCCTCCCCCTCTCTGGTGGCGGTCAACTCAAAAGGAAATGAGGTGCCCCCGACAGGACCTATCCCAACGAAAAAGAAGCCACTGGGCTGCGCGAGGGAAAGAAACCCACCACCCCCGCACCCCTCCCACCACGGGCGACGAACATTTCCTACGAATCGGTAGAATCTGACGTGCTTTCGCCTTCCTCGAAACGGTCATTTTTGCATGTCAGCTACGTACGATCTATTTCCACCGTAGTTGGTTCTACCAGGTATTTTTGTTCAGGTTTTCAGTGCATTTAGTTTTAGCCTTATTCTCCGTTTCTGAGACTGAAGCACACTTTTCGATAGAACCAGCAAGATCTGAGACGTTTGCTGTATCCAATGAAAATTCCTTGGTATTTGACAGAGAGTATGGATTTTGAACGGTGCTTTTACCAATTGAAGTACGTAGAATCGACGAAGATTCCGAGATTCTGTAGTTTCTTCTTTCTCTCTAAGCGTCCTACTATTTATTTATTTATTTACGGAGTGGAAAAAGTAATTTATGTAATTACGCGCAGTATGAAATACACGTGCAAACTAAACGTATAAAACCATATACTAACGAACAATATATTACAGATTAATACGGACCAGGTAAGGTAGGATGCGACAGATTCTTAATTAAACGACTGGATTGAGATTGAAACATTAATCGAAGAATAGACGCTATTGAACTTGAATACCATGCTGTTGATACCAGAATGGTCTCCATATACTGACGCGTAGTCACTTATGAACGTGTATACTTGATTTTGCCGAGTTAGGATTATGGTTTAAATGCGCCTATTGTGAAGAAGAAGAAAGCCAGGGATTCGAAGAAATAGATAAATTAAACGCGTCCGGATGCTTGCTTTATTTCGATGGTCGCGTGGCCGCACAAAGGAAAAAGGGAGCCGCGGTTCGGAAGAATAAAGCCGAGATCCGACTTTGAGACGAGTTTTCGATTCTCCAGGTGTTAGAAAACACGCGCAGGACCTTGCAGGACTTTTTGCTACGACGACACCGCAACACAGGAAGATCCTTTCTGGGGTTCACACCTTGGCCATTCAATTTCCACGCCACCTACGATTTAAGTGACTCGGGGACGAGTCCAGGTGCGACTCGGTGCGATTTCTTACCGGGGGTTGACACTTCTCCAGGTTAAAAATAACATTTCGTCCCTGAAATGCGAAAAACTTGCTCGTTTGCTTGTATCCATGCGCGCGCGAATGCGTGAACGAGATTCTTACATTGTTTGCATTCCGTTGGACCATCGGGATCTTCCCTTTTGTCCTCGAAAAGATAAACCTCCTAACCCAGATTTAGTTTGATTTCAAATTAAAGGCGATTGGTCAAAATTCCACGACTTCGAATGCAAAACGATTAAGACGGAATAAAAATCCTATTAGAACGATATACTTTTTAAAATTCTCGTGTATTTTACTTTCTGCGTGTTCCGTTGCAAGTATAGCTAACTGGGTGGGAACGGGAGAAAAGAATGTTAGAGATTCGTACGTAAAATCTTCGCGTCTCAGAGACCCCCCGTTGTAGATATGAATGGAGCATCCGACCGACAAAATACTCGCGTAAATGCTGCACGCAGAGGATCTCCGAAGACATCGTACTTTCCAGGAATTTTCGAAGGGCTCTTCTCGGCGAACCCTCGATACAACCATCGAAACCTCATCGGTTCCGGTCAATTTCGAAAATTCAAGGGAAAACCGTGTAATTGAAAAGCATTACGCGGAGAGGAACGTTTCGCTTTCAGGGCCGATGCTATTTGTCGGTGGAACTTTATTGCCGGCCTTCCGAGCATTCTTCGCACAGATGAATGAAAAAAGCTTTTGCTATTGCTTAGAAATAACGTTCCTGGAAGGATCTATATTCGCGAATGGATGTTACAACGTGCGCTTCTAACTTAGTTCCAATGTGAAACGAATTATCATAGATACATGGCGAGAACAATCGGAAGGTTACCACGAAAGATTTGATTCGCGTGCCAAACGCGATCAAAGAAATCAAAGAAAGTAAGTAAGTAAGGAAAAATTTGTCTGACTCGCCAATCGTTGCAACAAGTGCCACGCTTTCGACGTTTTACGTATTTTTCTACGTCCTATGTATCGTGCATATTTTTTTACACCTTGAAAATAAAACTATCCACGAATGCGTAAACAGCCTGTGTGTGATAATACAAGTCGATCTCATGACGATTACTAAAAATAGATAGAAAAATCAAAGCGATACAGGAAACGATCTTCCAATCGTTTCTATCGGTGCATTTAGTAAGTTTGATAAATAAAAAAAAAAAATTATTGACGCAGATTGCATCAGCTTTGCGAATGAAAAAAATCGGCTTTTCTTTATCCCTATCGAGAAGATAACGAGGCGTGGACCTACAGTGACACCTGAGGTGAGGTCGTGACACGTTACGAGGGTAGCTGTGCTAGACATCCATCACTTCTTTGTACAGTCGCAGAGTGACACCTGGTTCTTAGCCACCCGTCCTTCCCCCTTCGGTACAGTGCACCCCTCTCAGCTTCCTTTGAAAGTTCGCTTCGACGGCCACCGTGGCCGGAACCACCCCCGAGAACACCCTCGAGCAATGACGCGTAGCGGTTTAAAAATAAATAAAACTGAGAGACGTTGGTGATCGGTAAGCCGCCGCAAAGCTGGGATTATTTTTATTGATGACCCGCGAGCTTCGCGTCGGGGAAAATCGGGAAAAAAGATTTGGAAAATTACGAGCTTCGCTGAAGCTAACGTCGATGATTAAAAGTTTAACAGAGCTGCGCCGCAACTCTATTTTATTTCATCGAGTATTCATACGCTCTATCGCATAAATTATAAATTCTTGCCTGTGAGAGAAGTCGAAATTTTTATTTGATTATCGACGATATTTTTATATGATTTGGAGAAGAATGTTGGGAGCTTCGATATTTGAATGCTTCTGATTGGAAGAAACGTAATTCTTCTCAGGGCGAAATAGTTTTAGACTTTGAAAGCAAACTTTTTTTACCCTCTATTAATAATCGCGTACTGCAGAGAGATTTGTTTCACCGTGTTTCGCTATTATAAAAGGTACTGCGAGCACTCTACTTTTGTCGAAAACAAATATGCGAAACTCGTTCGCGCGCAACATCGTCGGCTTCGCGAGTAAATTCTAGTCTACGTTTCCTTCAGCCGGATCCACAAGGTTTCGCAAATTTGACCGCGTTCACGTAGTCATCGAGGTAATCGATTCCGGACGTTACACGACAGAAATTCTCTCGTGTCATCTTTTGGCCTGCGGTTGAACAATCTGCGAGGAGTCTCGCAAGATGCATCTTCGAGAACTCCACGGAGATTCTCCGCCGAATGAGACGAACGAGAGACGACGCGTTAAAATATCACGTGCTCCGATTCGACTTCTCACGGTGCGAAAAAGACGGAGGAAACTCGTGGCAGCGGCGAATTGATTAATGGAAAACGTGGGTTTGAAGTGCATCCACGCCTTGTTTTTGCCAAAAATTCCTGCTGGATTCCCAAGGGACACATTAGACGGTCGAGTCGTATTCAGAAGAAAGAAAACTTGGAGAACGGGATCTTGTCTTCGCCCTCCCGCCGAGAGTTTCCTCATTGATCGCGACAGCCAAAATTCAGCTGGCTCGGTTTCGGTACCTCCTCGGGGTCCTCGTCAATGGCTAGGAAGCAGCCAGGTGCAGGTGTGCCACATTTTACACGCAGGATACGGACTACCGAGCGGTAAAGCGGCTGCACAGAATGAGAAAAGGAGGGTACGCGGGTGGCACAACGAATTTTCCACGATGGATCTCTGCTAACTTACCTGGTGTTTTGTCGATTTCCGACCGATTAGGAGCATCCAGCGTGAAAGGGGTGACACGCGACTGGGACCGATGACGGCTCGATGAAACGAGAATTTTTCCA
Organism: Bombus confusus; assembly: GCA_014737475.1. Classification (NCBI taxonomy): domain Eukaryota; kingdom Metazoa; phylum Arthropoda; class Insecta; order Hymenoptera; family Apidae; genus Bombus; species Bombus confusus. Next base: position 5,508,092 of record JACXIV010000020.1, on the reverse strand, counting down.
ACTCCTACTACCACGTACGATACAATGAGCGTTCGGCTAACTTGGCCGATTCGTTGTAACCGGACGGCGAATGTTCGTGCGAATTCATATTTTTGTGGATGCAATTGGAGGGATAGATCCTAAGCAGAGATTCGCTTCATTTACGAAATTCTATAGAGAGTATTACGTTTTCTATGTTTTACGTACATTTGCATACGTGCAATTTTCTTTTCATTTTCAACTTTCTCATAAACGTGTACATAGTCACGTTCTAGTGATATCCGAGTTTGAATTTGCCCCAAGTGCACAAATTATACAACTTGCTACTTATCGATACTCGCGAAACCAGAGCTGCACGTTTTCGCTGATTTGTGGTAATAGGCGGTAGCTTCGATGTAATTGAAACGTACACCGAAAAGGAGATATCGATGGGAATTGCTAAGCGTTCTGTCCGACTCCGACGTAATTGTTCGAGGTTCTCCAAACGCGCGTAGAACCAACGCTAAATCCATAGGCATGCCGCCGATAGTTTCAGAATCGAGGAGCGAATGCGTTCGCTGATTTGCGATAATGTCTGTAAGCATCGGTATGCTTAAAACATACGCTACAAAGAAGACGTCGATCAGAATTGTTAAGCGTTCTTTCTGACTGCAGGATAATTGTTGGAGGTTTTTCAATTAAGAGCAAAGCGATACAAAATTGATAGCTTTGACGCGGAAGGAGAAAAAAAAAGAGACGATTCCTCGGAGAGATAGCTCATTCCAGCGGTAGAATATCGATCAATCGACGGTCGGCCGAGGAGTTTACAGGGCACAGGGGACCGGCGTCACCGGCAAGGACGGCGAGAGGGAACTCGTCAGTCTCTGCTGACAGAAGAAGGCGGCAGTTCTCATTAATAATCGGGTGACTCGGCGTTTATATAAATAAATTGTACGCGGTCGCAGCCACTCACCTGCGATTTGGTCGATCGCTCACTATCCTGACGTGAAAGAAGCCTCGCCGCCTCCTCCACCCACTGGTCCCTCCCCTCCTCAGAAATACACCGATCCATCCGTTGCAGCGCTGGCCTGCTCGCGTTCAGCCTTCATCCATTTCGTCTCTTTCTCTCTGCCCTCTCTCGATCCCTGGCCTTCTCTGTGTTTAGCCTCTGCTACCTTCGTCTCTTTTGCTCAGCGCGCGCGCGCCAGCTTCTCTCCTCAATCGGAATTCCAAAAGGCACTAGAGCAAAGCAGTGCGCGCCAGTGCCGGGTCTATGAATGCCCGGCCCCCGATGCTCGGTCATTTATTTCGGCGGCGGTGTACTACCCCCGAAATGGTCGGATGAATGCGCCAACCAACCACCCCCGCCTCCTCGCTGCCTTGTCTCGACGCGGAGTTAAAATCGTTTTGAAAATCGAGGTCGAGGGCCAGTCCGACCAGCAACCTCCTCAGACCTTCCACGCACACACACACACACACACACACACACACACACACACACACACACACACACACGCTCTCTCTCTCTCTTTACCTTCTTGGAGCTTCGAGCTCCTCCAAGGCTCATTCTTGCTCATTCGACTCTGCTCGCGGTGAATCCCTCTCGAGGTTTCTAGCTTCGCAGCGGTGAAAAGGGCTGGTTCGTCGACGACAACAACAACGTCGATCTGCTTTTTTTTTTCGCTCCAACGTTCCTCCCGGTGGCTGTCTGTCTTCCTCGAGAGATGACGGATGCACGCTGTCCGGAGTTCTGCCGATGCATGAACGATCTAGTCGCTATAGTTTGAAACTTCTTCGTGGAACCACGTGAATCTTCGTACGCGATATGGGAGGAAATCTTGGAGCTTTCTTCGGTGCTTAATCTCCTGCGATCGCGCAACGAAACGACGAATCGCATTTAAAATGCGGCATCTATGGTAATATATTTGGCCGTGAAATGATTAATCGTGGAATTTTTGCGAGGTACTAAAACGAACATTCTTGGAGATACTCCGCCGTGGTTGGGTGGTACGTGAACGATAATGTTTCTTGCGATTTCTACAAATCGAGAAGGGAAGATAATAAAGAGGTCTGGAATCGGTGGATAGTTTTGGACATCAGCTGTGTGAGGACTTCGTATGGCGCGGGGAGAAGCATTAAAACTGTCTTTCGCGGCACGAGGCGTCTTCGTAACGGCGCAATAAAACTTCCTTTTGCCAACGATGGGCAAACTTTGTTCTAGAAACTTGGTTTGACGGGGACAGTGTTCTTCCTCTTCCTCCTCTTTTGCGATTTCACGTTCGTTTTTCCTTCGCCGCGCAACGATTGTTTACGCAACGAACGAGAGGAGAAACGTGGAACAGGACAATCGATAGGAAAGCGAGAATTAGCAGAATACGAAATAAAATATTGCGGCAGAACGTGAATTTTTGTTCTCGGTACGAATACATCGAAATCCCCGATGAATCGATTTTATCGATATCTGTTTCGTCGATAGGATCGGGAACAGAAAACGCAAATGAGCCAATGTCGTTGAAATAATCGAGACGATAAGAACATACTGGAATATACGCGTAGAAAAGCGATAACAATTAAAAGATCGTTTGATTTTATTACCACGGTTCACAGAACGCGAAACGACTTTAAATAGAGACAGATCGTTCGACGATAGATTATCCCTATTTCTCGAGGCAAGAATCTTGATTTACTCCGCCTTTCCATCATTTTTCGCCGGGGGTGCACGCATCTATAGAAGTGGCCATTGAATTCGATTCACTTCAGTGGTTCGTGCATCGCGGATACGCGGTAGGGCGGGTCGATCGCACCGTAAAATATTTAACGAGGCAGTTTCGCGAAGCGTCTTTGTAAACGTTATGAATATCGCAATAAAATATATATACACGCGCGCGAAGAGCTCGCCAGCGTATATAAATGCCCGAAGATAGCGTCTTCTTCGGGGAACTCCTTCCTTCCTTCGCTCGTTAACTCGTTCATTTCCCTTCGTCCTTTCTTAACCAACTGTTCTCCCCCTTCCTTCCCACCTCCGAACCCTTCTGTTTCGTTTTCGAATTCTTGCAACGATTCCTGGTTCTTCAACAACCCTGTAAAACTGCAATTTCGCCGTGTTCACCCTTTCTGTTGCCCGTACTTTCTTATTCCAGCCCTCTGAAATTACATCGTCTCGTTTACTGACGGACGGTTCATTGTTTCAGATGAATCGCCTGGATCATTGGCGCCCGAATGGAGATTCTTCGGCTCGGTGAGTGACTACTACTTTAACGTACAGCTTGCAATTCGAATTTACCATTTGTTGGCTCCGTTACGACGGTTTGTTACGTAGGCGTCGAAGAATGGGAGGTTCGGTGGATCCTCTCTAACCCCCCCCCCCCCCCGTAGAAGATGTTTATCATCGAGGACTTTATTTCTCGCGAACGTTCGTAACGCGTCGCTTTACGCTCGATTCTTCTCCACTCGCTTGTCCTTGTCTCGGAATAACGCTCGCAGGGACGGCCGGAAATTCACACAGAGGCGATGGCAGAGAGGGGGAGGATTGAAAAGGTGGTACGGCAGAGGTGCTCTGCAGAGGCGTGCACCCGGTAAGATTTAATGTGATCTCTCGCGTGTCCTCTCTCTCGTTCTCTTCTCTTTTCATTCGCCGTCCTCTCTGCCCCCTCGCGCTCCCTCGATCAGCCTTTTTCCTCGTGCATCCACGGCCGCGTCGCAGCTCCCCCACTTTCCGGCTCGTCCTCCAGGCATTTTCAACCCCCGAAAACCCTCGTCTGCCGCGAAAGAAGAAAAGAGTGGGACGGTCTCGCGACGAAACCTCCGCCGAGTCGAACGCAGACGGACGAAGAAACAGGTCGGAGGAGAGAAGAGAGAGGATGGTCCCGAGGGTGGAAGAGCATCCCTCTCGGCGGCGTCACCTCGAGGGCCCAATTAGCGCGAGCACGAGTGTCATTCCGCCGCGGTTTCCGCATACTGGCTGCCGTTGACTGGCGTTTTCTGCGGTTTCGCGTTTCTCCCACGTACAGACGGCCGTTATGCACACACACCGTGCGTGAGCCACATCTTCTCTCGCTCACCCCCGCGTCGTTCACCACCAGGGCCCCTTCCTATCACCGACTGACTGACTGGTCCTCGATTTTTTCCCTCCTCTCCCCCTCCCGCCTGGTTTCACTCCCACTTGCCCCCGGCTTTTCTTCCTTTTTCAGCGTCCGCCGCGCTCAGCCAGAGCCAGGAGGCCGTCTCCTGCTCGCGGAGAAAGAGAGAGTGTATTATCCAATTTTCTAGCAGATATTTCACGATATAATAATTGGGCATTCAACGCGAGCCTTCCCTTCTTCCCCCCGCTGCTCGGCCTCTCTGCTCGCCTTTCACCGGGAGAGGATCGTTGAATTATATTCCCCAGAGCAACGGGCGAGGGGCTGAGTGCAAACGGGCAACGAACGAGGGCCAACCCGGTACGGGGCACCAATGGAAACATTTTCCATCGTAGAATGCGTTGGATAGCGTAAGGATCGTCCCTCTTTCTTCTCTAACCCCGTTCGACTCTTATACGCCGTCTCTGTTCTCTCCGCCGTTTTCCAATCCTCTCCTTTTCGTTATTCTTCGACCGGTTGGTCTCGATTCCACCACCGACTCCCGGTGTCCTTTTCACTCCCTCGCTCGGAACTTAGTTCGTCTTCGCTTCGGTGGTGCCTCTTCTCCGGTTATTTCCATAACGACACTTTAAGCAACGTTAATTATTGTCGGCGTAATGAGCTCGAGCAAGTCTTCCAAGACGCGGATTCGCTCCGCGCTCTTCCACTTCTCTCCTCTGCTCGTCTTCTTCTTCTCTGCTCCCACCGTCTCCTCCCTTCTCCTCATCTCTGGCTGCTTGTTCGCGGAATCTCAAAGGCTACCTCTTTCTCCTTCGACGTGGCAATCCCACGGGATATCACGCGGATCTGCATCACCGCGTCTTTCCACGGAGCTGATCTCGTTAAGGGACCTCCTTCGTTCTAACATCGGCACCCGGTTCCGCCTTGTTAGCGCGTCTCGGCGAGTTTAGCCTCGCGACTCGCCGCTTTTTCAACCGAGATCCGATGACGACGCATCCGAGCAAATGAGTTTTTAGGCTCGCGACCAAAAGCTGCCGGTTAACGATCCGTTGGAGTTAGCCCCGTGTAATTCGATAATCGAATCGCTTCGAGACTCGCGAAAATTGTTTCCTTTTCAGGAAACTACGTACGGTTGAAGTTTCGTTTGACATCTCGCATGCACCGATCTGTTATATCTAACGTTCTAATGTACAGGAAAATCGTTCGTTTAACACAGTGGTAATCGATCCTTGGTTTATATTCGACGTCCTAGTTAAATGTATAAATACGGGATGACAGGTACGGTGTAACTTTTTTTTTTCCCAAAGATCATATGACAATACACGACAGGGTATCCTAACGCGCAGTGCACCGTAGGAATTAAGAGAGCGAGTCATCCCTTAAGTCCTGCAGGAGTTATTTCTACCCGTGACGTGGTTGCGCCTAGGGCGACAATAAAGCCCGGCTTTAGGCTGCTTCAGCTGTCAATCAGACCGCTGTCGGTCCTCGTTTTATTGACCGTTGCTCGATCGGGCTTCGTTATAATAGCTGTTTCGGGAATCTCGATCGTTGGCACGAGGTCGCTCTAGAAAATCCTCAGGAGAAGCTTCGTGACGCCGCCAGCGTGATTCCTATTACGTAGAATCAATCCACGTGCAGTTACTTTCAATCAGTTTACATCATCGAGCTGCATTCTTTAATATCGTGGCCAGACTCCAAGAATTCGCTCGATTTAGCGAAATCCTAAGAAATTCGAAATATCCGCAGCATTACGATCAGTGGGAGTTTTGTGTAAATTTATATCTGCACGGATCTGGACGCGACTAAAGAGACAGGACTCAAAATGCAGATCTGTTTTACTTACCAAGAAGAAATTACGCGAGTAGCGCACTTGCCTGCGTTGTTCGACGCCTCCCCTACGATCGACTGAAAATAGCAACGCCTCGATTTCTGCCTGTTTTGAGAACAGAAGCGACGTCGATTCGTAAGGCGTTAACCATCATCGAGAGTGGTTGATGAAAAAGAGCTTGAAGTGGGCGGAAAGTGGGAACGCACAGTGACGTCGTTAGGTATGGCAGCAGCCGCGACACAACTCTTTCCCGTTACTTGGTGTACCGAGTGTCATTCAATTGCACATCCCAATTAAATAACAGGCAAAAGGGCGACGTAGCGTCGCGTACAGTTCCGACGCCCCCTAATTGCGAGCTCGGAGAAGGCTGGAACAGCCACCGAGAGAGGGCTGAGAGGACGCGAGATAAACACTCGGCGCAGGGGTCGAGACTTACCGAATCGCGGAGATTACGCTCTTTCTCAATTCACAGCCCCTTTCTTCCTCGCAGCGAAAGAATATCGGGATACCGCGTGAAAAGTAGGAATTAATAGACGCAGCGGCGAGAACAAATTCGCGGGAATCTTGCAAACGAGTGCTCCGCGTGAAAATTAGAAACGTTAAAGCCCGGTGGCTGTTCGGACGATGTTTGCACTCACGACAGGGTGAAATTTCGAGTCGCCTCGCGCTCAGAGGAAAAAGGGGTCGCGGCTAATACGAGGTACACGCGGGGTGTTGCTTTCGAATTTCCGAAAAAAAGGAAAACACCCAACTCGCGCGTCGAAGGTACGCCGCGTTCGTGTGCACGCTCGCGTTACGACGACACGCGCGTGTACACAGCGTAGCCATTTCTCTCTTGTACGGTATTAAAAAGTAACGTAATTAGCACAGGCAAATGAACTAATTACCAGAATACGAATGTCGAGGCAAGCTGACAAAAGGGCTGCTGAATTCGTCTCATTCCCTTCTTCCGGACTGCTCTGCCATCTTTCTCTCGGCTTTTACCAGCGCCATGTAACTGCCGGCGAAGGGAACGTCGAGGTAGAGAAAAGGATTTAAGCCAGGTTATGGATAGTTGATAGACGAGGACAAGCGATTTAAACGGATCTTCCGAGGATCCAAAGTTTAATTAATCTCAGTGCGTTCTTTGAATTTTCGACCCAATTATACGTTATAAATTATGAATAATTTCACGTTTCGAATTTATGCAAATGTCGTTTTCAAAATATTGAAAGGCCTTCGCGCTTGTTCGAACGAAGATGCGCGAACCGCAGCGAGATCGAAGAATCTTCTCGCGATTTAAGGGGAAGAAACGGAATATGTCAGACGGTATAACGTGCGTAACAGGGGCCAAAGTAGGAAGATTTCGTGGATACGTTGGAAGAATGTTTTGTGAATCAAACTTACAATTACATTGCGGTATAATTGGTCCGACGACATTCAAGTAGATTGTTTTTCAAGTAGATTTCTTTGACTCTGGTATATTCCTCAAGGCTATGATAATCGTCGCAGTTATAAGACGATACAGACGACGAAGATACACGACGAAGAAGATAACGAGGATGACGAAGTAAGCATCTGTAATAAAAAGAAACGTCGCGTTTAAGATGATAAGTATCAAACGTTCACTGACAATTCTGATCGTTTCTGTATTATTGGAAGAAGACGCTACTAAAAGACTTAGGCTATTACCAAAGTACCCGAATCGCCTGGATCGAAACACGCAAGTTCTCATCGATACCATCTGACATGGAGCGTTCGCCGAGGCAAGTTGCAACGTGGTACCAAAGCATCGACATCGAAATTCTGCCGGTCCAGTGATGGTTTTAGCGTGGAATCGTTGCTGCGCTTTTGGAATGGCAAAGTTCAGAGGTCGTTTCTTTCAAGCGACGCTAAAAAAGACGGCTGCCCCTTTAGGTACGGCACTGCAAAGCTGTCGGAAACGAAACGAAACGAAACGGAGGGGCCGCGGATGGCAGATAGCGAGCGGTGGATGGCGCAAAATGGAAACGTCGTAATTAGTATGCGCGTCCGCACGTTATGCACGCAACGGCACTCACTTCGCAACCACCCTCGGCGCCGTGGCAGCGACAGCGCGGAGGTGGGACGAGGATGGCGGAGGTCGGTGGTTGAGAAGAGCGGTGACGAGCGGAGGTGGGTGTGGTGTTGCAATTCGCACTTATGTTGAGCAAGTGCAGCAACACCGCGGTGACTTCATCGAGGCAATGCATCTGGGCGTCCTTAATACGTGCGTGCACGCCACAGACATGCAAACGTGGATAGAAAGATAGACAGATACCGAGGACCCCGTGAAAGTGGGTATCCGTGTGCGTGTCACGACCGACGCTGTGTGTCGCCCTCCTCCTAGCCATCGTCGTCGTCGTCGTCGTCGTCGTCGTCGTTGTCGTCGTCGTCGTCGTCACCGTCGCCGTGACACGCATCGTGAACACGGCAATGCGTCGCGACGCGGAAGTGTCACCCTTCGCACTGGCGCGCGAAACACCACCTACTGCTTCGTCAGCTAAGAGAAAAGGAAAGGGAGATCGCAGAAGGGAGACAGTCGAAGCAGCGTGAAAATCACGAGTCGCGAAGGAACTTGAGGAGCCTGGAGAAGTGGCGATGTCAGTCGTCGCATCGTAATTGAGAATTTAACGGACTCTTGGAGGTTTGCAAGCCAGCAGCGAAAAATGCGCCATTCGACTGGTTTCCCATTTTCTGCGCTGTTGTTTCTCGTTACGGAAAACCGTGACTGCACGTTTTCCCGCCGCTCATTTTTTCCATCACTGGCGGAAATAGGGCGAGAGCATCGCTATGGTACGACACGATCGTTGCGACTCTTTCACTCTGATACGATTCGATCGCGGTACCAAGTCAGCATCGTTTTATCACCCAACGACGACCAGAGGTTTAAATTAAAGCGAACCGCGGCTGGTGGCGCACGCGACCGTTGCCGCTTTGCGAGTGCTCGACATCAAACGCGGCCGAAAAGCGAAGCTTTTGCCGCTTTGAACGCATCTCCGCGGAAAGGAGACAGAATCCTCTTTGACGTTTCTCTTTGTCTCGCGTGCGCGCGGCTTTCATCGTTTAAACCCCGACACTCGGCGATGATTCGCCACAATCAGCGGGAAATTAGCTCGCGAGCTAATTATCGCGTCGGGCTGACTCGCGCGGCGCAGCGAACCGCGACGAGGACGGACAAGGAACTGCGAAAGAGAGAGAAACGCCAGTTGTAAATGGTCCTTTTCAGGTGTGGGTAGTGCTTCGGATCGCTTCTTTGAGCGCGACCGCCGGTCGGTTGTTGTGTCGCTTGTGCGGAGACGCGCTCGCGTTCCTGCGAGAATTCCATCGGCTTAATCCGCTTCGCATCCCCGCGGATCAAACGCACGCGGGACGACTACGTCGTAGTCGTTGCGCCCTGCCTCGCCCCCTTCTTCCTCTTCCGCGTTCCCGTTCCTTTGTCTTCTTCTTCCTTTTTCTGTTATTTTCTTCTTTCTTCCCTCCTCGTTCCACCTTTCGCCGGCGCTTAATTCCTCAGCCAACGCCGGACGACTGAAAAGGGCGCGCCTCTTTTTCCCCGAAACTCTCTTCGCGCGCCCTTTCTGTCGCGCTCGATGCGTAGAAGGCGCGTAGAAGGCGCGTCGAAGCGACCTCGCGTAACGATGACATCTCGCGCTTGCTTTTCTCATCCCCTTGGAGAAAGCCAGCGCCAAGCATTTCGCGATTCGTACGACCGACTTCGCGGTTCGTCGGTCTCGCGATCTCGTTTCTAATCTGCTGATTATTTTCCAGCGAGAATTTAGAGGAGAAGGTTGAAATTCTGTCTCTCCATTGAAAGATCGAAGAGTTGAATAACGCGTGAAATTATCCACGGGCGAGATGTGTAGCAGGGTTCATCCGTGATCCTTGTCACATTTTTCACCGGATTCCGGTAGCAACGTGACGGTGCATTTTGCTTATCGATTTTAACTTCGCTCCACGACGAGTGGCTTCCTTTCTGCGTCCGCATCGTTAGCCTAGTTTCCATCCGCTCGGTTGCCTCGCGAGAGCTTGCGGGGCAACAACACCGTAGTCCGGTGTAAATTAAGGGCTATAATTCAGCCGCGAGTTTTCGTGCCTAATGAGAGAACGCCCCGTCATTCCGCGTCATCTGCGCATCTTCGCAGGCGGCTTCATCCTCGTGCAACTCTCCAGTCGTTCTAAAAATCGCTTTGTAACGCGGCTCGATCCATCACGCGGCCTCCATAAAATAATCTACCGCTGTATTTTCTTAGCTGGGAAAAAGAGGAAAAAAGATCTCCGTTCGATTCCTCTTCGATTTCTGATCGATCGATCCGCTGGATTCCCCTCGTGTAACACGAACGTTACGATCTTCCAAAATTGATCTCTCCGGTAGAACTCGGAATTTCTACAAGCCGTGACTATTGAAATACCCTAAGCGCTGGTAAAGCGTAGGGAAACGAAGTAATTATTAGGCGCGTCTAGCTATCGAATGGGCTAGACCGGCTGAAAGGCTGGTATTAACGTTGGAGATGGTTCAGGGCCTGTGGATATTTTTCTAAAGAGGGGAAGAAATAGAGCGCGGCTCCGTTGGCCGGGCTCTACGTCGAGATACGTAGGCAGGCAAGCACAACGACAACCCTTGGGTCGCTGTTCATCATTGGCTGCACCTTTTCACGATGCAGCGCGTGCTACCGTTGCATCGTCTTTTTGTTCGTTGGTCTGCCGTTTCCGGGGTCCCAGCTCTCGAACCCGAAACCAAGAGAGACACGCGTGTTGGGTCCGAGTCGGCTCATCCTCGCATTGCCACGTGAAAAATTACCACGTCGCTGTAATCGTCGCTCGACAGGAACGTATAATTAGCAACAGCAAGCGTGCTATCCATCTCGAATCTTGCAGCTTCCCCAGCTTTTTCCACCCTAAGAAAATCCTATAAGAAAGTACCCACGCCAGCGATCTGTCTCGTCCTCGATCGCGCAGTGCCACGCTGCCGCGGTCACGACGACGATGAGCGCCTCGAAGATTCTGCATAATAACGGCCAAGGATGGGGAACGATGCAGGCTGCACGGGTCGTCTTTCAATTACGAAAACGAACCGGGGACAGGAGCGGAGAAGAAGGAGAGAGAGACAGAGAGAGAGAGAGAGAGAGAGAGAGAGAGAGAGAGCAGAGAGCCGAAGAGGCATGTACTCGGAGAAAGCGGGAAAAGAAAGTAGAGACGGAAACAGAGGAGAGGAGAGCAGGTCGAGGACGATGACTGCGTGAAAACGGCACACGAAGACAGCACTCTCGGGCGACACTCTCGGCCCTCTCGTTGTTAATCGTTGGTTGCACCCTTTCACGGCTGCGCACTGGCGTACGCCGTTTCCTCGCTCCTACCCTTTTGTCCATTAGCCTCATCCCGACGACAGGGCCGTATCCAGCGTTCCCGTTTTCCACGAACGTGCACACCTCGGAACCGAGGAACGTCACCTGTGCCTGGAAGACTCCGTATAACGTGGTTGGCCAGCCGTGAACGGGCATCGCGCCCGTCAGCTCCGACGTCTCTTTCTCCGTTGGTCGACGAAACGGCTATGAATCTTGCGCAACGGTGCGAACCTTCCCACAGGCGACGTGTATCGCTGGCTTATTACGGCCACTGCGGTGGGAAACAATAAAAAAGTCCGAGCGAGAAAGAAAGAGGGAATTTTTCGAGTCGCAGCGCGAAATCCGGGATTTCGAGCTGGGATCGTTCGAAGAATGGTCCGAGATTTCGGATAACGAAGTCTCCAGGGTGTGAAGAGAGAGAGACGGCGGATCTTCCATCTGCAAATGAACGCTGCTGCTTCTGCTGTGGTATCTTCGTTTCATCGTCTTTTCGCTTGGTTCTAGCTGGCGCATTTGCGAGGCAGCCAGGCAATGGCTTATTAAGAGCGCCACGGGTATGTAGGAGGGAAAATCGTGCAAAACGAAAGAGAAAATTCTCGACGAAGATACACGCTTGTGGCCGAGGAATGCCTGGCTCGCCCGCCCAACAATAGAAGCATCGTTCTGCACATTCTCGCGTGCTTACGGTCTCGCGTTCCTTTCGTATAATGATCACCGAACTCCCGACTTCTCCTCGTATTAATCGCCTCGTCTATCCACCTATTAGGACGTTCGATGTTACCGCACCCTCCATTAAGATACACGGCAGTAATATATTTCACGATTTATCATATATATATATATATATATATGCTACTATCTACATTTGCTATTAACATCCAAACACCTTCTATCGGTTTGTAAGTCCCTTCTTAAATTGATTTACAGTTCAAAATCGAAGAATCCAAAGACAGAGTATTTGTCCATTTTTTTTTTTGTATATCATTGCGCGATGATAGCCTTGAGAATAATGCGGAAAACTTAAGGTTTTAGGAATTAAGGTTTCCATAAATTGTTGAACAAATAGTCCCGTTAATTACGCTGTTGCGTTTGATCTAGCTCGAAAAGGGAATACTCGCGTTTACGCGGAAAGGGTTAAACCAGAAGACGATTAAGAGGCCAGAAATCAAGCAGCCGTCCAATCGTAGCTCGACGAGAAACGTCGCGTGTTGGAAAGTCGCGAAACAAAGCGCGGCCAGGAAGAAGGAAAAGTCCGGAAGGAAGTTTTGATGCTTGGCGGGAAAAATAAAGGCGAGCAGCGCGGCGTTGCTTACTTAATTCGTTGGCTCGCTTTGTGCGCGGCGGGGCTGGCGTTCTTCGAACAAGGGAAATATTTAACGAGGTACTTTAAAAAAATAATTCCGTTTCTCGTCGACTTCTCGGACTGTGCACGCCGCCGCGGCGAAACAAATAATTACGTCTTATTGTTGGAGAGAGCCGGGGTTGCGATCGTTGCAGCTTCAAAGGCAGCAGGAAATATCCTCGCGTTTGCCGAACGCGATTCTAAAAAATGAACCGAAACGATTCGTCGAATCCTGTCGAAATATAAAATCATCGTGGCACCATTATCACGACGTCTATGGTTTGCTTCTTAATTTATATCACGAAAGACCGATTCTTTTCCTTGCTGTTTAAATTCATAAACCCGACGACTTCCATGGAAAACGTATCGAGCTCTGCTTCCAACTATTTCTACTAATTCGCCATTAACTCGTAGACTTTGGTAAAATTCTTATGCTGTTATCGCAGGTCGCTCAAAGCGTCCACATACTTGCGAGTGATAACGTATACGTTAGAAATTGCCTTTCATGGAAATGTCTAAAGAGTTTCGTTGATTTGGTCGATCTTAAATCAGCATGTTTATCATACTTTCCTTCTTTCTGTTGGCGATCGTTACGAATCATGGTTATCGCCAGCGAACACGAATTTCATCGGCTCGTTCCTTCGAAAATCGCCGGGATATATAACAAACATGCGACGAGGACTCTAGAAAGTAACGGTGTAACCGGGTTTATCATTGTATTCGAGAGTGGTGGCGATTAATTTAATTGCATGTACCTTTCCCTCCACCCAGCGTCTCCACCCTCTGCGCGCCTGTTCCGTCCTCTGCACCCTTCCCACCCCCGGAAGAAGCAATTAAGCACTTCGCGTGCCGATTGGCCGTACAATTAGGGTGAATTATAATATCGTAATAATTGCGACAATTAACGTTATGTAGGAACTGGCCCTCGGATGATGCCTCGTCCCTTTCGGTCTCGTTTTTCTCTTCCTTCCCTTTTCCATATTTTCCACGCTTTGCACCCACGCGAAGCGAGCGGAACTTTCCTAGTTTTTTCTTCCGGATGGAGGAACGCTGGAGGACCGGATATAGTTTCCGCTCTTTAGATCCCGCGATCCGGAGCAGGTGTTTTCTCAGATACGATCCCAGTCGGGTGGAACAGGGTTCACAATTTCACTTATCTGCTTGCATGTGGTTCTCGAAATTTTCAATGCTTACGTGGATGAACCTTTTTTCTTTTTTTTTTTTCTTTGACATATAGGAAATCTACCGCAATTTGCCATCTGGGCATTTGCTACATTTGTTAACCTGTTTGGCGGGTGTAATGGTCGTAGGTTTAGCACGGCGAGTGCTACTGTGTTTCTCTAATTTAGTTTTTCTTTCTATTTTATAGTGACGTGTGCGTGAGATCGATCGGGTGATTCCTGCGTCTGAGTCGTCTTGGTATAATCTGTAGCAGATAAGGTTCGTATCAGCTTGTTCGTGCAATTTGTCATTCTCTCGCTGCATCGTGCGGTGAATCGGGCGAAACCTTCGGCTGGCGATGTTGCATCTTAATAATTTTATTCGATCAGACGAAGAATTATCGTTCGCTTGTAAAGTAACAAGATACAATTTCACGATTTTCGAATAACGATCGAACGCTGGCTATCGCGCTTTCGCTACTCCGCGACGAAACTTGTGTTTTATCTGCATATTCATGAATTTCCGAGGCTACGATCGCGAACGATACTGCGAATGGTTAAATTCGACAGTGGAAATTATCGAGAGTATCGAAGCCTCGTCGGAGGCGGAAACTTTCGATAAGCGAAATAATCAAGCTGCCTAGGCGTCACACTTTGTAACTCTCAACAAATTACCACGGAATTACTAGCAAACTTTGGATACAGACTTCATTTCGTGACTCTGCTGTCCATGTAACCAACCTTCTCAAACGTTTTCGTTCTAGTCGACTCTCTCCTCCTCCGTTTCTTCAGCGTCCGCGTTGCTTTGTATCGTTGTCGAATTCGACCGATATAATCATGACGGTACTGATGAGATTTCAGTATTTTTTATACAACACACACATATCGTACAGGAATATTCTTTACGATAAGTGAAGTTTAAATACTTTCTCGTGCCGCTGTACGCTGTAGACGTTCGTCCGTGTGATTGTACACGAAGGATCGAGTCTCGAGGCAGGAACAGGAGTGCAGGACCTAGTGTATACTATATACACAGGGTCTCTTTGGCCGAGCCAAGCCCCGAGGGGTTTACGAACACAATAGTTTGAAATATTCGAGCGCCGACAAGAAGTTGCCCTCGCGCCGGTAATTAACGAGTTAAAGTTTGGCGTCGCGACGTCCTCTCTCTCTCTCTCTTTCTCGCTCGCGCTCACCCCTTCTGGCTTCTTCCGCGTCGCTTTCCAACCGTCTCTCTCTTCGTCGTAGCGCGTTATATTCTCACTCCACTCTGCCATAAGACTGCCGGCATCCATTAGTCGAGTGCCACGGAAATTCTCCTTTTGGCTGCCAAGAAAACTGAAGATTCTATTTTTCTTCGTCGGTCGTTTCGCCCTGTTCCATCGACGTTTCGCGACGAGAGTCCTCCGCTCTGTCCGTGTGTGCTGTGCCAGGAACAACCTGCTCCCGCGATAATTTTAATTAGCGAATTCTGTACAGAACAGCGAGGATTCTAATGGCGAGCGGTTCTCAGGTCCGCGTTCGGCGACGTCGAAGTATGTGGACGCGGTTGAAAATGAATCGAGGAAGTTAGTTGGAATTAGACAGGGTAAGTGGTGGATGGAGGCGTTTCTTGGGCAATGGCCAAGGGATGATTTGGGAATGCCGAAGTCGCCGGGCCATGTCTTCGGGTCCCTTGGAAACTGTGTCTCCGCGACGTAGGAATTCGTTTCGAATTCTGACTAATTCTCCTTGCCTTTCTTCGATCGTTTCTGCAGCGAATCGACGAATCGCGTTTCTCATTCCGTCCTCTTAACTCTCTTTCGTTTCATTTTTTAATCCACCTGCTGGTTACCTCCTAGGAAAGCAATCGAGGAATCTCCTTCCGACATGCAAGACGTGCCATTTAACTCTTGCGCTTTTTAATTTTTTTTCTCTAGAACGTACCAAATAACTTGCGACGCTTTGAACAATTCTAACAAGATCCACCGTTACGAGGAATCGATAGTTGGTGCAATTTTACGATAAAAGAAAATTTACAAGCTGCTACGCGACATCGCTGTCCGTTAAATTGGCCAACGATGAAATCACAGAGAAGCGTCCTTAATAAATCGCAACCAATTCTTAGAGTATCCGTAGCCACTTTGCATATCGCGCACCCATCCCCCCGTGAAGAAATAATCGCGGGATCGTGGACGGATTAAAACATCACGCCCTTCTGATCCCGTACGTATGCAGATCGCGCGTTTGCCTCTGCGTATACTCACACGTACCCGCCAGGAACTCGAGTATTTATGTATTCAAATCCCCGCGCTCATCGAGTGGGGCGTTTGTTGGCTCTTCTAATAGAACCGTTTATTCTCGCATTAGCATATGCACACACGGCTCGATTCACATATGTCGCCGACGCGGTGCCACTGCCGGGGACGTTGCCGCACACACTCACCTTTCTTCCCGCCTTTTTATCGATTAACTCGATTCTTCCCGCGACTTCCTTTGTTCTATGAACTCTGGAAATCATACACCGCTACGGTCAGACTAAGTTCCTAGTTAACTGTATCAACCTTTCAGAGACATCCTGTGTCCATTGTAGTTGAGGGATGACGAAATGACTAGAAGGCGAAGGAACCGGTTAATTATTTTTAATCAGACTGGCGTTTTATGGAAATTCGTGTTTCTGAGGTCAACTAAGATCGCAGCTGAGGTACCCACCAGGAGAAATTTGTCGCGATCGGTAAATGTTGGGAAAGCTGTCGTGATTTGGATATTTTCTGCGCATCCCTACGCTTTTGATAGACCCAAGTTCCGATAGGTAGATTCGATCATAAAAATAAGCGTACCGGCAGAAAGTGTCACATCTACGAATAAGAGCACGTAGTATGACGTTGGCTTGCAAGCACAATATGACTTTTAAATTTTCGCCGGGAAATTCATTCGAATACACCGCCAGGTCGCATATTCCGTCATCGTGTTGGAGTCAATAGGTATATCCTAAAATGGGATTAAAGACAATGAGATGAAGATAAAAATTGGAAAAGGGATAGCTTTGCGAGGAGCTTTGAAAAAAGCAAAAGTGACTAGCGAGTGGAATACAAAATACGTGCGGAAATGGAGTTTGCAGTAGAGAACGAGGTAACGAGCTAACGATTACGCGAAGATGATCGAAAATCCCCGTATTTCCGTACGTATCTTACTACCCGTTTCCTCGTTTCTGCACGGTATCTGAACCGAAGTCAATTTGAATTAACTTGAAAACCGGTGCAAGATGTTGGAATGCGTGCGAATATTTCTAGATATCAATCGACCGGAAGAGAGCGCCGTTTAAAGAGCCCGCCACGGAAGAGGATTGATGCTGGTCGAGCGTAGAAGATGAGCGAGCAAGAGAGAGAAACAGAGAGAAGGAGGAGAGAGCAGAGCGAGAAACACTCGGCTGGTAAACAAACTGTCTGAAACACTCCGGGTCGTTCCATTCCATTCGAGAACTCGGCAAGCCCCGCAGGTCCTCTCGACGGCATTATCTCGGGTACATATTTAAGTGCATGACATGAAGACTGTCACCCCCCTTCCGTGGCGCCCTCCCCTGACCCTCGAACCTCGCGGCCCCGCTCCTGCGCTCAACCCGCAAACCCGTAGAACCGAGTGCCCTCCGCAAAACTCACCCCCGCGTGAGACTCGCCTCCTAGAAGTCCTCATTTCCCGGCTGCTGCTGTCAGACGCAGCCCTGGGCGGGTCATCAGATACTAGAGCTCGGATAATGCCGAACGGAACGTACACACGTACACCACGTTCCCGCGTAGACGTGTTCAACGCCGCGTACGTGTGCCCTGTTGGGCGGTTGTATGCGCGGAAAGATGATAGAAGCGGACTGATATGCCGCTCCGAGACACCGGCGAAATTCCACGGGAATTAGACGTTCGATGCTCCGTCTACGGCTGCTTCGTCGGTCCGTAGGTTTCCGGTGTTTCTCGAGCTTTTCATCTCTCAGCGATTCAAGGCTAACTTGGTCACTCGGATACACGTATGAGAGACGGGAAGGGAACGCGACGCGGTTACTTTCGTTCGCGATTTTTTCGCGACTCGTAGTTCGAATGGCGGATGATCGAGTTGCATCGGAGATCAGAAATGGCCGAACGCCTGGCAATTATTCTCGTTCCTTCGAAGACGATTAACGACGATTGGTAGCGGTCTGGCAGCGAGTATTCATCTCCGTGCCAGGATTTCGGGTTCGAAGTTCGTCGAAATCAACAGCGTTTTTGGCTAAGCATTGGTAGATGGTCGCAAGCTTTTGGTCGCAAGTTCGCAAAGATCTTCAGGAAATTCGTGTAATTCGTATGTCGTTTCCTCCGAATTATCTTAATCGGCAATAAGCGATATCGAAACGAAGAAGTGTTCTTCGATTGATCACGTCGCGATTACTTCGTAACTCGAACGATTGTGACTCGAGGACGCGAAGCTGGGCGATTAAAATGTACAAGACAGCGGAAGATGATCCATCGCCTCGCAATTACTTTCGTTTTTGCGAAGGCCGAGGGCGGTTGGCAAACGAGGCGGCCGCCGAGTATTCGATTTCCATGCCGGGACTGCCGATTCGTCCGAAGGTGAGATATCGAAGTCAACAGGCAAATTCGTACAAAACGGCGAGCACAATCACCGGCATGCTAAGGGCGGTCGGAAGTTGGCGGCTAGGTGGCAGAAGGAATGGGAGAAAGTAAGCGCGACAAAGACCGAGCGAGTGACTCTGTGTCGCGAGCGACAGAGAGACGAAGGACGAGAGACCACGAAAGAGGACTCAATACCGATTCAGCGATTCCGGGTCGTTTAGCATTCCATCGACAATCCGGACCGTCGACTGCCGACAGGAAAGTGAGAGTCTCTCCGCCGCCCCCTCGTCTTCTCTCTTCCTTGCCAGCTTTCTTCTCTCTTCCCTCCATTATATTCGTTCCTCGTCAGCTGACTACCGATCGTTTCTGTCTCCCCTTCCTCTCTTACCTACCCTTGAGCTTTCCTTCTCCTCTTGCCCTCTACTTGCACCGATTCTATCTTCGTCCACCTAACCGATTGCCTGCCCTTTCCATCGACTTCAGCGAACAAACTCCTGCTGTCCGTGGATTCGTAGTCCCTCGTCCTCTCCTCGTCCACGTTGAACGCATTGAGAGTGACGTGAAGGACGCGTTGTTCCGATCTTCCATCTTTCCATGGATTCACGAATACACAGCCATCTCGATCTTCTGAAAATCGCCCTCTGCGGATAACCCTTTTCTCTCTAGACGTCGAAGCCGCGACTTGGCCAACGAGACGAAGGTCGCCCGCGAAATTGCGGACCGGCTCGAGTGGTCGCTTCGGCCAGAATTCGCAATCGGAAGATCGGTCAGACAGAGCCGAGTGTTACTCGCGGTGGTATTCTAGAAGCAAAGGAAAGGGGCCACGAAGTTTTCCGCCGTTTCTCTTTAACCGGCTCGGGTGATACTTTCGACGCGGTGAACTTGCTCGTTGATTTTTCAGCCTCGATTGAAACGTTCCAGCGAACTTTTAATTGCCGCTATTTACATCGCGGCCTTCGAAGCTCGACAATCGCTCAGCCAACCGCGAATACTTCCGCTTTTGTCTGACCAACTCGTCTCGTCTAATGTACCGCTTTCCATGGGAAACGAGCGGATTCCAATCCTTTCAAAAGAATCTCTCGTCCTCTTCGCGGAAGGGATCCGTCTTTCGTCGATGTCGTTAAGATTTTTTAGCATTCTCGATTCGGTGGGAATGCAATTCGCTGGCCAATTTTCTACTAGCGTAAAGCTAACGCTACGCGCCACGGGGAGCTGTTTAATTTTGTTTATGCGGCCACTTTGGAAGACGTAAACACGGTATCTCAATTCACGAACGTAATTTTACCCTGCCGTCTCGTCGGCTGCGTTACGATTATGGCGTAATCATATCGGATTGTTATTATAGCTGATGGCCCTGCAGGGGTTTCTCCGAGAAGGGTGAGCAGGCTTATCTTTGAAATATGCTGATATACCAGCCTCCACGACCAGCGGCTCCCTCTTCCTCCGCGTCTTCCGTTCTCCACTGTTCCTTCCATCTTTTTCTTCGCGGTCTCCTCTTCGCTTCGAACGCCACGGCTAGGCTTTATCGCGCTGGGGCGCGAGAAATTGCCAGAGGATCGTCCCTCCCTGCTCGTCTTTTTTTATCTCAGACCAGATTTTCAATTCGCGCCCTCAAGTGCCTGATTTTTCGATCTCACGCGTGCACGGGGGTGGATCTTGGGATTGGAAGCGGTTGTGTTACGTGTGCTGGATAGAGAGTGCGTTCTTTTCTTCCTTCGCTTAAACTTTTTACAGCCACTGAATCATCTGAAGGGGGAAATTTCAGAAAATTGACGAAATCGTAGGTAACTGATTGCTACGTTCTCGTACCAGATTCCTATTTCTATTAACACACCAAACGATGATATTAATTTCAAACATATTTCTCTGCTTTGCGTGCTTAACACGCTGATACGACTCGTAATAAACTTAAATACGAATATCGATAAAAATTACTGAGTTTTATTAGCCACTAGCTGCGGCGGAAAAACTTCATAATCGGAGAAAAGTGACTGAGCGAAAAAAAACACACTCTGCGCGTTCTTGCGCTTAAAAATTGTCCACAAGCGCGTAAAAACCCGTAGTCTGTTTGAAGAAAATGAAGCCATGATCTTGCAGAGCTTACATTGCCTCCGATCGAATCAACGAACGACATCATCAGCTTCCTCGTCACGGTGACATTCGTGTTAGACATTAGACTACCAAATAAGTGGGTACGTGCCGCATCGTCGGGGTTCGTGGAAGAGCGGAGGTGGCATCCCCCTGTGGCACCCGCATGCCACTCCCTGGGGGACGCAATCAGAACGTTTCAATCAACGGTCGCCCCGTGAGGATCGTGGAAATCGGGCCGCAGGTCGATGGGGTGAGTTTCGCGATTACTCTGATAACCAACAGGCATTAAATCTTGGACCGAAGAGGGCGGAAACCCCTTCTCTTTGTCACTGGGCCGCGGTTTTAAGGCGGTGAGTCACGGACCTCGCTTTAAACTCAACGTCGGCTCGACATCGCTGGGGTTTCTCGTTTTATCGCGATACCCTGGAAATGCCGATTTCATCCATTGTCGAATAATAATTTCGCAAAATCATTTATAATTATCCTGATTGGAGACAACGTGTCCATTAATTGCGCGTTATCCGTCGCAGCTCTCTACTCAAAATCGTTGGAAACATTTCGAACGAATCAAAGATTAGAGAAACCTCGTTTATCTAACGTTGTATAATCGTTATCTATCTGGAGTTAATCGCGAGACACAAGCTGTCAAACATAGTAGGTACCCATTAGAATTAGGCTATCATTAGGTTTGTGTCACTGTACCAACGCAGTTGTTAATACTCGTTGAAAAATCTCGAGAATAATAATTTTGTAAATCGTTCGATTGAAATTCTTCGTGACATGATTAGGCCGTCAAAGGGTTGAAGGGTTTCGCAGGGTCGTTGGTCGACGATTACATTTACAATTCCGCTCTCTTTTCCCCGGCAATAGAACGTCGACGAAATTATCGTCGACAGGCAATCCAGCCTCGTGGAAACGGCTCTCGGCTTCGAATCAGCCGTTCAGTCACTCAGTCACTCAGTCAGTCAGTGATTTTGTTCTCTGATCTTTCCATGGACACGCGCACACCAGGCCAGCGCAACTCGGTACCGGTAGTAATCCGTGCGGACACGAATGAATGGCAAATGAATGGGGCGCGGCGCCACGACGAAAAGTTAATCACGGCTCACCATATCGTTGTAAGGGAGGCTTTTCGGGGGTGTAGCAAGGGGTTGCCCCTTTGGTTCCCTTGATTACATGGGCGTATCTCGATCGCGGATGCTACGCACCCCCGTCGCTAGATAGGGCGTTCTCTCCATCGTATTTGCCCCCTTCTCTTCTTCCTTCTTGTTGGCCCATATGGTGCTGTTTGTTTTGTCCGACTTCGGGCCCCGTTAGGAAACAATTACGATGGCGGTGACGGGGCACGTCGTCACGGCTGGTCGCCTCGGAGTTACTGCGATTACTCCAGGGGGGTTGGTACCATCGAATGGGATTCCTAGAACTCGACGAAATCCTCGAATCCATCGTGGTTCTCATAGACGCGTTGGCACAGTGCTAGTTAGGTCATCTAAGCTTCAACTTCTTCAAATTCAATCTTGAATTTCGGGGAGAGCGATCAGATTTATCGTGCGTTACGAGATATCGTTGGTTTTCTATGTAGTAACCAGAGAACGAGGAAATATCGTGTACTTTACCGTACTTGTCGTAACTTACAGTTACACACGTCTGAGTATATTCAGTAACTTGGAAAATATTTTTACTTCCACGTTGCAACTGTATAAATACCATTAGCTAGCTTAGTAGCTAGTTTTTGGCAGTTTGGACGTCGAATCCAGTTTCTTCGTCATTGCTGTCTAGGAAAATTTCACGGATAATCTCTTAGTTCGTGTTTTCGATGCTCTCTGCTTCTCTTTGTCTATTCTCCTTCTTCTCGACCAAAGATAGGGCTAATATCTTTCCATGGGGACACTCAGTTGGCGTTCTTCGTCGATCGTGAATATTTTCCACGGTTCGGCTATAGTTGCCAGAGTCGGCTGGATTCATGGGAAGTTTCCTGATTGCGAAATATTTTAAAAGGACGAAGGTTGTGCACGGCAATTATGGTAATGGACCGGCTGCAATGGCTCTGCTCGAAATCGAGTAGCGATGCAGCGGAGCCTGATTAATTCGCTGGTGGTTGGAACGACCAGGATTGGCCCAGCTGACGGTGAAAGGTAGCAAAATTCCCCTCTCGTCAAGTGGATTTTCAAGTGGTTCCGTCCATCTGATCGAAAGATCGCGACGCACGATAAGGCGCTCGTCTCTAGCCTGTATCTACGATGTAATGAACGATTTTTATCTCCGGCTGCTGTGTCGCTGCCGACGACAGTCGTACGTTACGCCGACAAAGAACGTCGCGCCGGCGAAGAAAAAAAAAAAAAAAAAGAAAAAAGAAAAAATCAGACTAAGTGGATAGAGGGAGCGCAGAATGTAAAACGCGGCGGGGAAAAATTAATTTCTGCGAATGCTCGAGCTCCGCACCGCGGATGCCAAGGCGAAGTTTTCGAGTTCGATCGCCTACAAAAGTATTTCGATCTTCGTTCTATGCGAATTGAATCGCAGAAACGCGGTTCCAGGAGAACGGAGCGGTTCCTTAATGAAATGGCACTGCCTTCCCCGTTTCCCCATGGGACCGCCATTGTTTAGGAAAGGTCTTGTAGTTTTCCAATAACTAAGATTGGATAGGGATACGGACACGCTGTGCCAAGATATCGATACCGGAGATCCTGACATCCAAAAGTCGCGTTTCCTCTGCTCGTGTCGACGATTCCCCGTTGGTACGCGTGCTTTGACGCGGTTAAAGAGTCTCCGTCACTTTCCTTTTTCTCCTCTCGGTTTCGTTCGATACCACTTTCTCGCTTTTATTCCCGTCGAAAAAGTTATCCCCGACGAGAGGATGAAAAAAAGAACGCAGGAATATCGTAACCACGGCACGGCGACGAGAAGATCGAAGCGGATGAAGGGAAACACGAGAAGGGCGTGTTTGAAACGAAATGTATCATCGAGTATCGTGACGATGCTCACCAGGCGTTACCTGAAAAAGTCGCGGCGCGAGAGTGGGGCCGCCTGGAAAGTTTCGAGGGGTAACTCGATTTCAGAGATTGTTCTATCGGCAGTGAGTGCCAAGCGGCAGAGTGAATTGTAAAGTAATTGCATAAGATTAGTAGCGGCAGGCGCGGAAGCCACTCTGTCGGTTACTTCCAGTTCAATGAGTCTAAACGACTTTACTTTGATTCACCCTCCTCTTTTCTCTTTCGTCAGTGTCTCTCCTCCCACCCTCCCGACCTGTTCCCCGCGTTTTTTTTTCTTTTTCTCTGCTCGTCTGTTGCCCCTGCCTTCGCCCTTCCTGCCCTCTCTCTCTCTCTCTTTCTTTCCCACCCACCCACTCTACGCCACCCCAGCCCTTCACTTTGTGTTCCATCTGCATTTCATCGAGCTAATTTGTTGAGATACCGCTTGCCAATATTTCAGTCTTTTTTACCCCATTGGGCCGAATAAAGGGAGGGACGCTTTCGCTCGAGCCGCGATCTCGAAACGGATAATTGCTTCCCGTCTCCCGACGGCAGCATCCGAGTTCTCTGACTAACCATGCGCGACGAGCAGATTCACTGGGAAACTTTAGCGGCGGGTAATTAACGGGAAATATGTAGATTTATTAGCGACCGATAATAGTTCGCTATATAATCGCCATTGGGGATGCTGCAGTGGAACTTATCGCTGAGCGATCGTTGCATACGTCGATGTACGAATGCGTTTCAATGGCCGAAACAGAATCGCGTCTAAAGCAGCCAGGCTTCGTTTGTTCTACGTGGAAACGGAGCTGGCGACGGAGCATTCGACAAGCCAGTCACTCGCCGCGTCATTTTCTCGACACACTCGGATACGAAAGCGTACAGACTCTCTCGTTCGAATTAGGCACGATCCATTAAGAGATTCTCGCCGTCCATTTTCGTGTTCGCGATGGTGACAGCGAACGAGAGAATTGGAAAAGGAAGTAGAAGGGTGGTGTGAGGTGGAAGAAAAAGGGCTGTGAAGGAGCCCGAAGGAAATTCGCGCGATTGAAATCCAGCCCTCGTCCCGATTCCAGGGACGTGTACGAGTGGAAATTCGCCGACTGCGAAATGGATTTGCGACAAGGTGACGCTGGAACGGACCAGGAATTCTGATAAGAAGACTTCTTTTCCTCTTCTCGTTCCCCTGGTTGCACCTCGGTCCAACGATTCCAGAGAGAAAGACAGGGGAACGAGGACGATGGCGGAGGGGAATGGAGACTAGAAAAGCAGACGGAAAGAAGGAAAGAGACTCGCGCGGACAATGTCCGAGTAATGGTCGCCCCGGGCTACTTTTATATCCTGGGAGACCCGTTGAAAGCTAATGTCCGTGATAACAGCTCGTCGCCCCTCTGCCCTGACCAGCTGTACCATCCTTTAGAGCTCGGCTAGAGCTTCCTTCGTGTTGCAACGTAAGGTGGCCAGAATTTAAAGGACACTCCGTCCAACGGATGCACTTCCGCGAGAAGAATTTCGGCGTCGATCGCCACGAACGTGTCACGCGTATCTTCGAGTTTTCGAGTATGCAAAGCTGGAAGGAAGACTAGAGGGATGGCATAGAACAAGAAGAGTAAATTGCCCGCTACGTTCAGATTAATTCACGTTTAATAGTTTCGTAAGGTAGGATATGCGGGGATAGAACATCGTGGTCATTAAAAATTATAGCTTACACAATGCGAGCGTTTGACTATGGAACACGAGGTAAAAGGGTTTAACCTGGCTTTTAGAAATTGCGTTTAAAGCGTCAGAGATACGCGTTCGCAATTTACGATACTTACGCGCACGGATCAATGTGAGTTCGCTGTGTATCTGAAATTTGTTACGCTAGGATAATCCATCGCGATCCAATGGATCCGACTTGCACCCTTACTGTTTTCGGCTGTGCGCAGCGCAAATTTGGCCGAAAAGAGTTAGCAGGAAGTCAAAATTGAAATGACAACGGAGGCTGAAAAAGTTACGTCTCCCTCGGGCCGGTTAAATTTTCGAAACACGCCCTCGAGAGAAGGAGACACAGCCGGGGAAGACAACGAGGAGCGATATATTTGTCGTGTCAACAATTTAGCGGAAAGTGGGGTGGCGCGGCACTCGACTTAATGCGACGAGCCTCGAACAGCGAAACGACGATGCCTTTCGAGGATCAGAGGACGTGGCAGCAGCCCTCGGTCTGTCTCCGTGGTACGGGCTTCTGGGGTCGTACGTGGGGTCGACTCTCTCTCTCTCTTCGAGGGACGGCTAATGAAATATCCGTGCCAGTTTAACCGAGTTACAAGCCCTGTGAGCCACCCCAAAAGCGACCCTAGAAGCGGTGCGTCTCTCGTTGCAAGCACGAAGAAACATATTGTCCGCGAATAAACCTCTCCCTCCAGTTTCCCCCGAATCGTCCGCACTTCTTATCCCGCTTCTTACCCCGTACCTCGTTCTTATTGTAGGAATGTTTGGAAATCGCCGGTGGTTGAATCCATTCGTGGTTCGAGTCTAGGTAGAAGCGACAGCTCTGCAAAAAAACCATGAAAATCGCTGCTTTCTTTCGTGGTGTAAGCTTCACGTTGGTCAGAGTGTTGCTGGTCTGTTTGCTGGTGGCGTTGGCGAAAGGTAAAATCGCGCGTATTGGGTATCTGTCTTTTTGGCGAAATAGCCAAGTACAAAGGGTATCCTTTCGCTCGACACCTGTCTCTTCGCTTTCGCGCTAGGGTTTGTTGCTTCTGCGACGTTTCGTTTGCGGTAATATGCTGGAAAGTTGCGCGCGAGTGTCGATTTGTCTGCGAGTCGTGTTCACGATCGTGTAGTAGCAAGGAGCGTAGTTTGGCGAAAGACTGTGAAAGAGGTGTGTCAGGAATTAAAGCGTTCGGGACCTCGTGCAAGCAACCCCCGATTATAGATGTACCTGCGTACCATGGTGGAGCACCCATTGCGTGTTCTCCCACGGTCGCCCTTACCCTGCGCCACGAGCTTAGGATCAACGCGAACCGATTCTGTCTGCGTGCTGCGTAAACGCGTAATACGCTACATTAGCTCGATCCATCATGCGAGAAGGATCGACTTAGCGTATGTACATATGAAGAGCTCAACTGTACACAGCCTAACCTAGAATTAGCGTCCGACAGACATCGATACCCTGTTACATATCGTGACGAAGTAGTTTTTAATCCGTGTCGATTTTTCATATACTTGCTATGATGTAATATCACCTATATATAATTCCTGGGATATTCAGGAATATTAAAATATTATTTCATCGGAAATGTCGATGAAATTGCTTTTCCAGCGGACGTCATGGGACGAACATTCATGCCACCGAGGTACTTTTGTTTAGGATTCAGCTTGTTAGAGGATAAAGTCAGGAGAATTCGGCCGTTTATCATCGTCAGTAGCACTCACGCAGCGCGCGTGCGAGTATTACATATTTACTCGTACATGGCCGCTTATTAAAGCTGCCTAATACACCCCCGCGCGGCAAGTGGAGTGTATTAAATTTAAATAAAAATACCGGCAGCCGTGTTCACAAGCCGAGTCTATAAATCAGAGGGACAGCCAGCCGACCGACCAGCTCCGCAGAATAATACCCCATATTTATGTTCTTCTCCGTAAAAATCCCGTCCACCTACCCCGTTCCGTTTCCCTCATCCCTCGCGCCGTACGGTTCGCCCATCCACGCGCGAACTCGCCTCGTATCGCTCTGGTTTTTCCCAGTCGGCGAGCATCGCAGGCAAAACTTGCCTTTACTCTCGTTTAAACGATCTGCTTTTTTTCCTCCTCCCGCCCCCCTCCCCCCCTCCCCCTCGTGCAATATACGTCGTTACACAGGAAAGATACATGGATAAGTCGTGGTTGATTTCAATTGTGAAATTTCATCGGGAAATCTAGCCTTTGTTATCGGCGAATTCCGTCAAAACGAAGATTTCTCTTTTATTTTTATCTTCGATCGAGGGATGATTTCGCGAACTATAGGATCTCTCCCTTGACGAAGTACGGTCAATTTTGTCGGAACGATGGCTTGCGGATAGGAATAACGAAAAGAACGACGAACGACGCTAAATATTCCACGCGCTGTTTGGTTAATTTACACGGCAGCCCGCAGGATGCACCTACGCCGATATGGACGTGCCTTAATCTATGCACAAACGGTCAGTAGGGTGTGGCAGCAGGTTGGATTATGTGACCGGGAGCAGTAATGAGGACAGCGACAGGATAAATCACTCGTTTCTCGCGGCAGGGATAATCATAATCCCGGCCGATCCTGTTCCCGGGAGTCTTGTATAGATGTTCACCTTCCACGCCGCGGGGACACTGAATTCATTTTCCTCGGCGTCTTCCTTCCGTCCGTTTCGCGAGGAATTCTTCTTACTTCACGTCCGAGTCTTTTCTCGTTCCCTTTTCTTCTTCTTCCCTCTTAGTTTCCTTTCAAGGGTCTGTTCGACTCTTTGCTTCGCCTTGAGAGAATATCTCGAAGAGATTGGAGAATGTTTATTGTGCCTCGAAGATTTCTTTTAATTAAATCTGTGAATTTGATTTTCACTAGCCGGAACGCAGCATGCTATCGAATACGGTGTTTCTCGTGCAATACCCGTCTCCATATCGCGAAACGTTATGTACATTTGATGCGGGTTGTTACGAAACTCTTTTCACAATCTGACATATCTAGTGCCGTGCGTAGAATCCAAAAGATCCTACAAACATAGTACCAGATCGTCCAGTTTTTCAGCGTAATTTTCATCTTTCAATCTCGCATGGATTAAGATGAAATTTTTCTTCTTTAAGCTATTTTCTGTCGCGTTCTGTCAACCTGAGTTGAAAGTTGATTCGAACTGCGTCCGATTTCGCAATTTCCTTGCGTTGCCCGGAGGAGAAGAAGGTTGTTCGCGGTTTCTTCTCACCCCATATCTTGTTCTCCGCGATTAACTTTGTTTTTCTTCATCGGCGAGGCAACCAGAGCAATGAAATTTTATCGCTTGATGCGTGCCACGTCCGAAGTGCCGTAACAAATATCTATAAATACGAGGATTATGTAAAGGTGTAGCGGTGGTGCTCCCTGTTCTCTCGGTTCTCTGGCTGTACGTTCTCGAGGCACATCCTGACAGGGTAGGATACGTGCGTGGGCACACACTTTGGCCTCGTCCTCGTGTCTCTCTTGTATGCCCCCATGGTAACCCGACTAATCCCATTAACACGTGCCGCCATTGTGTCACCGAGCCACGACTCCTTGGATTGAAATATTTTGATCCTGCGAGACGCCAGCTCGTGGAAGCGGCCATTATCGGGAGACAGGCTGAATGCGAGCGTGATTGCCAGACAAACCGAAGTCCCTTCGTTTTTCCTCGCCAAATATATCGGAAACAATAAAAAAATCCACCAACAGCCTCTGTAATGGCATTTAGCGTGTATATACGTGTAAGTTTCGTCGATCTCGAGCTGAAATAAAAAATTGACGATCCGATAACAAGGTTTTCGAGGTAGAAGACAGGATGGCAAAGTTAAGCGCGGGCTAACGTCTTTCCGCGTCATTTCCAGGTCTCCTTACGAGGCCGTTAACGGCATATTTTTGCCGGCCGTAACTCGACTTTATTGGACAATTAACGTTTCCACCGCGTTCTCCCCCACGGCGAGTTCCTTTCTGTTGCCGTGTAGACGGTCTCTCGCGTTCGTCTCTCCTTCTTATTTCCAATCTCCTGGTCGTTCAGGCTTCTTCTCCGTCTCTGTTCGTCCCTGCCTTTTTTCCCCCCGTTTTCTGTCTCTGGCCGTGTCTGAGATAAGACTTTTTTAAATCTGGCGACACGGCAGCACGATGCCGGGGCTGGCGCTGCCGGTGGAATGAGATATTTCGGAATAATGAGCGTGGATGGGCGTGCCACCGGATAAACTGTATTTATGAGGCTTGCCTACCTCGCGGCTTTCTTCGTATTAAAATCCTTCCCCGATCTACGCAATAGGAGCGACGCCAGGCCATCTACCGGGTGCTCGTTCAGATATTTCGCACGAAATTACTGCGATTGCAAATCTTCCGTTCTATTTTTATAGAATTCATGACTTCTCTAAGTGGCTCTGCCGATTGGCTCTAACGAAACCGCCAGACACGAGTACGGTCGTTGAATTACGCAATGTCCAACGATTTAATTACGAATCATCTCTAGTTGTTCCACAGTTTAAATGCTCGTAAAATGCCTGACCGCATTATTGCGCTCAGTCATTACTCTTAACCGCTCCCTCGGTTAAATCATCCCATCGAACTTTGACCTGGTATGCTACCAAGCTCGAGTCTCGTTTCGCAACCACCTTATCCAGGATTTAATTGCCTATACAGTAAGCACGTTTCAGAACTTTTCGACAAAGTTCACTCTGCCACTCTCCCTCTCCCTCCCCCTCCCGCCCTCTCTCTCTCTCTCTCTCTCTCTTTCTCTCTGATTCTGGTTCTGGCGGAAAAATAGGGTTGGTGCCTAAACAAACGACGCACAATCACAGTCGAGCGGGACTGTATCGCGGCGTCAGAGAATGAAAAAAAAACCGCTTTGCGATTCATTACGAGGCAGCGGGTTGAACCGCGGGACAGAAAGACGAAAAACGATCCCACTAAGCGACGGGGCACTGGCGTTAGTCGACACGGTCCTGCGCAACGCGCGACCGGCTTGATTGTCGCTAACAATCACAGTTTGTTATTTGGTCCAATTAAAACATCCTCTGTCTCTCTCTTCTTTCTTCCCACGGCTCTTTGCCTCTGTTGCGTTGCTTTTTTGTCGAACGCAACGTACACGGCCCGGCTAGAAAGGTTCATTGACATTGTGCGGGAGCGTGTATAAATTTCGCCTGCTCTTTGTTCGCCGCTTTCTTCTCTCTTTCCTCCTTGCAATCGTCCTCCTCCCCCTTCCTTCGCTTCTCCTTTCTCGTTCTCCGCTTTCTTGTTTGCGTTCGCCTCACCACCGGCTCCCTTCTTCTCCGACGTTATTCTTTTGTTAATTAACGTTCGCAGACCGACTTACATTTTCGCCGCTTTTCTTCCACCTTGCCTGCCAGTGGATTAACCAGGAATCAAGATTCAACCGGTATTTTATGGTTATCCAGGTGGTAAGATCTTTTCGTTGAAAGTTTCGATTCGTTTCGATAACGCGTTTGATCCAGGAAAATCTGACTGCTTTCTACCGTTTTGTTACTTATACGCGAGCAGGCTGTTAAGTTTTCTCATGATAATTTATCGATCAGTTAGTAAGATTGTCGCGTGAATAGTTTTGGGCTGCTTGCTGGTCTCGACGATTTATTTCGTCGAGGTAATTCCAATCCCTTTGCCTACCATCTTGTTATTTATACATAGAAGCAGACGTTTGGATTTCCACGTGTTTTTCTTTCATCGGCGTTATTTCGATTGGAGGAATTTAATGCATTTTCCTTGTATGGCCATTCCACGGGTGTTCCTGTATCAGGACGCCATTTTGGGTTCTCTGTCACTGAGAAGTACACCCTTTCGTCGGCCTTAAGAAGCCCTCGAGTTCCGTCGGGCCACTCGAAACTATTTTCGTATCGCGATGAAAAGAAATCGATAAAGCTGGCGAAGGGCAACTCGAGTGAATAGACAAGAAGGGTGCTTCTATGGGCGAACATGATTTTTTTTTCCAGAAAACTTCCGCCGAGTAGTCACGCTCCCATTCGTCATCTCCATCGCGGACCCTCGAGAAACATCCTCCATCGATTATTCCTCGATTCTTGCCGAATACGTTCCAGTTTCCTCTCTTTTCGATATCGATTCGTCTTCAGACAGGAAAGACCGAGTTACTCGGCTGAAAGAAACGTCGAAGAATCCACGCACACGTGGAGCATATATCGTTAATTTAAATCGCATGACAGCATTAGGAATCGGGCCCAAGTAGAATGAGACAAATCTGATCGGACCATGTCGAGCTATTTGGCGCGTCGAAAATTGTTTCTCCGCGATGTACGAATTCTATCCAATTCCTTTTCGTCGATGGACTCTTCAACGTGTCGATACGCAAGTAATCTTGAAGCTTCCAAACTAAACCGTGGAATCGAAAGCTTTTAATGTTCGAAGGTACAAGTGTGCAAAGAGACTCGAAGAATCCACGCACAGAGGACATACGGTGAAGTTAAATGTTCGATAGCTTTTTTTTAGTTGGACCAAAGTAGAGCGGGACAAGTTTAATCAGACTGTTCCGAAGCAAGAGACACGCCGATCGATTTAACGAGCCGAAAACCGTGCGAATCCGAGCAGGCGGTGTTTAAACCCGCCCTTTTGATTTTGTACACAGCGAGCCACCCTTTTTAGAGCGGCGACACGTGTCGTGTCGCGTTTTAAAAGTGCTGTCCTCGATGACGTAGAAGATGGCAGCGAGGACTTTTAGCAGGCCAAACATTGCGTGCTTCGTGTTACCGCGCGCTTTCGTGCCACAAATGCCTCGGCATGCGGGCTCGAGTACATATTGCTTTTTATCCAAACATTTCGTATTTGCACGAAGGGTGGGGTATAGTGATTTCGTGGAAGGGATGAGCGTAATCTTCGTGGCGTAGTTTTGATTCACTGTAATCATCAAAGCAAACACCGCCATAAAATTACTATTCAATTTACCAACGTTTTACCAACATTTCCTTACTTACTAACATTTTCGATCAATTATACGAGATCTACTTACTTACTTATTTATATACGCGAAAATATGCCATCGCAGATCAGAGTTGGGATACTTTGCAAAGTTTCTTCCGCGTAATTACAAAAAGATATAGAAAAATAGAGAAATATGTTTAACCGGTAAAATCAACAACAGGTAGAATGAAAGTTTTGAAGGATCTGACACAGTTCCAGTTCCATGCCTTTATATTATACGTAATTCTATGATTAAACTGCCTCTAAAAAAAGCAAGCAAGTATTCGAATACCTTGGAGCATCCTAACCCCCAGAACATACGTCCTCGTCTCCCGGCACCGATTTTCCTCCGCTGGAAATAAAGAAGGGAGAATTCGATCTGAAAATCGAACTCTTTTACTCGCTATAATTTACCCACTGGATGAGGTGCTATCGGTTCTTGGTTGGCCAGCAACGCGTTTTCGAACGTTCTTTTTTTCTAATCCCACGCCTCTCGCCCGGCTCTATTATTCCTCGCGTGAAAGTTGGCGGGATGAGGAATTTTCTCTCTCTCTCTCTCTCTCTTTTTTCCGTCACCTCGGCTCGTCGTCAGAGGAAGAATCGAGGCCGGGGATTGCGAAGCAGGGGTCGATCGAGGCGATCGACCGGGGGTTAGTAGTGGTTGAGGCGGCGATTTACCGCGAAATCGGAGCACGTGTTCCTGGCACCAGAAGCTAGCACTGACAACCTCCAATAACTCAAGCAAGCCTTCAAGCCCGCCTCGACGCCCCCTCGACACCCCCTTTAAATTGCAAGGTCCAGAGCGGCGCATTGACAGATGTACACACGCCCCCCTCGTGTCGACCGTCGTATTAAATATGTGGTCGGCGTCGCGGTCGTGCTCTCTTTGCTCGCCGGCAAAAATTAAGGGAGGAAATCGAGAGGGAATAATCCCTGTGCCGGCACGAGGAGGAAAAAATTCCGAGCCGCTCGCGGAGCAACCCGCTCCATTTATATTCGCAAGCTGCTCGCCAAAGCTTGGACACGCCGTTATTCATCGAACACCTTCGCTGCGTGCTTTGATATTGAACGGTCGTTTCTTGATTTATCTCGCTCGCTAATCTTTAATACTTAATCTTCGCGTTCTTCGCATCTTCGTTTACTCGTGACTCGTCGAATTTCGGCAATACTATATAGCCACCGTGGCAGAATAGTTTATATCGACTGCGAAACGATGGTCGGTTTAGAATTAATAGCAGATTCACGAATAAGTAGGAAATCATACAGCGCTTGGAAGAAGCACGTTCAATACGGGAAAAATATTCCTTTCGTATTCAGATTTATCTTCGTTCGTATTTTCGTATATAGAGTGAAACCAATGCGATTAAATTGCAGTACAACGTGCTACCTATTTCTTTCGCTCGCTTCCATTATTTTCGTTCATTTGTGATTTACAGCTTCGTCGTGCGATTTTCTGTCGCTTGCAACAACGTAGCGTTCGTCGAGAATATTAAATACGTGTAACATGAGATACCAAGTACGTA
Organism: Bombus confusus; assembly: GCA_014737475.1. Taxonomy (NCBI): domain Eukaryota; kingdom Metazoa; phylum Arthropoda; class Insecta; order Hymenoptera; family Apidae; genus Bombus; species Bombus confusus. Next base: position 5,474,600 of record JACXIV010000020.1, on the reverse strand, counting down.
AAAAACAATAACGTAACACCTATTCGTAATGCTACCTGTGTATTAGCGGTCTCTTGACGCCAGTAATCCTGACGAGCTCGGCCATCAGATTCCACGGTTATAAAATTCTCTTCGTTAAGTTCAATCTTCGAATGTTCGTTTGTCCTGCGTAAAGAAAGATCCTCCAAGACTATCCGGATTGCTTTGAAGAAAGCGTAGCACAGAAAACTACTCTTTATGCTTCAACCCCGTTTGAAATTGGGTGATTTAATCAGTGCGAGACACGGAGGGACTCGATCAGCAGCAGGTGAGTTGTCATAAGAGAAGCCGGCCGCTTTTAATTGCACCGCGAAGCTGTCGGGGTGCAATCAATTATCCGGCGGCATAACCGACGACTAATCTGCCTAATCCTAGCCGCAGAGGGCAGCCAGCGAGGCGCAGCGTAATCGCTCGTCGATCGCAATTACCGGGTTGCGGTTAATAAGGAGATCACCGAGGGCTGGTTTCCAGGCCGAAGGGGCGGCGCTGGCGGTGACGGGGGTGGTTGCGAGGGATATATAGAGCGTAGACAAGCAAGCGAAAGCACGGAAGCTCAGGGTTGGACCAGGCCAGACTCGGCCCGGCGAGCACATTCACTCGGCCTCGTAATCGGCTTACCGATTGCCAATCATCAGTCAAAGAGCCGACGACGGCAAGCAGCCCGAACTTCCTTTGGATCTTCGTTCTTCTTTATTTCTCCCTGCTTTCCACTCCGGCCTCGATCTTCTACTCTCCCTCTCTACCGCCTCGTTCTCCCTAATTCCACGCTTTTTTTTGCGTAGCTCCTTTTAACCCGCGCGTCGTCGAGGGTCGCAGGTTTCCAGAAAGAAGGCTCGCGTGTTCTAAGGCTTCCGCCAGCACTCCGCGAAGCTCGATTCTATCAATTAATTTCGATTTTCATCGATTTTAAGAACGGAGAACCGCGTGATTCGTAGCGAGTCGCAAAGTTGATGGAACGTCGTCCGAACGTAATTATGCCCGCGATAATAATAAAAATCCAGGGAGCCGGCTCGCGAGCACCGCTAGATCCTTCGAATCAGTTAGGCAGATAAGTACGATACGCTTTGGTGTTACGCGATTTTGTAGACGTTTCGTCTACGTTCTACCGTCGATTAAGCGTTATTAGAGGCAATTGACCGGCAAGGTATCGAGCAAGTTTTACCATCTGGCTCGTCACTGGGGCAATTAGGAGCGCCGACGATGTTGCCTCGATGCCGCTTCTCGAGGATCCATGGCAGAGTGTGACGCGCCATGTGCAATCACCGGCGTATACCAGAGTGGTTCTAATTAATTAATACCCGGCTGCCGGGACTAGGCGTAGGCTAGGTCGCCCCGGCAACTACTAATTAGTGGCACCGCGGCGTAATTAGTGTTTACACGTCATTATCGACGATCGAATTTGCCGGAATCAATTATAAAATATGTCGGCCACTCGTTGGCTCTCGAGAGTTGTCGCTCTCTGTGTATAGATACAGAGCCAGCCCAACGCTTCTTGTTCCTGTGTGTAAGAGAATCTTCGTCGATGTGTTCGTGCCAGCAACCTGGCTGCCGTAACACCCTCGACACCTTTCCACCCACTCTACCCCCTCAGTTCCGCGCCACGACGACGTCGAGCTTCTCGTTTTTTCCCTTTTTCCCTATTTTCTTTTTTTCTTTTTTTTTCGTGGCGCCGAAAGCTGATTCAGCTTGACCCGCATCGTCGAAACGACAATTTCCGCGGCCAGGCGGAGTAAAATTCGTCGCCGGAACTGCCTCTGGTTTGTTAATTATCGTGGACCAATTAGGATCGGTTCAAGTCGAAGAATGGTCTCCGTCGAACGTCAAAGGATCTTTCTATTTTTGTTTCGTCGGAGGTTTCTAATGCCTCGTCCATAGAATATCGAGTAACTAATCAGCGAGTTTAAGCGAGATTTACCCCGTTGCTCGCTTTTGTCTCCGCGAGGACAATCGAGAGTCGCCTCCCCGCTGGCAGTTGAATTCTTAACATGGACGAAACAGCGAGGAGGTAAACACAGGTAAATTTGTTAGCGAAGAACAGACGGACAATGGATAAATTTAAACGAACCTGAGGAAAATCCACGGCGACGGAGGAAAGTTTGCCGAACAATTACTGTCATCCAATTAAAATCGTTTCGCTTGTACGACAGGAGGGGTTCGGCCGATCGCGCAAAGGAACAGAGCGTTCGATCTGTGTCTTTCTTTTTTTTTCTTTCCCTCCGTTCGTTGCCGGTTTTGTTTTCTCGTTTCTTTTCGAGAAATCAGCGATTTCCCGGGCTTACACTGTTTACTCGATTTTTTTGCCACCTACGTCGACGCCCGTTTGTCTCTGCAAGAACCTCCCGATGAAATCCACCATCCCCCGCCTCCCTCGCTCCCTTCTCACCCAATCCTCTGCACCAGTAGTGTCAGAGACGGTCGTGAGGGGGTGGAGTGCAGGGTAAACACTTGTAGATTTGGCGCACGTTGCCAACGAATGGCCAAATAATTGGTGAGTTTCGCGGATCGACTCGGTAGCTCCGGCCTTTCTCTCTGTTGCTCTTCTTTCGACTCGTGTGTGTCTACTACCAGCCTCTGGTTCGGCTGTAACACCGTTGCACGTCGTACGACTGAATGTTGGCATGATTGGCGCCTCGTGCGACAGCCTGGACGCGACCGGAATTCCTGATTATTCCTGGCTGCTGCCACCAACAGCACCCCCGGGGCTGATTATTATTTTAGAACGTACGACGGGGTTTTATGCTCTGTTACAATCCGTCATCTCGACGTTATCGATACTGGCTGGCCGCCGGTGGACGGTTCGTCGACACGTGAATCGAAATTGTTTAGTTGCAACCCCTTTCACGTGCGTTTCCCTCTTTTCCACGTCTGCGGTATTCTTGCGCTTCCTCAATTAACGCTGTGTCTGTAACTCAGAGTTTTCAATAGCCAGCATCGCTTTAGTAAAATCGAGCAGGCGAATTCTGAATTTTCACTCTGAGCTTTGTTAATTGGTAATTGTACGTATCGATATTATTTTGACGAGTGTTGTCAATTTTTCTCTTCGAATTCGTTAACGTAGCGACGAAGACGCGGGTAATTTGAACAGATTTGAGATACTCGCAATGACACGTTGCATATACGATATCGCTGCTTCGCCTCGATAGCGACACGACTAAAAAGACTTCAGATTTGCTTCTATCCCATACGAAGCTCACATTACGTTTTGACTTTTACCTTGTAAGACGATATGTTTCTAATTCCATCGGTTTCGCGTCAAAATTATTACGTCGTTGCTGTTTTGTCCTGTTTTTCGCTGCCCTGTTTTGTCACGCGAATAATGGCGTGTCTCGTGTCGACGATGCGTAGGCTTATAACGTCGCCGAAATGGCTCACGAAGATTTCTTTGTAAATTTTAAAGCGCCTCTCCTCCAAAGAAGTGAATTTTCCATGCATAGGATTATCGAATTAAAAATTGCCAGAGAATACTGCCGTTCCTCTTTTTCGTTGTTGGAGAAAATTTTAAGGGGTGACCTTCGCTTCTTGCGAAATAGATTCTCGCGACCCCCCATTCGATTCCCCGTTACGGATTCGGGTCACTTCTCGTGATAGCGTCGCGAGGCCTATCAATAACCAGTCGGGATACTTTAAACTAAGTCTAAAACATCGTCCTCAGGGGGACGTTGTCGTGATCGGGCCTCTAAAGCGCGCGATAAAATCCGTCCGAGTCATTCTATCGAACTTTATGACCTGACGAACATCCTTTTAAATCGCTCGACGGAGGAAGGAAGGGTCTTTCAGCGAATCGAAGCTCGTAAGAGGAGAAAACAGCGTGGTTCTTCGGTTAAGGGGCAATGAGGCTCTACTCGATTCATCGGTTAACTTCATAGTACCTAGACACGCGGTGCGATTTTACAAAATAAAAAGAAGACAACGACGACGATAACTCTGAGCGGAAGAATTCTCAGTTTTCCTAAAGTTCTCTCCCAGCGCTCGACTTTTTCGATCCTTCGATCAATCTCTTTAGAATTCCTTGCTTCTCAATTACATCGCGCCGCTCAAAGAATTGTGCGCAAATTAAAGACACCAGACAGTGTCATCGGGATTCCATTATTTAAATTTTTCAAGAATTGCCCTTCGCTCGCCGCTGATACTCCGATACGAACACTTGTCCGGTTTTCCATTGCGCATCAGCCACAAAAATACTTTCTCTCGCGATATTGCAGCGCCTAAAAGTACATCGGCATTTTCGAAATAAACCGACAAATAAAACTGCAAAAGCGCTAAAGTTGTCTCTTTCTTTTTTTTTTATTTATAACGGAACGGTTGTCGAGCTTTGACGTCAGTTCCGTTCTCACAATCGCGGTAACGAAGAGGAACGTCCGTGCCCTTTGACCCCCGCCACGCGTCACAAGACAGTTGTTGTCGCAGCAACTTTGGACAGGTCGACGGGAGCTTTTTTGTTCGTAGAAAACGTGCGATTGTTCGTGTAAACGAGTCGTGCGGCGGCGATGTCGCGGTCGCCCGGGGGACAGGGGACAGGGGGGTTGCTCGCACAGTTATTCGAGGGGTGGCTTCTCTGCGGATGTATGACGTTAGGAGCCAAGAGTCCCTCCTTTTGTGTACACCCGGTAGAATCGAATTTTACGCCCCTCCAATCTTCCCCTGTCGCATTGTCTTAATCGCTTTAGTAATTTCGTTGGCGCGCGTCGACGCCGCGCAGATGGAAATTTTATTTCCGTTTTTCAGTCTGCTCTATTGCCCCCTCTGCCTCTGTAAACCGATACTCCGACAGGGCACAATGGAATTTCGGTGCGTGTTTCCTGGACGTTCGTCCGCCTCTTTTGCGCGACCACCCTTGGACTGTTTGTTTATGCAGAGAAAGCTCGACATTAATTCCATTTGTAATCCGAATTCGGCTCGCGCGAATTTCGCTTCGGCCCTCTTTTCAATTTTATCATAGCTCTGAACAAAACGCCTCGCGTCTCTCGTCGCAGAGGTGTGCGCGATCGTTTCAGGATGGAAAGTGCGTGGGTGTACGCGAGCTAGGAAATGTCAGAACACTGTCGAGGTAGTTGACACGTCGTAGCCTGCCTTCAGGGCCCATTATTTAGCCAGCATCCTGCCTCAGAAGGGGTACGCGTCTCCTTGGGGGTGTGTTTCGGTGCCTGATAGATGCCACACACTGGGACGAGGAGAACGGTTGCCACCGGGAACGCGATTCTAGTAAATATATGCGCGGTGTGTGATTGACGCCTATACGAGCCGTGTCGCCCCTTTTGGTTCATGGGGTTCTCCGAGGCCATTTCTCACGCTAGATAGTTTCTGAGACCGCGATAAGCATCGCCTTTGGACGCTGGCTTTCTTAACGGAGCGGATCTATTTAAATGGAACTTGAAATTTTGTCCGCTGAAACTGTTCGGTATCTACGATGATGTACGAGGTAGGAAGAAAAATGGGGCAACTGCGAGACAGTGGAGAGACTTAAATCGCAGCGTTTAGTTTCGGGGGGCGACTGAAATTAGTTTATTATTACGATGCGGAGGGTAGTTTAAAAATTGGAAGGCACTTTGCTATTACAAAGTCTATATGTGGCATTGTAGAATGCACGGCAGGGCGTGAATTGTGTGGCGAGGGGGTGTGTCCCCCTTTTTGCGACGTTAGGGTCGACCGAGCCACGTGGTGACGTGAAGTACGTTGCATGGGGTGGGGGATCAGCAGGATGGTAAATAGTTTTCAGCGAGCGAACGAGCGAGAAGGGAAACTCGTGCGCGTTAACTGGTGCTAAGTGAATCTGTGGCCATGCTTTGGGGACGCGTTTCACGGGGAGGGTCGAGAACACCGCCAGGAACACCATTGAATTTCATACAGGACCACTTCTGTCGCTGATACTCTCCTCTCTCTTGTCAACGATCGTACAAACCGATTCTCGCTGTGTATTTAGCGGCATTTGGTTTTCGTCGCTCGCCTTCCGAGGAAAAATATTATTAACGACTTATTTTTTTTCGATAGAAGGTGGAGGGGTGGCGGGGGTTGAAAGAGTCATTCGCATAGGCGGACGAGGGCATGAAGCCGGAAAGTTTCCGCCCGGCTGGCCGTTATTAATAAAATGTCGTTAAAAGCCGGGTACCACAGGTTAAATAACGAAAATTGAAACTTTACATGTTCAGGGCTGTTGGGGGGCGCCCGGGGTGCCTCGTTTATCCGAACAACGCGAGACCATAAAATCGCGGCACAATGCGGACACGATAAAAAATAATTTATTGAAGAATAAAAGTTCCCGCGCTGGCGAACTTTCTCCTTTTCTGCGACCGCTTGCGGGCACATGCGCGCGTATCCGCGCCGTGCGTTGCCTTTTAATTAAAATAACACGTTCAAAAGGGAATTTTACTTATATAGCCGGTGTCACGATTGTTATTAATTTAATTCTAGCCCGGTCTAATTGCATCGCGCCGATAATTCTTCCATCACCGTGTTGGGAAAGGCGTGGCGCGTTCGCTGGCCTCTTCGTCCTCGTCCTCGTCCTCGTTCGTAGTCAACCTCGTCGACGTCGCCGTGCGCTGCCTGGTTATTTTCGCGTGCACGTAACCGTGCAGGACAATAAACGACAACTAGCAACCCGTCAAACCGACACGGTAGAGCAACGCAGGAGACTTTTACCCCCCTTCCTTTCTCCCTGCTGCACCGGCTCTCTGTGTTCTACAGGCCACGACGACGTGGTCCTTTGTCCTGCGGCTGGTCGCCTTAATTATTTTTCGCACGCTCGCCGTCTTGATTTAATTAACGCATTACCGGACTGCCGCGTCTTAGCTTAATTGAGAGAATAATTTCGCGTCGCCCCGTGTTTAACCCTTCTAGCCACTAAGTAGTAGAACCGCAGCCAGCGTTCCTCGCCTTTCCCCGTTGACCACCTTACGAAAGAAAGCGTCTGGTCGCAGGACGAGTTGCAAGAAAACACGATCGTTTCATCCGCAAACTTTCCATCGGAAACACTCCACATTCTCCTAGTGCAGTTTTGTTCGCTTTTCCTTGCGATTTGGCGACTCGACGTATCTATCGTTTCGTTGAAATCGAAGAGAATGAACGTCGAGGGGTTGGCCACCCCGTTCTCGCGCGTAAATACGACAGCACGCATCGTTATCAGCAGTCGCAGGGAATAGGCATCGAGTAAAACAAGCCTGTTAATTCGTGGCATCCCTTCCGAGGATGGCTGTCGGCTTAATCCACCCTTGGCCTCCGCGCTGCCGATATCGATATCGCGATAAAATCTCGATACCCACGTATGAACTCGTATATAATAAATCGGATTACCCGTGCGAGAAGGGACCAGGCATATGCTATCTAACAGAGGGCAGAATAGCATATTGCGGGTGAGAAACGCAGAGAGGAAGAGAGAAACTCGTAGGAGATGCAGCAACCCCTCGCGAGAACGAACCTCAGGGGTGGCCACACGTCACGCTACCCTAACGCCACTCACCACTGTGGGATAGTTGGAATATCATCGTTGTCTGCGAGAACACGTGGTTTTTCGGGATGCGACCCTCCACCCTCGTTCCGAATCCCGCATGCTCGTTACATAGCACTGGCAAGCTGGTTCTCGCAGCGGTATTCATGACCTTAGCTCCGTGACGAAATTTGATTTTCCTCTTTATTTGTTGCGACGTCGTACTAGCTCTTAACTCCTCTACTCGTTCACTACGAATTTCGATATTGTTGCGTTTTAATTATTTATCGGACGTACTCTTCCTCGTGCGTACGTACGAAGATGAGAAGAATCAATGCTATCGCAAGCGATAGCGATTCTAATTTACGAACGAGCGAAGGAATACGTTTAGCCTCCATATTGAAATGAAATCAAGTTGAAGTTTGCTAAGGTAAGACCTAACGTTTTTCGCTGAATTGCAATCGTACGATATCTTGAGAATATATACAATACCCAGAGGGGTGGAATTCTAGTAAATTGCCTAATCCACGGCTAATCGTCGACAGCTCGTCGAAATCCAAGCACATTCTCGTAGAACGAAGGAACGAAGATCGATCGAGCCCTAAATCGTCGATACTCGTATCTCCTCGTTAGTACATTAGAAGCATCGGAAGGGAAGTGGGTCCAATCAGAGTCTGCTAATAATTTGCCCCCTTGCCCCACTCCTCCCTATAAACGAACCGTGCCACGGTAATAATCATTCCCCGCGTCGTTGTTGGCGTCCTTCTGCCACGCATCGCAGCCACGCATCCCCTCTGCAACCCTCCGCAAGGGACTAATCGCCGGCACTGCTAATGATTTATAACCGACGCACGCGTGTACGTGCAGGGAATCGTTTCGAGTGTGTGTTACTCGAACCGGCGAATCCTGTTGCGGACCCCCGCGGCGTTTACACCGTGGGATTGGGTCCGGATTTCGTCCGGGAGTCGAGTAACGTTCTGGAACACGGTCGAGTTGGCCAGAACTCTGGCGCGAGCGATACCGGCTTCCGGTTGGCTAGCGTAAGCTCTCCCTGTGAGAATCAGCGGGCTCCTCGTCTCACGATTAAACTAAAACAACGAGGATTCTTTTCCGGCTGGGCTGCCGCGTTTCAGCCAGCTCTACTATTTTCCGTCGCTTTTTTTTTTCCCCCTCCCCGGACATATTTGTTGTCTCTCGCCATTAACGCGTTTGCCGGCGGCTTTCTGGCTCGTTGAAAGGGAAAGACCGTTGGAGAGGAACAGAACGACTCGAAAGTTTCTCTGCAGGTTGCATACTCCGCTGGACTTGAAGAGGACCTGTTTTCTGATAGCGTGACGGTCGACGTAAGAATGGCGGAAAATGGAAGGTCGGATTTTGTGTGCCTTGAAGAGAGAATCTTGGAATTGTATATGGCGAATTTTCTAAAACGATTCTTCTAGCCTGCAGATTTCGCGTTCTCGCGCATTCGAGCGCCATTTGCCAGACGAACGACGGTTCGCCGGGGTCAACAGTCAGGGCCGTAACTCGCTGGGGTCAAGCTGAAAAGTGGATACGGTCCATTCCGAGCCAGACGCGGCACGGTCACGTCCCAGCGCCGTAAATCTCCCTAATTCGCTCGTTGAGAGTCCAGAGGCGTCACGGATGCCGTTCGGCCTGACGAATGGCCGCCGGTTTAATGAAGCTATATAGATCGCCATTGTTGCGAAACTTACCCCTGAGCCACTCGAACGAACGAATTCCTGAAGCGCGATATCTCCGCCAGAGGAGAAAAGTCGAGCGCCGCACGAATGCGTCCAAGTTGCACGCGAATAAGAAACTTGGATAATGAGGAGCGAACTGATAATTGATAAGAGGGACGGGTCTATTATGACGATTGTCGACGTCGTATCTGCATCCAGGCTTACTCGTTCGCGCTGCTCTTCTAACGAGCGAAGGAATTCTCGGCGTATTTCTTTCGCGTGACCCAAATGCGGGGATCGATGTAGAGGAAAAGAAGAAAAGACGGAGGTGGGTAAACTGCGAGAAGGGCGGGCGAATCATTCGGTGGTTTGCCTCTGAAAACGGGGGATTTAATCGAAGTAACATCGAGGCGATTCCGTTTGAACGGTTCTTTGCTTGGCGGGCGAACTCTCGCGAAGACATCGGGCCGGTGTAACTTTTAATTAAAAATTTCTAAGAATTTGCCACGAAAGGAGCGCGCGCAGACGTCGTAACGAAGCTTAATTAAAGCCGGCCGTTTTACTTCCGTTATGTTCTCGAAAGCGCTCGAGCGGCCCTTCTCCTACCCCACGGCCACCAACTTCAAAATTACTTCGAAACCGCTTTAGAACACTCGACGGTACACTTTCCAGCCGACTGTGCCGACTCCCACTCCTCTCTCCTCGTTGCATCTCCTCTCTTGGTCCCTTTGGGGTGGCGGACAGGTAACTGCATAAAAATCTCGACGCATTCAACGAGGGCGGATAGCTTCTCATGTTACGCCGACCACCATAACGGAATTGCTTTATTAGACAGGACCTCTCCTCTCTCCTCTTCTTCCCCTCTTTTTCTTTCGTCTCTTTCGTTCTCCCTTCTCTTCTCGTCTCTCTGCTTTTCTCCGCGTCTCGCCTCTGTGTCCTCTCTCTTCTACTCTTGCTCCCTTCTCGCGCGTATCCGCTCCTTCTCTCCGTACTCATCTGGCACGGTTTGCTCGTACCCTGTCCGACTGCTAACGAGACAGCTCGTGAGCAGCCGAGTAGCAGCCGGGAGTGCAGAACGTCCACCCTAAGCCTACCTTCAACGACCAACCGGGCTACCTAAACGCGTCCAACGGATCTACTAAATCAAGATGTACATTGGTCACGGTGTACATGGCGGTCGGCTCTGTTATCCATGCTTATGAAACATTGATTTCACGCGGCCCGGTCTGCGCTGCTCTCACGACGCACTATACGGGGTGCTCTGCAAATACAGATAGAAAATACCAGATATCGTTGTGTAAGAATTTGTCGACGAGCAAGATTCATTGGCGGGCGAAGGTTGTCGGTAAACGACGAAAATCGCGAAGGGAAACTTCGTACCGTAGAATCCAGATAGAACATGAAAATAGTCTCTACGCGTGTGAATAATCGTCCTTTAAATAAGAAATTCTTTGCGAAACACCCAGTACGCGACCATAACTCAAAGTGACGTGGCTCCGTTGTTGCTCCGGGAGGTCAGTCGATTTTCATACCGGTCGAACTCGTATTCCCGTACAAGATCACCAGCCGCGTCGCGACTGGTTCCTCGTGCGAAGCCTCAAAAACAATCGCCGGTGAGACACGCCACGAAACCGAGTACAGCACTCGATTCATCCTGGCCGTGAAATCGAGCGACCGCAGAAACCTCCGAGAAAGAAGAGTAGACGGAAGCGTGGACCTAGCGTAAAGCTACGACGAAACTCGTCGAAAGGCTTTGGAAATGACGAGGCCGACGTCGCCTGGCTGAAAACACTTCCGTAACACTTGCAACGTTCTCGTTTACGTTGTTAATGGGCCGATTTCAATTAAGATTCCCCGTCTTCCGATACGTCTGCCGCCGTTCGAGAAAGGTGTCCTCTCTGACCACGAAATTTCCGGCATCCTCGATACCATTAGGCGATGGTACAAGAACGAAGGACGTCCGTAGGACACGCACGGGTGTCAGACAAGGGCGGCGGGTTATCGTGTGTGCCACGGATCATTACCCTGCAGGGCCAGCGGTAGGATACAGTGTCCTGGCCTGAACTAAGATTAATCACTCCGGCCAGGCCAGGGCAATATCGGCCACTATAACGCCGGCTGACGATAACTCGCGACACGTTCCTGGGAGATAAGACGTCCCCGACATGATAGCCGCGAATTTTCAAACGCGTCCGACACACTCTCGGATCACCAGGACCACCTGGGTAATTAACTATTCTGCTGATGGCTTGGCAAGGGTCAGCAATTTAGATCGGAAATGCATTTGCCGGTAATGGATTTGAAATACCTGGACTAGAGATATTTATGGAAGTTCGTGTTTTTATGGACGTCGGCGAACAAATAGAATCTACATGCAACGTTTTGTCTATCAAGTATGTCATACGTAGCAGGCTAAATTTTGAGAATTCTAATGTAGTCAGGTATTTCTATCTTTACAGATATCGTTTCGTTGCTTTCATAATTGATCGAGTTGTAATTTTTACTCTCTGTTACGACGTATTTTCATGACTTGGAAATATATAAAGATTTGGGTAATTTCTTTTTTTTTTTTTTTTGTATGGACGAAAGGATATTTGGGTAAGCAATTGGACGATAGAAGCAGCGCGAAGTGTTTCATTTTGATCTGTTGATTGGCATTCGGTGGTGGCGATATTTATCCTGCGAATAATTAGAAACGGGCAACGTGTTTTCGCTCTTTGTCTCTCGCGTCACTTCCAGAGACGTGATTTTACTCGCAGGAGGTGCATTGTTCGGTGGTCTGGTGGAGAATTTGTTGCACCGCGTACAGGCAGCCCCCTAATTTTCAGGCCGACGCATGCATCACTCCGTGGCGAAACTCGTTTCTTAAAAAGTCGGCCGTGAGCCGAAATACCGGACGCTGAAGTCGTTTTGCAAAAGATCGATGGTGTCTCGAAGTTCGACACTGTTGCGACGCCAAAACTAAAATATCATATGTTATATTCACCACCTTAAATCAATTTTAATCTGTTAAAATGATTGTAGAAATTATCGGAGCTTAAAAATCGACGAGAACGTACTGATTAGTTGAATAAAAGTTCCGTAATTTCTCAGCACGGTTTCAGATAAAAAAAAAATAATTTCTCTTTCTGGAGAAATATTTTCCGAAGGTAATTTCTGTCGCGTTAGAAGCAATCTGCGCTAAATTCTCGCTATGGCGGCCACATGTTTGTTCAAATATTTCCCGTTTGATATCTATGTGGAGTAAAGAGTTGCCGTCAGGCGCAAGCAATCGCGTACTCTCTGCGCGCGGATAATTGTCACCAGCAGGAAATTCAGTCGGCGATAGCAACTTTTGCGGGCTGCGCGATCGGTCCTGCTTTCCGTCCTATTATTCCTAGTAATGAAAGCGCGGAAATAGGATGGAAGAAGTTGCAACTTGCCGCGTGCAACTATTGAAATAAATACTTCGTGCATTTCTAACGGCCTGCTGACCTAATTTTTCCGTTCCTTCCTCGGCCTGTTGAATTTTCTACAAGTTGGACTATCGGATCTGTTCAAAATGTGCGCGCACCCTTAATGGCAGAATTGAAATTTTAAAAGGAAGTTGCTTTGTTCGTGGTTTGATGCAGAAATAACGAGACACTTTTCTGTATAAATCCGATCGGCAGATTCGAGAGAAAACAAAAAAGTTACTGCCATCCGCGAAGATTATCGAGGTACTGGATTATATTAAATCGACAAATTATAGGTTGCAGGGATCGTATTTCTAAATCTTATATTATACAAACGAACACGGCTTTCCGTAACGCAATTTTGAAACGGATGTCGGAATGATCGAATTTTATCATAGCGAAATATCGAATTGCTTTGATAATTTTTTGCTATTTCCTCCGTGGGCGGAGGTAAATCAGGAAGGTGCGCTGAAACAGTACAATGGACGAGTCTAGCTGCAGGGCCGTACCAATATATGTTCCTCGACAATACGTCTTGGTGCTCTGTTAATGTGAAGCGTCTACAATGCCAGGTGGCATTGTGATATTCGGCGAAATCAGTAACGCGTTATAAACACCCTTTGTACCTAGTCAGCGTGGCCATTCCTTAAATTTACATCTCGAATAAAACTCCATTAAGAATCTCCATCAAAAGAAGAGAACTGAAATTATTAGTCCTGCTCAGCCACCTTCTATTGATCTCATCGTGCAATAACGCGACAGGGGTTCGTCGATTGCTATTCCAGATTTTCCTAATTAAAACTCTTCGGCTTCGGGAACGAAGTAAAGCACAGCGAGTTAAGGGACGCCTTGGCGAAAATCAAACGTTGTAATCGCGTTTCCTAGAAAGTGAGAATTCTTCGTAAATTCCGCACTTCTCGCGAAAGCTCGCGCTTCGAGGCGAGATTCGTCGTAAAGAACACCTGGTCGTGCGAGGGTCCGCCTTTCCTGGTAGACGCGTGTCCACGCATCGTCACACCTGCTTACGCAAAGCCTCGCTCGCATATGCCTCGCGGATCCGCATCCTTCCCGAACCTGGCACTCTTTCGTCGGCACGTTTTCACGCGTCGGAGGAACTTCCTTTTTCCTCTCGGCCGTGTCGCGAGCTCGTGGTCCGCCTTGAAAAAAAGAGCAGGGAGTGTGAGGGCACGCTGAGAACACAGCTTAAACGTTACGCACGAACGCGACCAGCATCCCAGTTCACTTGGTTCTTGGACCCTCGTGCATCCTTTTTTTTTATTTGCTTTTTCGTACTTTGTTCGAAGCCTGAGGGCTCTAGACGATGGCCGCAAGACGTTCTAGAGGTAGTTTTACGAACGTCGTGGATGGAATATTTTTACAACCATGGTAACACCCATTCCTAACGCAAGATAATACGCGTTTTGTTTTATTTTCAAACGATAGAAATGTGAAACTTCCCTCGCGACTAAAACTAGAAGCTACCGCCGTCAGAATCGCTCAAAGCTAAGTAGCATCAGTGTCGCTTTTTGGGTGCTGCTACAGTCGCTCCTTGAATTCTCCTTAGCTTCCGTATTTCTATCTTCTTCGCGTACAAACGTCTCTTCCGGTACTGCTACCTCGAGAAGAATATCTCGCTTTTATTGTCATCTTGCTAATTGCGCTGTATGAAAGCAATATCCCGTTTCTGGTCGCAGTTACACGAGTATCCACTGCGCTCTTCGTGAAATCAATTCAACGAAGAAACTTAATTCCCCGGTACCATCGAACCGCGACCTTCGCGAGTTCGAAACCGCGATCCCAGTCTCGAAGATCCTAGTCAGTCGTTTCGCAAATGCATCGCTAATTGACTTTAATCATTCCTAATTGCTGTCGATATATTCGAACGGTAAGAGGATCAAGATCCTGCCACGAGGAATTTTCGAGGTCGACGTAATAGGATCTCCGAGTTGGCCTCTCGAGTTATCGAGCTGTGCTGGGCATCCGCGCGCAGCGTAGACGGGCTGGGTTCGTATGAATGACAGGCTCATTGAGCAGCGGAGGGTAGCAGCGCGGCGGGGGTGTTCACGAAACGCCCTCCAGCGGCTACCGGGCCCGAAAACTCGGTCCCACGCACCTGGGTCCCTTGCAAAGGGGCCTCCATGGGGCCCTTTTGTCATGTTAATGCCACACACTCCTCACCCTTCGCCTACCTAACCCCTCGCCCACCCTTCTCCCGCTGGTTTCTCCCCTCTTCGCGTCGCTACCCTCGTCGAGCGTAGCGACCAGGTGTTCGATTCTTGTCCCCGGAGGAGTTCCTCGGGACCCTCTGTCACCCGATCGCTACGGAGGGATCTTGCCTGATCCACGACTCCACGACTGAGAAAACCCGGGAACCTTGACAGAAAGGAGGGAGGACAAGAGGGTCGCGAGCACGCGCGAATGTTCCTGTTGGAATGGCGTCGGTGACGAACCGGTATTACCGCGTCGTGTATGCGGTCAGGATCGTCGTGTCTGCATGTGTCCGTCGTTCAATAAGGGATGGAGACTTTATCAGGAAGAAATTGAAATCTAGACAGAGATCTTTGTACCTCCGTTTATAGGTATTGAAGCATTTGCGGAACATAGAATGCGCCTGAAGAGTCATTAGAGACGTATCTTTGGGATTATTACCTCGCGTGATACCTCGTGGTATAAAGAATCTTCGGGTGTATCGAAGATAGTTGTAATAAAAATGGCGAACACCTGTGGGAACGACGACGATGAGGACGCGGATGAAAAATAATTTCGCTTCATTTAGCAGCGCTTTCGTACGGCTATGAAAATTTGATCGTACGAGAACGAAGCGTAGAACCTGACAGAAATGAAACATTTTCATTGAGAAACAAGAACGCGTACGAGTATTTCGACCAAAGATGAAACGAAACGATTGACACGGAAGGGTAACGACAATGGCGTGGATTGAGAATCCTCGGGTGTCGCAATTGAAGAATTTCCTTCTACTTGTTAAGATTATGTCCATTTATGGATACGAGAATTTTGCCGTAGTCCTTAGTTTATCGCGAATATTTGTATAGCGCGAGAGGAAATGAGAGATAGGCTATCGAAAAGGAAGACGAGGGAAACGCTAGTGGAATTCACGTTATCGCGAGGAGAACGCGCAACCTGTTGAAGCTTGGTTAGACGACACTGTGGCAAGAGCAGCGACGGGGTTGACAAGCGCGTGCTCGCGAGAGTCGCGTCACAGCGGCATTTCCGGTGCGTCGATCTGTCGATAGCTTTTCAACGAATCAATCGGTCGATGGGAGGAGTGTTACCAGGCCACGGAGGCCGACGATTCTCTGTGCGATATATCGATGCACTGGCAACCCTTTTCCCGCTTCCTGACTTCCACCCCATGCGTCTGCTCTCGATATCGAGCCAGCCCTCCTGTCGACGTCTCGCGAGACCTAAACGACGCCATCTTTCGTGTCAGCCGAGAAAAGCGCCTCCGTTTCCTACAGTTACTGCTATCGCTCTGTATTCTTCTCCCGTACACTCGATAAAAGAGTATAGTAAGTTGTTGGCCACGTGGTGACCCGACCACAAGCGAAGCGTGCTTCGGATATCGTTGCTAACGCATTCATAGAGTGTTAGAGGGATCGCCGATCGTTGTAGTATGGTGTTAAACAGCATCGATTATCTTGATTATTATTCAAATATTATTATTGGCACCCTGTCCGGATGACGGGGCAGAGTTCACCCAGGCTACACCCTAAACGACGTCATAAAAGCAGACTACAAAGGGTCCATGCAGTCTTAGCTCGTGCTAGAGAATGTCGCTGGAAGAATGTCGATGACAGTTTATCGTTTTCTATTAAAATTCATGGCATCGGGGTGTCGTCTGCCTCCGTTCTCCAAGAAGACTGTAATTCCGTTTCTCGTTGCGGCGGGGAAGGGCGCGAAGCATTCAAAGGGCTTGATTCGTTGCTCGTCTCGGTCGTGACAATTTTCTCAGGTCGACAGAGAAAACCCTTTCGAAAGTTTCCCCCCTCTTGAGCATCCACCCTTCGTTCGAATTCTTATCACGCCACGAACGGCGCAATCTCTGCTCGTTACAATTATTCAGCCCTTTCGTTCCACGCTCGCTGCAAGTCTCGCGGAAACAGCGCTATCTCCTTTCCTTCGCGATGAATTTAAGATGAAGGGAAAAGGTGTCCGTGTGGACGACCGACGCCGGTATCGTCGAGAGCTGAACGCAGGACAGTTTCGATATCCCAAAAGGCGCTGGTTCCAGGAGGCAGGAGCGAACCAACAAATTCGAGGGTGTAGCCTTTCCATTTGTGCGGTGGGTAGCCAGCGACGGAGCCGAGGATCGGGTGGTCTTTAGGTGGAGTTCGCTTCAGGGCAGAGACGGCAGGCGTCGCGGTAGCAGGGTTGGCTCCTACTGGCTCCTAATTGGGAGACCGGCAACTAACTCTCTTAATTACCGCCTCTACTTCCTCGCCTCTCCTCCGTCGGCCTCCACCTCCTGTTCCACCAGCTTCTCGTCGACCTGTCTCCACCTACTAGCGTTCTCTCTTCGCCTGCTTCTCTGCCTCGCGTTCTTTGCTCGGCCCTTTTCTCTACCAGCTTTCTCCTACGCGTCTCCCTTTTTCCTCTTTCTTTCCTTCTCGTTTCTCCGCCGTTCTTTGGTCTCGCTTCGCTCGTTCTCTTTCTGTCTCTCTCCATCCTTTCACCCTCTTCTCGCCAAGCGAGAACCCTGAAAGCTCTGAGAAAAGTTCCGTCGACTTAATTACATGGAATAATCGCGGGGGTACGGAACCTGGACCGAGTCGTTGCGTCCATTCCCACATTACGAGATTTCTGATGTGCCACAAAAGAGCCCTTTCCTTCGACAGTCGTCTCGCGCCAGGCCTCGTTTCATCCGCGCGAGTTCCACGGACCTGATTAGCTCGACTCGCCGCAATCGATTGGCAAAGCGCAGCCATTTCGACCGGATGCCTTTGTTCCAACAAACTGCGTGTTTATGTTTTACCCGTTTCTGGATCAGCAAGCGAGAGCAAAAGCGGAGTAACGCTGGCGCTCGACAAATCGAGTAATTCAGCATTTTAGAGAATCGACGAATGTGGATACGTTCCTAGATGCGTGAACATTCTCGGCAATGTCTTCGCGTTAAGGTTTACGTAGAAGCTTGAAACGTCCAAGTTTCGAAGCTAGCGATTTCAGTCGTCTACGCGAGGCTTGAGCTTCTTTTTTAAACGAAGGACGAAAAGCAACTGGAAGTTGTCTCTCTCTCTCTGCGAAATAGAGAAAGAGAGAACGTGTGAAATTTTCACAATGAAAGCTTACGGCTGTCATCAGAGTTGGCAACTTGTTCGCGGGATAATGTCTGTTGCAGTGGCGCGCGTTGTTGCAATCGCGTATCTGACACGCGCTGAAATCAATGTAACATTCACGCGAACCCGGGTACAGATTCCGGTCGCGATATTCACACCGCTTCGAATTGTATCCTATAAACATCGTGAAAGTTCGCACCGCGCGTTTCTCTAAGCGCAACGCTCTCGCATCTTTCTTCGCGTTAACAGTTGCCGAAGCGGTTTTGCGAAGTTTTGTACGAGATTCTTTCCGCCATTGAGAAGAACCAAATTTTAATTAAATGTGTTACGAACAAGACTCTTCTCTAAAGATCTCTCTTTTTCTCTCTTTTACTCTCCCACGAGTAGATTCTTCCTCTTCCCTGCAAGAATCTGGATCGCGAGCGTGCGAGCGAGCGAATATCCCAGCGAACGAAGTCGTAAAGTTCTCGTTACACGTCATTGTTGTAGAAAGGTTGAATAAGGTGCGAACGAGAGAAGCGGTGTCGGCGGGTGGTGCTCGTAATCTTCAGAAATCTCCAGCTGCCCGTCGACATCTTCATCAACGGCTGCCATGAGGATACCGTCGTGTCGGTCGATCTTACTTTGATTCTAGATCGCGCGTTTCTCGCACGGATCCGCCCCACCCTCTCTTCTTCTTCCTCTTTCACAAAAATACACTAAGATTTTCTGATAATCTCCCTTTGTCCCGTGCCAGGGAGCAGATTTTTCCCCTGCTACTTTCTTCGCAGGAAATAGGAACGTCTTCGGGACCCTTTCGCTGGCTCCCTCTCGCACCATCGTCATCTCGTACAGCGATTAGGTTGATCGAGGAAACGATTGCGTCAATTTTTGTCCATATATTCACGAAATTATTATTTATCTTCCTCTTTGCTTCCTCTTTCTCGCTATATCACGAAGTTAGCTCATACTCGAAGCAGCTTTCTCGAGAGTGAATTTAAGATAATGCAACTTACCGCTCGTTACCTATAAAAGTTACTTATAAAATTTTTTATGCTACAAAAGTTTCTTCTAAAAAACTTTGTTCTTCTTATATTACGCAATAAAAAACTTTGCCCTTGCTGTATTTGCAACGAAAAAACTGAAACGATAACTCGACTATTTACCTAGGAAATTATACATGTAGCTACCATGGATATTCGGATTCTTTTTTCAAGAAGCTGCTCGATCATGTGCTATCTATATCCTAGATCTATTATTATCCTAAGCATCCGAGAGTCAAGGAGCATTGTAAAGGAAAAATTAAAGTTTCCTCGAATCTCTGCGCGAGTTTTCAACTTTCTTCGTCCGACAATCGTAAGTAACTTGCAGTTAGGAACCGTGGCGACGTATCTCTCTATGTACAGTTAAGCTTTTCACATCTATGCGGTCGCGAAGCAGTCGCTATTCGTGGCTTGGTCGATACGAGAAGGAGAGTCTCTCCTCTCCTCTCTAGGATCACGGTATCCCTTGCCCTCGTTCTCGGTCCCTCTCGCGGGAACCCCTGCCAGCGGCCGACAATAGGCCGCAGTAGTTCTCATTTGATTAATAACCCGCCCACAATGAGCACTCCCAGTGACTCTCAGTTGATTAACGATCGCCACACAGCATCACAATGCCGATGATGGCCGTTGCGCGATCCAGCGTGTTCCGCGGATCGGTGATTCACTCCGTTAGAGGAGCCTCGATCCGAGGGGATTGATCGTGGATCACGAGCAATCTGCCTCGCAGAGCAGTCGAACCTGGATCGTGATCAGTCTGCATGGAACGTTGATCCGCGCGGTAAAAATTATCTTCTCTCTATCGTTTCGTGGCTGCAGATACGCCGTAATGCAACGGAGTAGAACAGATCCCGGAACAGTACGAAGGTTTGCAACGCTGACTAATCGTAGTTGAAAATCCACGTGTAATCTTTGACACCCAGGAAATCTGCCGCTAATAGACCACTATCGACTACTAGAAGTCTTATTTTGTCTGCCACGCACGTTATCGTCAGACCGTGGATATTTGTGCGAATCTACATCTTCGTGAAAACGATGGAAGTAGCATTGTGAACGTTTTACATATTTTCGCAAATTGCACGTGTTCGTGCATTTTTCTCACAGATGCGCAAGAATGTACAGAGCCTGGCCATTATAATCGACGTGACGTAAATATGCAAGGTTAAAATTGGTCGTTTCGAACTTTCATTAGTTTCGTACTGTTTTGGATTTTCTCTCATTGGAAACTCTCTGCTATTGCTGTTTATTCTAAGAATTGATCAGAAGAAACGAAGACTGAAATAATTGATTTTCTATCCATTGGTACATTTCAACCTACTAAAATTCGTTAATACGAAACTCGCCGTTATTTCATCTTCCTAACGATCTGAGCCGCTAAATTTGTATCTCGCTGTTATATATTGATCCAAGATTTGTCACGGCCATCCACGTACAACCGAGGACACGTGGTTGAAATTCGCGTTGTCCAAGGGTCAACCGCATACGCATATAACATTTTTCGAGCCAGCCACGAAGTTACATCGGCGCTCGAGTCCGGTTTCCACACGCGTATCCTTTATTTTCGATCGGCAACAGCCGATCCCCGTAGACGTTAAACGAGACGCACCTGATGCTTTCGCGCTTTATTGCCGCGTGCTATACAGGTAGCCGGAACTCGTTCGCAGCATATTAAATTATACGACCGTTTTTAACTGCTTAATATTTCGCCCATACCGGATAGGCAGATTATTTCTATTCGCTCACCCTTACGCGCTTCGACTAGGGAAACTTTCTATCGGCATTCAAAGAAATACTAATCTCTGCCGGTGTATCTGTGGAAAGCGTCGAAACGGAGACTCGATCGTTTGCGATTTGCCTAATGCTTCGCGGCGAACGTCATTTTCTCTCCTCAAATAGAAAAAACCAACAGAAATCTGTGGTCTATCGGAAACTGGGTCGCTTCTGCGGGGTTTTACGTAAAAGGCTTCGCGTAATTCGGCGCACGAAGAAACAGGTAGCATTGTCGAGTGAATCGCACGTGAATTGGATCGATGCTCGGTCAGATTTGCAACGGAGATCGGGCATGGAAAGGAAAGTAGGTGTCTCGTGAGCGAGCTTTTTCAAAGGTTGGTCCGTGCAGCGTCGCGTCGAAGGGAGAGAAGAAGCCCCTTCCCCTTGGAACTCGGAGCTAAGATGGCCGCTCTGGGAGCGTATCCTATGTCGTGGGAACGTTTTTACCAACTGGAGCACGACGGGCCCTGGCGAGGGCTCGCAGGAATCCGAGCAGGTAGTCTCACGTGCACGGCTACCTACGGCTTGTGAGAAAAATCGTTTCGGCTGGATTTGCGATGGCGGCTCCTCCTTCCTGGGATTTGGTCCAGGAATACTTCCCGCGTCGCATCCTCACGCCGGGAAATCCACGCCGTCGTCCTGGACATTCTTAGAAACGAATTCTTACGTCTCCTTGGAAATCTCCGAGTTTATTCTTTCGTATATAAGATACACGATATTTTCCTGCGAATGTCTTCTTTTGTACCGGACTTTTCAGAAAAATGCTGCCAAATATCGTCCAAAATGGGCGAAAGAAGTCTTAATAAACATGCTTCTCAACGAAGCAGAGAAAAGCGTTGCCATTTTCTTCTTCCTCTGTCAGTGTCGTGGCGATTTTCTGATTGCAGTTCGCTAGATCGTTCAATTTGATCAGCGAACGTTCCTTGAAAGTTTCTAAAAAGTAGCGACATAGATTTGTGAAATTTACTTTGCTCCTTGTATCTTAATACTTGCGTGCGAGTGTGTACGTGTTTAATCACATTTATTCACGCGTATCATCGACGCGGAAGAGGCGTCACGCTGGAAATCTACTTTCCATTCTGTCCAACGTTTCCTTTCTTTTTGCCACGAACAAAACGCGTTCGTGCGAACGAATTAACAAAGTCGATAAAACTTGAATGTCAAAGCGACGGAGGGTGGCCTCCCTCGGGAAGCGAAACTGCTTCGCGGCAGGGAAATTAAACGATCTACCTGTTCGGTTGGGCAACGAGCGAGTGCGAGCGTATTCGCGAGCAAAGGTTAAAATCGCATGCGCGCGGCGTCCTCGCGGGACGAAACGAGCGCCAGCTATTTATCCGGTTGCGAACATCCTGCGGTCGACCCGTCGCTGAAAGAACAGAAAGGAATCGTTAAGGGTCGGAGGAGTCGCGAGGAATTGTGTTTCGGCGATTCGATCAATTCCCTGGAGCTGGCGAAGGTATTCGCGATATTCGAATCGGGGACGAGGATCGCGCGTTGCCTCGAATGGGACAATAAATCGGTTTCACGTGGCGGTACAATGGCCGCGACAATTAGCAGCGCCCGACACTAATTTGAACTAATTAATGCCGGGGATATACTGGCACGGAGAAAAAGTTTGCAGGTGCGGAACGGACAATGCTCGCGTATCGATGAATCATCGATGATACGCTCGTTATTAATAAAATGACAGTACGACTCGGTGGATCGGTTTAATAACGTCTAATTAAGGGTGAGCTGATAATTATCGTTTCGCGGATCTCGGCGTTTCCAGATTCGTGCAACAGTGGCTCTTTTCTTTCTCTGGGCGCGATCGCGTCCGCCATCGTGCAGATCGATAGTTTTTTTTTTCGTGTTCCTCCAGCCTTTCGGGTATTCTATATATTCGTTTCGATTGACAAAAATACACGCGTGGCAATCCCGACCGGAGTCACGAATCGCCGTGCCACGTTGGGCGAAACGGCGTCGAAATGATTAGGACGGTCGAGCAGAGTCGGCGCGCAGCATTGAAATATTTGCTGGAAATTGATTATCGTGGTTGCCGAATGCCACGATATGGAGATGACTAGACGAATCGGTTTTACTCGTACAATCGCGTTAATAAATACCGCAGAGACCAATCCGCGCTAATTAATGCAGATCCGCGAGCGCAGATTATGGAGAATTTGCGTTATTTGACGTTGGACCATAACATCAATGCAGTTCGTTTCACCCACGCGATAAAGAATCTCGGATTATTGCGCTGTATATGTGCGTGTTAACGTAGGAAGCTAATGCTATTATCGTTTAGACTCGCAATTATTGTTTCGGCGTGTGACGTTTGTATTCACTTCTTTCTTTCATTTCGAACGTTTCAGCATTTTAAATAACGCTACAGGCAACCCTCGTATCGCGCATATTTGCAAACTAGCGTCGTACAAAACCAAGTTCGGGAAACCATCGCGATAGCTCTTTTCTCTTTCTCTTCTTTTTTAGCAATTGTAACGAGATGAACAATATAACGAACATGTTTGTTAGGGAACGAAAAGACACGCGTATAGCTGGAAAACCGAATATAAACGCGATTTTGCTGATACGAGATCGATTCACAACCTACCGAATCCCAGAACTGTTGTCCTGTAGAAAATGGCGCGTGTGACTTGTCACGTTGGTGCCCTATAGTCTTCAAATACGAAGAAGAGTCGTTTTAATTACGAAACGTCCGATCTAAAGATATCGAATTGGCAAGAACTAAAACTATAAGTATAGATGGTTGTATTAAGCGATGGAAAGCGAAGAAACGACGGGTATTGGACTAGCCTGGCAACAGACACACAGAGGAGCAATCATAGAGAGGAAAGCAGCCGTGTATAGAGGCTGGTCTGTCTACTGGAGGCGGAAAATCTCGGCGATCGCGGCGGCTTCCGGCGGCGAAGCGGAGGGAAGAGCGAAAGAGACGAGATGGAAAAAGAGGAGAGCCAGAAGAAGTGGTAGACGAAATGTAAATCCACCGCCGCTGTTGCCGCGCCACGAAACCAGAGGAGCAAACGGGGGAGACCGGTGGGAGTGGAACGATGCTTAAATTTCCGATATTTTAACCGGCGGCCGCAACTTACTCGTGCAACAAGTCCTTTCTCCTCGGTTGCCTCTGAAAGCCCGGCTAAGTAATTTCGGTTACGCCATCCGACTCGCGGCTTCCGCGCCGCCACAGACGGTTTTCCACCCCCTCGCGACTTTGCTCCCTTTCCTACGTTTTATCCGTTCCTTCCGTGACTCAACCTTGTTCGTTCGTCTATTCGATTAAGCTGTATACCCTATCGATTCCTTGTTCTTATCGCAATCTTCCGGTAGCTTAATTCGTTCGTTAACTCGTCTTACCATGATCTACAATTTCCTTCGAATTACGTTTGCGTCAGGTAATCTTGGCCGACCGAGTCGATCGATTTCGCGATCTTTAAATAGCTCTATTTTTCTTTTCACTTTGTTCAGTCGTCAAAGACGACGTTTATGTAAGGCAAGTACTAAGGCTCCGTTGTCTGACATTTTATCGTTCAACATGGGGCTAGTATGGTGCTTAAGTGCCTCGTCTACAGTGCAATTTCATTTAGGCATTTCGGTAATTATACTCTCACAGTCACTCGTCTACCGTTTGCACGATGAATTACAGCCGAAGCTACCAGACTGTTCAACGAAAAATAGACTAATGGAAAACGTTTTGTTAAACGATCAGAAAAAGTGGACCCATCGCGATCTCTTTATAATCGCGATACGTATCGCGTATCTACACAACTGTCACACATTCTGAGATAAGCGTTACTCTTATTACATGAGCTTTCTGTTCGCCAAATCTGTTCTGCATCGGATCTAAACAATAATTCTACCTCGGTACACTGGAGTGTTGGGAACCAGAAAGAAATTTTCCTAACAAATTTCATTTTGCTCTCCATCCAACCGTTTGCTCCACTGAAACGTTCGAGGAAATTCCAGCAGCGAGTCCCTTGCTCGTGCAGACGCGATTGCGCGGCGACACGGGGTTGGTGGGTGCAACTTGTTCCCGAAACTCGGATTAACCGTCGAGAAGTGGAAGTTCGCGGCGGTAGTTTCCCGCAAAGTTCTCCTTCGCGATTCTCCTTCGGCTGTGTTCCTCTGCTCTCGAGTTGCACGTGCTGGCGCGCGCGCGCTCGCCAGCGCTCAGCTTCGAAAAGGGAACAGATGTAGTGGCAGCTCGGTGTTTAGGGATAATTGCGATTGGTCGAGAGGGCAGAACTCGGGACGCTGCCACGCCATGTGTCTACCAAACTACTTGAAAGTTTGCAGCGGCACGACGTGGTCGACGAGAGCCTCCTGCTAATAGCGGTCTCTAGAACGGACCACGGTTGTTCAAGCGGCACACGCGTGCGCGTGTTTCACGCGGCACGGATCGCGTTCCACGCGAACTTTCTTATTGCGAGAACGCAACCGGCTTCGCTAAAACCGGGCTGGATTTGACGCGATTCATTTACGACATTTTGTTGTTTTTTTTTTGATGATCTTCTTGGAAAAGTTCGCCACTTTTTCGTGTACACCTCGCACTCTTTGTCGAATTTCGGACGCGAGCGCGAATTTGATAGAAGTGACGTGGCCTTATCTTTCATTGAAGCATATCTTTATCGAATTCTACATTTCATTTTAATTGTATCAAATCTTTGTATGCACAAATCGATGTGCCGTTAGATACAAAATTTAATATATGTACTTAGACATCGTTATTTAATACGTAAATGTACTTTTTGTGGTAATTTTGTAGTGACAGACCAAATTGCATCGTACACGACTCGATAAAATAATATAAAGCAAGAAATGTTTGAAGAAACTTTCACAAGGCAACCTAATACTATAGCGTGCGAGTATTTTTCGTAGTTTCTGTATGTGGAGCAAAATAATGGCGCTTCTTATATATTTATATATCTCGTATATTTAATAGAACGGGGAAGTATACATTTTACGCGTCTCTCAAAGCGACCACGCCACATCCATGGACAAGTTTACGTCGCGATTAAGGATAGAACGCGAGGTATAGAATTTTCGAAAAATGAGCCAGTGGAACTGGAGAATTTCAAGGTGGCGAGGGATTTGTGTCAGCGTACGAACGCATTCAGAGATTCAGCCGCGAAATTGAGATAATTAAGATTCCTCTCGTTGCCAGGGCAGCTCGTCGAAATCTGCATGATTACGCTCGGTGGCACAGGTGGCGGAAAAAATGTTCCGTGGCAGGCTGAAAGTGAATACGGTGGCCGGGGCCGGCAATTTATTTCGCTAATGCAGCCGTGACGAATCCATTCGGCGACGCGAAGCTACTAAGAACGAAGAAAGACGGGCCCGGCGGTGGCGAAACGAGAGAAAGAGAAAAGCGCAAGGTATCTCTCCTCTCGGCGCCAACAAAATGCATTTCGCGGGCTGCTCGTCGGTCTAGCTTCTGCTTTGGAAACGTATCTCGTATCTCGTGATCACAGAGAATTACCAGAGCCAGCTTCGAGGCTCGTTTTCAACGTTGAACGTCGTAGAATCACTCTTTCCCGGTATATTCTATATCCTTTTCGACCTAGAAATCTTCCACGGTTGATTTAGCATCCATTTTATTCGTCTCTTTTCCCGTAATCGTAAGCTTCAGCTACTTTTTCAATCGATGTAGTGTATTTTCACGGTAATTTCCCTATTCCGCTCCTTCTGTTTTTCGTCGAACTAGGCGAGGAATTCAATGAAAAACTTTTCAACGAAGGGTGAAGGTACTTACGATAATGATAGACCGGCTGAACAAATTTCGAACGTATTTAAATTTAAACTAAAAGTGTTCGAGTTTATTCACTGGATTAAATTTAGTATAGATATGCATAAGCTACCTACTGCATTTAATTAGATTTTTCTCGTTTGATCTGGAACTTCGACTGTATCCCCGATTATTAGCTTATCCTATACGTTTTCTGACGTAGAAATCTTCTATGATTGATTTAGCGTTCACTTTGTCCAAGTCTTTTCGTAATCGTAGGTGTCAACTACATTTCCGATCGACGTCGCGTGCATTTGCAATAATTCTTCTATTCTGTACCTTTTTGTTTTTGGTCGAACTATGTGAGAAATTCGATGAAAACCCGTTGAACGAAGGGCGGGCGGACTTTCGATAACGATCGAATAGTTGCAGAATAAACTGCGAAGGTGTTTCAATTTAAACTAAACTTTCCTCGGTTTATTCACTGATAATCGGATCTAATACAGGTGCTGTATAAACTACCGCGCTTAATTAGATTTTTCCGATTCGAATTGCAGCTCTGACCGTATCCTCGATCATCTCGTCGCTTCGTTTCATTGCCAAGAACAAGAAAGATTCGAACGATTAAAAGTCGCTGAACCGTATCGGGCAGGGCAGTAAAAATATCACGAGCCACGGGTAATTATTTAAAGTAGCGGGGAAAATTGCGTTTCCTGTAGAGTCAATGAATGTTCGATGGCAGTGGAGATCCAGCGAAACAGGTCAATGCACCGATCCTGAAGCCGGTAACGGCGAGAGCAAACGTTTGCCGTTACCCAATCAAGCCAGCATAATGCCGGTCTCGTATACGCGCGGCCAAACAGCCTACGGGGGTTTCACGATACACCATATGTACCAACACACCCTCGTGTTTGGCCGCGCCATTGGAACCCCCGGTAGCCGCGATTCGAGTTCTCGAGGAACGGGCTCGAAGCTGACGGGATCGACCACCACCTGGTTGCGCAGGTTCGTTCTCTACACACACGCGCGCGCGCGCGTGCACACACACACACACAAGCACGCGTACATACGTTGGAAGTTGCGCGCGGGCCATGCACACGAGCAACGCCAATATTTTGCTAAGGTTATGTTTGCTGGCCGGCTGATGTACTGGCACAGATTGGATTTGAAGTTTATAGGGCGGAAATTCTTTAGGGAGAGCCAGCCTCCCCCGAGGTTTCAGAAGGTAAACGCGAGCGCAGGCCCGCGCGACCAAATTCTTCGGCAAGCTGCTCGCTCTCGGTCGAGGGCGTGCTAGTTAAAAATTCATCGCGCTAAGTAATTCTCTTTGCTTTGCTCTTGTGCCGTTGATGACGTACAGAGAGGTAGGGGTAGGTTCGAGGAGATCCGAAAGAATGTGACGGAGGCGGGAGAGGGTGGAAACGTGAGCGGAGGCAGTCCGTGCGAATTCAGTGTTTCATGGATGTATGACTAAGGAAACGAAATGCTAAATCGTTTTACTCTCTCGCGTGTTATCGCAGATATTTTGTTATGGTTACCTTGTACGTTTATGTAAAAGACGATTAATCGTTCCTCGGTACCATCTCCAATATGGTGCACTTTCTTTCTAATCGTAACAGCTGATACGCGTGTAAGGATGGAAAACTTTTAGTGTTCTTGTAACTATGAGACGCGACTTAATTCAGGAATTGTCCACGACCAATGGCGAGTTATAAGACAAATAGCTGAACCATCGGGCCGTTTTTTCCCAAGCAGAATCTTCTTATAGAATTTGAAGCTAAGCAAGTACAAATAGAATTTATT
Organism: Bombus confusus; assembly: GCA_014737475.1. NCBI lineage: Eukaryota > Metazoa > Arthropoda > Insecta > Hymenoptera > Apidae > Bombus > Bombus confusus. Next base: position 5,446,441 of record JACXIV010000020.1, on the reverse strand, counting down.
TCCGGCAAAACTGACGCATCGGATAAGAAGAACGGAGAATGAGAGCGACGGGCTAATTCGTCTCAACGGAAAGTCAGATTAGCTCAGATTAGTAAGTATGCCAGCGGTTTAGACGAGCTTCGTCCTTATCGCGAGCTTCTAGTCAAATTCGCGCCCACCGTGCGATGCACGAAATTTCGAGATCTATATAGAAACGCACAGTCCAATAAATAAGCGAGAAGGCACAGAGATAACGGCGTGAGTCGACTTAACGACGACGATTACGCGATGCCATTAACAGCTTCCAGACGAGAGCCGGGTTCCATCGTCCAAGAGGGCCGACAGGTACCATTATTTCATAATCACGCGGCTGCCGTCATTAGACACGTATTCCTGACAAATGACAAGTGAGGACTAACGAACAGAGCAGCCTCTTCTTTACCGAAAGTTACACCTTCGATCCACTACGATCGTGCAGGGGTCACGCATCGCCCGTGGTCGCATTAAACATCCTACCGAGACGTTTTCACGGCTCGAGAGGATCCGAGAGGTTGTGTCGCGATCATAGTCCTTCGTCGAGGTGGGAAGAAGGGAACGATAGGCGAGCCAGAGAGAGAGAGTTATTGATGATGCACGAACACGGACCTCGCCGGATACCGGCTAGTAACGTAAGTCCCGTTTCATCCATCAAGCTAAGGACTCGGCTTAATATCCCCGGCGAACGAGAACGTGGCTCTGCATTTCTAATTCCTCGTCTCCGCGTCTCCGCTACGTGAACCTCGTCGCTTTTCCTTTTCCTTTTCCTCTTTCGGCCTTCAGTCTCCCATACTTCCTACGTATCTTTGCATCGACGATGTTAATTGTATATCGGAATATTTCGAATCGATAAGCTTCTTCGGAAGGCATACTTCGTTCTTTACAGCGCAGCGAGTATCGTATATTTAAAAACAGATTGTTCGACTCGTGCTCGCGATAGAGCGGCACGATAAAGAGCGGAAAGTAACTTGAAATTGGCGAGCCGTGATGTTCTACGAGGATGTGCCCACTTGGTATTCAATTTTACTCAGAGATAACGATAAGTCTTAATAAATGATAAATAGAATTAACGAGCGTGATACACGAGTTTCTTGCTAGAAACATAAGTCATATAAACGAATTACATTTTCATCTTAATCGACAACGCATCTGCATTTTGCTCCACTTTGGCTTACGAGCAAAGTGAAATTCCTATCGGTATCCTGGTTGGTTAAAATCCTTCCAGATATCGCTGTCAGAATATAAAATGCAGATTTCTGACCGGTACAACAAGCTTCGCCATTCTGCGCGTAGTTCGCGTTTCGATTTGTTCCGGTTTGAAACTAGAGTCAAGAGGAAATAAAATTTGACGTTTGATCATTTCTTCGTTCGTCGGTAGGGCAAAGTGTCAGGAAGAAAATGGCCGGCACGAAAGCGGCTAGAAGGAAAAGTCGAAACAAAGGGGCTGGATTGTCCGAGCGGGGAGAGGATAGACAGAGTCGGCGCGAGTTCCTCCCGCGAAATGATTTGGAGTACGGCACCGATGCACGCGGCACCGCGGTATAATTACTGGTCGTATGTATCAGACACGCAATCAAGAATGAATTATCGCGGAACCACGCCTCCTGCCAGCGCTCAACCGGGCACAACAATGCCGACGCATCACGAGCAGCGACCCGACTGTCGATGATGTGTGCTAATAGTCCCCCGTGGCTTTCGCCCACAGTATCCAGATCCCGTGACACGATTTTTTCCGCTTCTAGCCCGCGGCCATTCACTCTTCCTCGTCTCGTCGCCGCGAGATGAAAACGCGTTTCCGAACCGCCCTCTAGCCTCTACGTACGGTAGAATATCTCAAGCGCAATTATCACGCATTTCGAGATACTCCTGTATCGAAACGTTGGAAAAGTTTGTAGCTTTTTGGAAATTCCTCGTATATTTCATGGTAAATTTCGGTAAGATCGGAAAAGGTTAATCTGTTGTAGATTTCATCGAATAATAAAGTTGGAAGAAATTCTGTTCCTATTTAATCTTAGGAGTGATCGGTAAAATTATCAAAAGTCTGGAAGTCTAATACCGAGCGAGATAATGGGGACTAATTTATAGACTTGTTGAATTTTATTTAATTCTCTAAGTGGAAAAAATAGGAATCTTTTTTTCAACAAGAAAATACGTAAAACGTATAAAATGTTCAGCGCACCGGCAAGCGATATTGATTTCGATTAATTTCAGGGGTTGAGAGGATTCGATGGAGAGGAGTCGGGTGTAACCATAAAAATAGAACGATATTTAATTCGACACGCCGGATACGTTGTAATTGCGTATTTCGTCGTGCCACGGGGCAGTTAATTAATTGTTTAATCAGCTTTCAAAATTGTTTAATTCGCTGGCCATAATTTCATTTAATATTCATAATTTGATTTATTATGGATGTTCCGTGATAAATTCGCTCGAATTTTATGTGGCAAAACAATTTCTCTACGAAGCTTCGCTTACACGATCGAATTTGTTCACCATTTCTCGGCATATTCCGCAATCACGTTTAATCTACAGACTCTTAATTCGATCGAATGACATAAAATCTAATCGTTTCACCCCCGCGATAATTCCAGCGACTTCGTTGTTAGCGCAACGTGTTAAACCTTCCAAAGAAAACACTTGCTCCTTTTCTTTTCTCTTCGTCATCGTAACGTAAGAAACCACCAAAGGTGTTCCTGAGAGCTTGTAGAAGAAAGTACGCGCGTTCCATGCCAGCTAAGATTTCGTGCCGCCGAATCCAGCAGCTCGCAGGATCTCCAGCTTTTTCCCCCGTCATCTGGAACGCTGCCGGATGACCCAGGCCAGTCTCGACCCATAAAACCCGAAATAACTCTTGGTCCGAACCTCCTCCTCTGCCACCCTGTTCGGACAATATCAGGCTAGGGGTAGGAGGGGGCGGGAGTCGCGCACAGGAAAGGAAGACGAAGGGTGGGTACGTAATAAATTCGCAATTTCCTTATTACGGGTAATGCCCCGGTCGGCGGGTGAGCTCGCATAAATATCCCTGGTTCCGGTGATCCTGTGACTTCCGGTCAGCCGCAATGACTTACGCTAGTCGAAGGGTAGATCGGGGGGAGGTTTGTAGCAGCAGCTAGCCAACGAACCAGCCAACCATCCCCGCGCAGAGAAAAGTGGGTGGACGGGGGTGTAGGTTTCGAGCCGGTTCGCAAAAGAGGGCGATGCTCGCGATGGAATTTGTCCCCGACGGTTCCGCCCTCGGATGACCACTGATAAATTTACTAGATCCTCCTTTCTGTTCTCTTTTTACCGTCGTGCCTGTTACATCCCCTTTTCTCGTTCGCCCTTCGCTCTGCTTTTTCCTTCGCTTCTGCGTACACCCGTTCTACTGGTAGCTGATTTTCCATTTTTCTTCTTCGATGTGTTTGGTACGAAGCTCGATAATCAGCGTCCCTGTATTCGATAGCTGAGGAAAGTATTTGAATACTCGTGCAACTCTCTTGGAAATACCTTGTGCGTGTTGTACGAGACATTTTGAAATTTCCTTCACCGCGATGAAAAATCCCTATCTATTATAGTTTGAAACCAATTGTCAATTTCAATCATCAAGAAGACAGGGTATTTAGAGAAATTTTCAAAAAGCAATAAACAATTTCAACAAACATTAGAGAAAAACAATTTTTTTTTTAATTTTTATTCAAAACTATCACGATCATATCGGTAAAATGTGAAAGAAATTTGGAAATGTACCTACTTGGATAAAAGTTAAGAGGTATTTAGCGTAAATGTTCGAGCACTTGCACGAGCCGCTGTATCTTGGATCAGAGTCGAAAGAAATTTTTGAAACGTGCGTCTACGGTAGAGGTTTGCAAGTTGACGTGAAAATTCGCGGAAAACGGTCTTCGACTGTCGCGTTTGAGTGGTGGGGTCGTTTGGCATCGGTTTTGTTTGTCCCATCGTTTCGACGATTCGCCTCGTGGACGACAGAAGTTGGGAAAAGCGGGGGAAAACGCGAGAAGCCTGCAACCTGGCGTTCCTCTCCCCGCATCGTCAAACCCCTCGTCGTTGTGCAAACAGAGGAGAAACTTTTCCATATGAGAAATTGTGCTCGACCGGCTTTGCGAAAATTTTCGACCGTTCCTCTTTTCGTCTCCCTCTCTTCTCCCACTTTTCTCTCTCTCTCTCTCTCTCTCTCTCTCTCTCTCTCTCGATACGCTTCGAGACGCGGAGTTTAATTCGTCGAGTAGCTTTGATCCTCGCGTCGTCGTCACGGGCAGGCAATAACCTTAATTGCTTTCTTCCGTGCGCTTTATTTTTCACGGCGCATTAAAACTTCCCCCGGTGATCAAACGTCGAAAAATCATCTCGGAACTATTTCACGTCGCCGTCTTATCGATAATTAATCTGTTGAGTGGGTAGTTTCTCAACGCGGAACATCGATTACCAGACCGTAACCGGGACTCTAAATCAATAACTTACACCCTGCTCGCTATAAACTTTGCCAAACGAGCCGCGAGATAAATCTGGTTTCGCCGATTAACAAGTAGATCGATCGCGTTATTTTCAACATTGGCTACGTAACAAGTATCCCAGAGCCGTCGTAAAATTTCACCTCGAACGCGGTGTCCGAACTGTGCACCCCCCGTTAAATTACCCCTCGTTGTGCTCGCAGCAGTTTCCATAAAACACCGGGCATATATTTATCCACGGTATCTCTCCCCAAGGTACGATCGTTCCGACAATCTGTTTCGTTTATCGCAGCCATCCCAACCCCCCTCCGCCCTCACCCAGTAAACTCAGCCACCCTCTCCTCCATCGAGAATCGTCCGGAACTCGCCTCCGCCACGCCTAAACATCCGAGTCGAGATGATTTTTCGTCGTCTGTTTTCTCTTTTTGCGGAATTTCGCCCTCTTAAACCGACCCTTTCCACCGTTCAAAGCGATGCTAGGTTGGAGACACGGAGACCAGGGAGAGAGGGTGGAAAAAAATGGGTGTCACGCTCCAATAAAACAAGCAATATCGCGATGTCCCGGGGCCAAAGAGGTCCCGGGTTATCCTACGGGGGGTCCTGACTCCCGGTGCGCGTCCCAAGGTATATTGCTCCCGGATCATCGCGCCTGCATCGCATTACGGGGATGATATCACCCTTTTCCACACGTACGAACGGACACGCACGCGCCGACTTATATTCTTCTCGGCACAATGCGGAATCGCCGGAACGACGCGGGATAGGACCGAGTATGAGAAACGTGCGGACTGTCTGCGAATTTCCGCGAACACCGCGTGAACCGTTTTGGGGGTGGGGGCGAGCGCGAAGGAATCGGTATATTGCGAGCTTAATATAATTCCTTTGTACCGCCTCTTTCGCTCGCGATTCTTCCGGCACCGTCGAAAGGAATCGCAGCAGGTTACGGGATTTTACTGGAATATTGTACCATTTCCCATAAGGATGCAGGCGTAATTACGAAATTTTAGAAGGTAATTATGTCTGCACTTGCGAATTTGCAGTTGGGGTACGAAGGAGAAAATGTTATGGACTGGTATCGTTCCCCTTAATTGGGACTTTCTGTCTGCCACGTCAAAGCTGAGGAAGATCGATGTATTTGCCACTTCTGTCGTCCTTCGTTCGGTTTAAAATACGCAGTGCTTATTTCATAGCACACCTGTAGTACGTAACTTCAAACATAAAAGCGCGGGCAACTTCGAATCGTTCTTAATTTGATATTATTAATTCTTCTCCTGCTTTCGCGATTTCGCAGGCAGAAAATTCATTTCACCGTGTTTGTCGAGATAAGAATATCGAATACGCGGTGTCAAGTTATATGGTCTAGTTCGTAATAATTTGTTTGGTTGACGCTAGGACGCTCGGACGCCCGATCGGCTTTTGCCCGTTCGAAATTTCCTTCGTTCCCGGTTAGTTAATAAAACCCAACGATATTAAATTAGGAAAACTATCGTGATATCAAACATTAGACTGTCCCAAAAGTGTCCCTATTTTACAACAATGCATCTTTGTACAAACATGAAACCTAATCTGTGAAATATCGTGGTCTTTATCCTAATTAATAGAACAAAATGGACCATGCGCGATTCGATAAAATAGTATAAAACGAAAGATGTTGTGCGTCTATTGTTTCCTTATGAAACGAAAGAAACTTTTGGAACAACCTAACGCATATGCTCTTTATGCGTGGAAAGTTTCAAAACGAAGAAACGATCCTTAAACGCTTTACCAATTCCCCGATGATTTTTCGGGTTTATCTGAATCTCCGTAAATGTTCCCGTACAGAAAGCCGACGTTCTACCGTGCATCGACAATTTCGACACTTAGCGATGGTAAGACTACAAAAGAAGGGACTCCATAGAGCACTACTAGCGGCTGGTGAATTTTCGGGCACGGCGGTTTAATCAATCTAATGAATCTTTTCAGTTAGAGAGGAGCCGATTTCGGTAGGAGGTGGGATTAGAGTACGAACGAGCCGCGCGTTTCATTAAAGGACGCTCGCGTGCAATCGATTCATGCGCGTCTCGCGGAGCGATAAATGCCCTCGACACAGAAGGACAATCGCTGCGACGTGCCGCAGCCATTGATACCTTTAGGGGGGTGGCTGGCAGGAAGGAAGAAAGAGAGACAGCGATGCGAGCCCAGCTATTGGGATAAAGGCCCGATCACGCGTGTAACGCGCGGATTATTAATCGCAGAATAATTTGACGCCCCGACGACAGAGGCGGTGACGTGCCCCCTGCCAGCTCCCGCCCCCTGCCGCCGTTCTTCATCCACTACGTGCAACCACCTCCACAGCCACCTCCGCTCCGTGGCGACGCGGAACGTCGGGCCCAGTTATTGGCTTCGCAGATTTGCGCTAATGTGTCTTCCGATAGTTCATAACGCTCGGTGCTTGGAAATCTGGGGAGATGATTCGACCCCTCTGTCTCTTTCGCTCTCCGATCGCGAGTTCGTGGTTCACGGAACCGTGAACTCGTAAACCGGTGCTCCTCTGAGTGGAAAACGCACGGGAAACGCATAGAGGGGTGGGCGGGCAAGGGAGGTTGAAGAAGTTCCGAGGAAGAAGGTTAGTTGTTCGGTTGTTCGCTGAAAGTTTTCGGATCATGAGTAATCCTCGCGATGGAGATTTTTTTTTTTTTTTTTTTTTTGTAGGAAAGGAACTGCAAGGTTGGGGTGAATTCGTTGAGTTCCAGTTGCGAAGTTTCGCTGGGGATTAATTCGTGGTTATTCTTTTTGTTGCAGGAACGGCGACACGATCCGACGCTGTCGGTGAAAGGCATCCGCCAGCGCAGCTGTACGTAGCCTTTTATTTTTCGCTTTATACGGTGTCTCGCGACGTCTTGTGCCTTTGCCGTCTTCTTTAGAACGTTAGGAGACTTGCTGCTGGCCGATCGATCTCGGCTTCTTCGCGCCTCTTCCGCGAGAAAAACGCGTACGCGTTCTTCCGGCACTGTGTTAATCGACGCGGTTCCGCAACAAGAAACTACAGAAACAGCGCGTAAACGTAATAAAGATACCAAGGGAAAAAGATCGAAAAGATAAGTCGATCGAAGTTCTGTCCTTCGGATCCTCGCGTTCGATGAGAAGACAAAAATCGCGAAAGTCGCGCTCTCCTGTCGGAAATACGCCGGAGCGTCGCGAGACTTTAACGCGACGTAGAGATGCGATTTCGCTAAAATCGTATGAAAAACGCGAACAAAAGAAAAAAGGAAAAAAGGCGGAATTCGCTGGCAACCCGATCCATAATCCCGACGGAAGCCACGAGCGAAGGTGAGGAGCGTGGTGGCCAAGGAAAAAGCAAGGGAGGCTAAAGGGTAAGCAAGCGAGCCAATGTTTAATGGAGGCTACCCGTCGGCCCCTTGCCGCTTCTTCTTCTTTCGCCGCGTCTTCGCGGCGATGTCGGTGGCAGTGGAGGTTGCCGGTGGAGGCGGTGGACACGTCATTTATCTTTCACCCTTCCTCCTGCTGGAGCACGTTCTCCACCTCTCACCTCCTACCTCCGTCCACTGCTACTCTTGGTGGCGCCATCTTGGCAACTCCCACTCTCCTTTTCTCCTCTGCTGCTCTCTCTGCCCTTCTCGGTTCTCCGCTCTTCGGCCTCGTACGCTCTCCCGCTTCTCCGTGTCCCCATTTGCCTCCTTGTCTCGCCGCGAACTCTCTAACGTGGAACAACGTCTGACTTTCTCGCTCGTTCCTTCGTTCCTCCTCGGCCTTCTCTTTGTTTCTCTCATTTTCCGCCTCCATTCTCTCCGTCTCGTCCCCTCGGACCGCCTCACGGCCCCCGTCGCTCCTCCAGCCACGGCCAAGAACCGTTTTCCCCTGCGTCTTAAGCTGCGTGCCTGGAATAGTTGGCAATTATTCGGCACAGCCCGCGCGATCCCCTTTTCTCCGTTCTTGCTCGCGTCTCTCCGTCTTTGTTTCCGCCTTTTCTACGTAGCTCCTTTCCAGCGTCGACATCAACGTCCGAAAGATAGATGGAGCAGGATCGTAGAGGCGGTAGCGCGCGATGAATATTTATCGATAGCTGCCGCGTTTCCATCCGCGTTTCGAGCCTCGTCGATCGTCGATGATATCGAGCCGCGATAAGCACGCTCAAAGACAAAACAGTTTTCATCGTCGGTGACGAATGGGGGAAATAACTGGAACGTGCCTCGACCATACTTAGAGCTCGACAAAATTTTGATAATTGTATTCAATCAGTTCGTGCAACGTATTATTGCACACGCTTTTTACGAGTATATTATTTGTATCGTACAGAACGTTTCGAAATTTCACGGATGATCTCTGAGTAGGCGAGACACTGGAATGTTCTTCAAGGACGCGCCACTAGCCGGAAACTCGCAGTACAAAATTCTCCGTACAAGATTCTCTTCCAACAGAATTGTCAGTGACACGACGAAGAGAATCTTGAGAGATTCAAAATTCTCCAGCTACATATCTCCGATGGAAATCTTTAGCGCGGCTCTTCGCTCGCTACCTTCCTTCTAGTAGACTCTCGATCGTCTAATTCGGGTGCAACTGAAATCCCCTAAATTGCCACGCGAAAGCCATCGAATCGGTTCAGCCAGTACGCCACTCGAAAAAATGGTCCTTTGGGTGGCGGAATTTCCAAAGCGATAACGAAGCTTTGGCACACCGGTATCGAAACCCGGAGTTCGTTAAAATCCCCGACGGTAGGCGGTGACGAGCGGCTCGGCGAGTGCAATTACACGACGTCCTTTTTTAATCGGGCCAGGACACGGGGTTACCGTTAATTACGGGCGCGCGGGCACAGGACGATGCGAATTTCGAATTACCCGTGGATAGGCTTTGTTCGCCGCTTTGCCATTGTGCCCGTGCCGCCCCCCTTCTGTTCGCCGGTGTCCGCCCCCGCGCGCTGCCCCCGATGGCTTTAAAACCATCCGCTACTGGTAAACGCGTCGCAAACGAACTTTCGGCCACCATTGTCGACCGCCTGGATGCGTCGCGGGATTTTAATCGCGGCTGCGCGCCGAAATTTCCCGCTCGTGGCTCCGTGAAAACGCGCCCGCCGCCGCCGCCGCCGCCGCCGCTCTCTGATCGATGCGCCCGCTGATGCGTGGATCCGAACGCGTCGCTTTGATACTCGAAACAGAGGCCTGCGTCGCCCGCTATACGATCATTTTTAATTGCGAATCATCGATGCGATGGGAAGCTGTATTTTTGGAGCAGAATCTATATCTCGTCTGGTTCGTCGATCGCGCAATGTATTTTCATACACTCGCCGCGATCTTTTCGTATCTCGATCGTGTTCGCGTTCGAACAAGGAAGAAAACTTTTAGCAGGCACCTTTTCAGAAAGACTTTGATACGAGATCGTAGTGGAAAATTACGTATATTAACGAGGACTGTTTAGCGTTTTTACTGAAGTTTTTTCAACCTTAGGAAGATATGATTCTCGAGTCGAAAATGACTCAGAGAGTACGACGATGTTAGTTGATTAGATGACCGATTAGAAGATAGGAGGATTATTTCGCAGTTTTAATCCGAGTGATTTCATATCACAGCTTCGCGATATGATTTCACGCATTGCTCTGTTAGTTATCCCGAGTTTTAAACCGTACAGTGTTTAATTAATTTCTCCGATTCTTTTGCAATAGTTTCGAATTTCAAAGGAAACAAGTTCCTTCGATTTTCAAGTTGCAAATTTTCAACATTTCTCCAATACCAGTCGCGTTTCCGAATAATGACATTTACCAAAGGTGGAGCCGATCGATCAAACTTTCGTGAAACTCGTACACCGTTGTCCATCCTCGCACGCTGAACGAGAATAAATTTAAACAGCAAGTAGGTTAAAAATCGAATTGTTCGGCGAACTTGGACCGCCTGTTTTATTGCGCATTGTGAAAGTTGAAGTGGCTTTGTTCAATCAAACTAGTTTATCAACAACCAGTTGCTCGATCAAAACTGCCATCGAACATGCAACTTGTTTACGCTGAAATCTTATTTATTCGCGAACTTCTCTGCTTCTCGTCGAGCGAAAAACAAAAATGTTCCCTCTGAAAGAGAAGTTGTGCGTGGCTGAGGATCGCAGAAGCCGGTTTTCTCGCGAAAAATAAATCGCCTCCGCTCGCGACGAGGCGGTTGGATCACGAGTTTCCACAGGTTTCGCTGGGTATTCGGTAGTCCAGGCACGTAGCCCAGGGCCCTCTCGTGGAATATTAGCTGGTAGTTGGTTCGAGCCCACATTGGGTCGAGCTCGCGAACGACAGACGTGCATACCGTATTAAGCCCCCAGGGACTTTGCTGCCGCGTTACCAAACACCGACACACTCCACGTGTGTCCGCCGTGTCGGCCAGCTTCAACACGAGCGCACGGAAGCGCACACTAACGGCCGCGAAAGTGACTGCGCTGCCGCGTATATCGGCGCACAGTGTGCAAATACTCCGGTATTCATGAATCCCCGGTACTCGCCCACGGGAAATGCACGCTCGACCACCGCGAGATCGACTCTTACCCGGGTGCCACCCCCGCGAAACATAACCTTGGTCCGCTGGACGCCACGGCGACGTGAATTCGTCCCTCGAAATAAATACCAGCCTCTTTCGTTGGTGGATCAACGTTTTAACTAGGTATTGTTGGTCTGCCATGTATATCACGCGCATAACACGCACATATATATTTCATTGTTATTATTTTTCATTGTTATTATTATCAAATTTTTACCTTTATGCCAAATTACGTATTTATTACGTTAGAATACGATTCTCTGTTGCTGGTAGACTAACGTTTTCGCTGCGTATCGCGCATCTACGCCTACTCCGTCAGCCGAATATTTCTTGTTTTACGTTATTTTACGCGAAACCACGTGTCCACTCTGAAATAAGCTATGCGTGTTTCGTGTATTGGATAGTACGGGGTTCTTTATATTAAATCTCTATCTTACGCTGAATTACGTATTCATTGTAATAAATTCGAATCTCTGTAGTTGGTGGACGCACGTTTTCGTCAAATATAATCAGGCAACGCAATAGTTTAGCGAATAATCGTGAAATTCGATTTACTAAATTTTCATTTTACCGTACGTCGATTTATATTTATTCCATCGTAGCTTATTCGGCGCGTGTTTCGTTAATTTTCCGGTGCGATTCGCAGCAGTCCGGTGCTTCGATCCTAACTGAACCGTTCGGAAACGCGATTCTCCACAATGCTGTTAGATCGATCGGCGCGACAAGATTTTGAAACGCAGTTGCAGCTAGGAACCGGACTCAAAGGGTCGCGATGCGATTCTCCCCAGCGCGAATTAACGAAATGCTTTTCACGCGAGAGGCTCGGTTACAGAATGAAAGGCGAAACTCGTCGTTGTCACGGATAGGAATCGGCGTCGAAGAGGATAGGGGGTTGCGGGGGCGAAGGTTTCCGCGGCGAAGCGTCGACGATCCAGGTCGACGAGTGGCAATTAGGCAAATGAATAATTTCCACTGAATTAAGCCAGACTCGCTCGACGAAAAAGGCGATAATGCGAAAAGCGACGTAAATAGAAAGAGGAGAAAACGGGACGAAGAGGTGAAACGTGGAGACGAAAGAGATGGAGCTGCGGGGGCGGGACGTGGGACGAAGGGCGAAACAGAGAGACGTTGGAAGGGCGAAGGGACGGGGGGATAGAGTGAAAAGTGGCGGAACTAGCGAGGAGAGAATCGTACGAGATGAAGGGTGAGAAGAGGTTGAGCGCACGTGCATCCACCCTTCACACGTGTACAATTTTTAGCTGTGTACAATTTTAGCTGTATACACGGCGAGGTTACACTGTTCTTCGGTATCCAGCGTGGATAAATGTGTCCTCCTACCTTCGACCTACCTTTTCGCGTGCACGGTTAGTCGACGGAGCGCGCCGCCGTTCGCGGGAAAAGGGAGAAAGGAAGAAAGAAGGCAACGGCGCAATCAAACGTCAATCCCAAGCGAGTAATTTTCAAGTAATTTGTTTCCACGACGCTGGAAAAATGTTTCGTTTTGCGTCGTTTTGCCGGCACGTTCTCGCGCCTTACTTTCAATCGCTGTCGCGCTGCTGTTGCAGCTCTCTCTCTCTCTCTCTCTCTCTCTCTCTGTCTCTCCCGTTCCTTCTCTGCGAGGACATTCTAAGAAATAATTACGGAAACGGGGTTCGCTCGGACGGAAATTTCATCGTTTCCACCAGCCAGCAGGGAAGAATGAAACACGCCAGCAGAAACTAACGTCGAAACGAGAACCGCGTTCGATTTAACGTCTTGATAATTAAACATCCGGAAGAAACGTGTTTTCGTTGAAAACAATCGGTGAAAAGTGCGTGCTTTCCTTTTCACCGTTACGACGTTTTCTTTCGTCGAAAGGTAGCAACGGCAGAGATCCCGACAGGAAATATGTAAAGCAAAGCAGCAGCGATTTGCTCCTTCCATCCCTGTTTTCAGGCACGAATGTCTCCCTGTATCTCGACATCCCTTGCGAGCCTATGACTTACATCCAGCCTGGATTTACGCGCGATATATTTGTTTTAAAGTCCCGGATTCCCGTGCTCCGTATCCGTTCCCGCCCCATTGCCTGGTTTGTCGTCTTTTTCGCCGTTCCCTCCGACTACTCGTGCCCGTCGTCTCATGTATTTATGAGGGCGGGAGGGCAGAAACGTAGGGAACGTGTGCGGGAGTTATGGCCCGAATAAGTGCTCTCGACCTCGGACAGGGATTCTCAAATGGGAAGGGAATCGGGACCACCGTGGAATTTTTCGCGAGCTTTCACGGCTCCCGCAACTCGCCCCGTATCGCCAGATTTCATGCCTTTTTCCCCGCTATCTGGCAAATTGCAGCTCTTGTCGAAACGTTTAACCTGTTTCCCTTTGTCAATTTTTATTTCAGAAAGGAATACAACCTGTCCTAAATTTTTTCTACGATCTTTCCTGATGGCTCTTTTAACGATTCGTTATAATTACAATTCTTCCGACGAGTATTTCGCTCGGGGTACGATTCCTTCGAGAACAAATTTGCCGATTGAAAATTTGCCGGCTAATTTTTCTAAAACTGAATTTTCTTTGGCAAAGGTACGCCGAGGATGGAGAGTCCCAGGCAGCCATAGCGACGCGCGAGCAATTTCGGTCATGAGATTAATCCCCGTCGATCTACAAGTTTATTTCCCGCAGTTTCGATAAGTCTTCCCATTCACTTTGATCTCCGCCGCCAACTGGGACCAGACGCTGTTACGATTGTTGCGCGAAGCAATAAAACGCGTCGCGGGCTTCGCGACAGTTTTGGGTGTTCGTTAAGTGCGAACAGATAAGGAGGGCGTCGTGGAAAATACACGAATCCATTCTTGCTGGCGATATTACGCGTGAAATGAAACAGCTCGAAAAGGGAAATTTCTGAGGACTGTCGTTCGATACCAGGTGACAAGTGTGACCAAAATTCGATGTTAGTCAATCACTAACAAAAAAAAAAAAAAAACGTACAAACTTTTTCCGAAATCTGATAAATATCTTTAATTCAACGTCGATCGTTTTCAACGGAGAAACCACCGTACAAAACTCAAAAATTCGACAATAATCCTCAAGAACAAGACAATCTACGTCATTTTATATAAAAGGGAAGAGGATGGACGAGAGAAGGTCTGGTACCGGAAACTGGAAGGAAGAGAGTCGGTTTAGTCTGGCTCGCTTTGCTCGTCTCCTCGACGTCTCCTCATTCAGGCGAAGTCTAATTAAAGTGCAGCTGCAAGTTAAATTAAAACACGATAATGTTGCCGGCAGTCTCTGCCTCTCGTCGGTCTGTCTTCATTTAGGGAAAGGATCTTTCACTCGTCGGAGAGGAAGAAGCTGAAACTTAAGCGGTCGTAGCGGAATCGCAGTCGAGTCGTTCGTAAACTCCTCGAAGGACTTGGGACGAATGAGTTAAACAGCTCGGTGCCGGCGATCCAGCGAGCAGCCTCTGATTCGCTTGTTCCCCGAAGAAAAGCGGCGAGATACGATATCGGCTGACTTAATCGGCTTTGACCGGGCAACTTTCGCGCGATAGAACTTCGTCACGCGTTTACTTTGGTCCCTGGCCAAGTTTTGTCTCGCGCGACTACCAAGAAACGCGGGAACCGCGCAAAGTTACATCTTTTTTACGAATTGCTTCGCGAATGTTCACTTTGGTCGATCTCATCCTAATCGATCTATTATCGAGCTCGTTTCTCTCGCGAACGCTCTGAATGCTTTCCAAGATCTCCTCCATATTCCTTTGATAGATTTCTGCGATTCAAAGACGCCCGATAGTGGTAAACCTCTGCATCAATTTTTCAAAGACTTTTGGAACCAGGAAACGAACTTTGTTTAATCTCTGGCCGTACGATTTTCTCGTTTACCCATTAAGAATCAAAATTGCGTTTCGTTTGTAATTTCTCTTTAATCGGTTTACGTAATTCCACGAAGACCACGTTGCAGTCGTGGAGGAGAATTTCAAGAGTTTGCTCAATATTTTTTCTATGGTCGTGCGTGTTTGAAACTTGATAGTTCAAGAAGCAACGTCGCCATATATTCTCGAGCGTAACAGGTCGTTGCGCGTAATTATCTGCATAAGTTCGTTACTCGCGAAGCATAATTAATATTCCGTATGGAGTTCCGCGCAGTCGATAATTCCTGCATCTGGAATTGGATAAACGACTCTGAACTTCTGCGATTTTTGGTAAAAGCTTGCCCCGTTCCAATATTCCAGCAAACCATTCGCATTAACCGTGTTCGTCGCGTTAACCAAACAGCCCACCTCTACGAAAAGTACCTGCTACAATTCCAACTGAATGAAGAAATCACAAAAGGGCGACGAATCTCTAAGGACGCTTCTCACCTTTGACCGTGAAATTCCGAATCGCGAAAAGGCTAGCGAAGATCACAACTAGGTATGAGGGTGTGCCAGTGTCTCTCAACATCTGCAACCCTTTTCTCGACGAAATCACCCCAATCTCTCTATACACGGCGCAAGAACTCTTCCCGTATATCTACCCTACCACTGTCCGACTTTGACTTAAACTCTGTCTCTAAACTCTGTTTTAATGAAATTTCCCTTAGCGTTTGGCGAAGATTATCAAGCGACGAAGGGCTTGTGGCCAGTGGAGAATTTGAGAAACACTGTGTCGGAGATGTCGCCGAGGTGGGGTTGATGGCAGATCGGGGAGGGGAACTCGGAACCGGGTGCATTGTGGTCGGAGATAGAGATGGCTATCGGGGTGCGCCACGCGGTAATTGCCAGGAACTACGGGGGGAAATTAAAGCTGCCCCGGTCTTCCGGCACCCCCATTGTCGGTACTCGCGACACTGTTCCCGGTAGCGTTCTATTTATCAGAAACGAGCCAATGGCTGGCCTCCGCTGACAGGCTCCGTGTCACTGTGTCACCGGAATCGAAACGCTCGCTTTGTCGAGCCTGCTCTCACTCTGTCTCCATCTATCCAGCTCTGCCTCGCCTTTTCCCGCTGGTTGGTCGCGATTCTGTCCGCGCGACTACGCGACTGCACGCGACTATACGCCCGGTCATCCATCGAGATTGCCCTATAGCCTGTATAGAGACGACCGAAAGGGGTACAACATCCACAAGGATCGCTAAATGGACGCTTCAGAGCTGCCTCTATTAACCGGTCAATCCGTTGAACGCGGCTGAAAAAATGTAAAACAACATGTCCCTTCTGAATCGACCGACTTTGTTTCCCACACAACGCGTTGTCCGTGTTTCACCGGCTACGATTCTATGCAGCTTTCGATTCTTAGAGCGACTGGTGATCTGGAACGATTCGGTTCAACGCGATGTCAAGAGAAACGGTCAGAGGACTGAAATAGACTGCGTGCGTTTGCTACGATTTTGCGCGCGAACACTGGCCGCTTGAAAAGCGAGATATTACGCTAGTCTCTGGTTATTCTACTTTATTTGATTCTCTGACAGAACACCGGCATGACATCGGGAGAATTGATCTCGAATTCCTACAAATATTTGATAATCGATCCTCAAAATCTACAAAATATTTTTGTACACCTGCTGTCCCGTGCTTCAGGTGTGTCAGAAATTTAAGAATCAAATCGTTGTTCACAGAGGTGGAGCTACGAAACCACCGCTGTTCGCATAAGATTCATCGACGATATAGAATTGCAAAATCGTTGCCTCGTAAAACACGAGAAGCGTGTTTCGTTACGCTTTTGCTCTAATCTTCGCGCGACGTTTGTGTCCTGACATCGGCCCATATACCGCTGGGCGTTATCCAAGAGGGAAGTTCATCCGGAGAACCGGTAGCAGCCTCGCCTATGTTTGCGCCAACGAGTCTATTCGTTATTCCACTTCCGCGTGCATCGCGCCGCCGTCTTTCGCAATCACGCGCCCTGTTTTCAATTTTCTGCCCGTAAACCGTTCCACGAGCGCGACGATACTGCCGCACTTTCACCAACACTCTCTGGCAAACCGCAAATACGTACACGATCCCCGTGACGGTGGTGAATCGCGCGGCTACGCAGCCAGCCAGCACGAGTACCGGTAGAGTACTAGGATGCACGTACGTATCCGACTACGTGCACACATATGCACGAATAGCGGCTATACACGTGTGAGCGCGTATATAGAAGCGCACAGGCAGCCTGGTTGCGGATAATTCAGGCAATCAGCGTAATGTTGCGGCGGTGAGGACCCTCCAGCTTCCACTACGTATATAATACTCTACCTACCTACCCGGCCAACGGGGTGGCTGCTTAGGATGAAGCTGGTCCCTCTAGGTACGTACCTGCGAGCCTCTATATACTAGACCATCCTGGCTATGTACGAACGGCTGCCTACGCAGGTTAGGTTAGGTAATAGCTAGGCGAGCCTGGAACTCTCATACGGGGTGTCCTGAGACGATTCGAAGGATTCGAAGGGGGTGGTTTCGTAAGAGAGAAATCTAGCTAGAGAGACTGTCGAGTAGGAAAAATTCTTTTTGTTCGTCTTGTGCAATTACGATGGGAATTAAGAAACTTTTCAACCTATTCTCGAAGATTCGCGTAATTTAAGGTTTGATTTTATAACGCGGCGAGGTTGTACTCGTCGCGGATGTTTACGCGTTTACAGAGTATTCTTCGGACGTGCGGAAATTTGCAAAAATCAGATACACGAAGCGAGTTACGCGAGGTTGTAATATTTAGCAGGTGGTACGAATCTCTATGTTCGTCATGTTGCTGAGAGTATGAACGCGCATGAACGTCCGCGGTCTACTTAGTCACGATCACCGCGTACCACGCGGGCTTCATTCTGTGAAATTGCTGGTGAAAAGGAATCAAATAACCGATATGACCATAGGATAAAACGTATTAAAATGCACGGAGTTCTGCGTGTTCCTTATTTTCCAAGCAAAATTTAATCACGCATACTGCAACGAAACGCTAGCCAAACGTTGCGAATTGGACGAAGAGAAACGAAAGAGGTACAAGGAAAATAATGAAACTTCAATTTCCTCGGTTTCGTAAACGTAAATGAGAATACCACTTATTGCGTGAAAATTATTTACTACCGTGCAACATTCTAGGCGAATATACTAATCGATATACAACGTATATAAGACTATTTTCAATACGTTGATTTTACCGATCCGAAATTCGGAACAAAGTCGATTGGACGTGGAACGAGTTTGAAACTCGTGGAGGAGGAATTTTCGCGTGTTCCAGAGGGATTTTGGAATCGACGCGCAAACATATTGGCAAGATCAAAAGTTTTTTGGGGGGAGGTGGGTTGTATCGATGTGTTCGATTTGAATGCGACACCGTGTATAGGCGCGCAACTCGGCCAACGAGCCGTTAGCTCTGCACGTGCAGCTACCTCCTCCTGTGTACCGGGGCTGGTTTCGAATCGTCGAGAGGGTGGACCAAGGGTAGGCCCGAGTGACAATGCATCGAGTACTCTCGAAATATTCCAGCACACGATGCACCCTCCTCCTCTTTCTCTCGCTGTCTCTGCGTCTATTTCGTCTGCGTTCGACGTCGGCCATTACTCGATGATCATTTGCCATTTTGATGCCAGATAAGTTGCCGCCAGTCAGCAGGTTGTCGCGGACATTTCGGTGAACGACAATTTTTAGATATTTTAATTAACGGAGTAGTTACAACGTTGCGCGCGGTGCTTCATCGTCGATTAACCCTCGCGTAGACTTTCGACGTTTTCACGTTTATTCAAATTTTCCAAGCGAGAATGTCTGCAGAAAATTTTAGGTATCGGGGCTTCGAAGTAATATCGATAGAATATTCGAGTAGTCAGTGAACGGTTTCAGGTATGCGTGAGAGGTTTTTCGTGTTTTCCTATATGTATTCCTTTAACAGATTGCGGGTGGCTCCGTGGAGACACGCGCGACTGTTCTCTCTTTTTTTTTTCCTTTATTTCATTCAGCGGTATTTCACAAATCAATTTAAATCGAACAGCCGAAGTTTGTTAGTTACTCGATTTTAAGCGGACATCGATGTCTCTGTGGGAATACACGCGAACGACGCGAATTAACTTTAACACGGAGCTTGTGTTTCGTGGTCGCAAGAAATTCTTTTCTTCGGAACGGTACACGCTTATAGGAAGGCGAAATTATTGTCTAGTAGGATGAAGTACCTAATTGGAACTTTACGAAGGTAAGATCATCGCTACATGTTTGATATGTCGCAGTAGAATTCGTAGATTGGCCATTGGTGGAAATCGCGAGAATTACCTGCACAAGAATTGATCCTTTATCTCATGAAATTCAAACGTCATTAAACATTTGCCAATTGCCGATGACGATGAAAGGACGCACACTTGGACCATTTAATTCTTTCCCGACTGTCGTATCTTGTCTGCAGTTATCCTGTCCAAGGATCCGCCCGTTTTTACCCCTGACTTCTCCTTACTAATTTCCCCCGACCGAAATCGAGAAAAACAACTGCTCCTAGCTGATAGCGTCACCGGCAACTCGTAGGATAGGGATGGTGGAAAAGTTCTGTTCCAAGGGTGGTGAGGTCCTTCCAGAGGACTTAAAATCCTCGAACGGTCGCGAGGTCCGACCGCCCCCGTCCTTTTTCCCTCTCTCTCTCTCCCTTTCTCTGTCTCTTTCTCTTTCTCTCGGGATTCCTCCCTGGACGAGGCTGCCAGGGGAGGACAGGAGAGGGTCGCTTTCAAAAGACTCAAAATTACTTTCTGGATAAGCTGGATTAGGGTTCGCTCTCGTGCCGCGTCCCAGATTAGAGCCGACGACGCTCGCGTCCCTACTTACGATTTTGCTCTTTCCCCCGCTTGTTTCTTCGCCTTCGTTTCTTTCCTCGATCGGAGTAACGACTCTCGCAGGGACGCGGAAGAACATTAGGGCTGAAGAACCTTCCTTCCAACCTACTCTCTTCTATCAAGCCGCCAGAGTAATTTTTCAAAGGACATAGCATGGGTTAACGTAAATAAATAAATTACTCCACCTTTTCAACATCTGTGCTAAGAGAGATACAGCGATTCAGCAAACTATTCGACTGTTTCTACGAATATATTACACGCTTCGTACGTTTGAAATCTTTTGAAACATTTTGAAATCTTATTATTATCCTAATGCAATAATGTAACGTAGAAGCTGCGATGTATTTGGCGCGAGTATAGGTACCTTTCGCACGGGCCACGGAAGCGTTGGAGTTTCGAAAATGAATTCCTCGTTAGCGATGAAACATATCTTCTCTGTTCATTCATCCTTCGTTTTTAAAGGGGCGAGGAACTTACTTATGGATCGACCTACGTATTTCAAGTTTCGAGTTCGTCTCTGCTCATCGACCTCTTTCCTAGGTCATTTTCTACGGACACAAGTTACAAGTTCTGGCATTCTCAAGTTTATCGGACTAATTTCAGTTCGTTTCCGGGGGTGGCTGGCACTCAGCCCTCTGCCAAAAATCTGGCACGCGGTATCTGGCTTCGAATTCGCATTGGTAGGCAGAGTGTAGAGCGAACTTTAAGAGGGTTGCTTTTGTCGAGGCGTTCGCTACCCTTTAAACCGCCTCCTGTCCTCTCTCGCACACGCCTTCGCCTGCCTCTTTATCCATCTCGCACCGCCTTCCGGCGACTTTCTTAGCCGATCCTGCTCGCTCGTTTGCACCCTTGGAAGTAACCCAGTCGACGAAAGCTCGGGGGTGAGTCTTCCTTTCGCCCTCGGGGCGAAACCAAGGAGACCAGATTAGAGGGGGTGAATCCCGGGCGGCCGCAGGACTTTCGTGATTTTCGCTCGGGCCTCGTATTTTGCGCGTGCACCGATCGTTATTTTCTCGAGAAACAATGGTGTCCAACGTGGAAGACGATGGCGGTTTGGTGGAATTTTGAAATTCCACAGCGTTGACGCGATTTTCGGCAGAAAGTGTATGAACGAGTGTCTGAAAAATATTATGGACAAGTATTAAAGGTGCTGAAAATTTACACCGCCCTTAGTCAGTCCATTAACTGCGTTTTCCTTTGACGAGAAATCTCCGCGATCGTGGAATTAAAAGTTAATAAAAGCGAATGAATTTCTACTAGCCGGGCTTTGATTCTTGCTATTAATTTTCACACGATTGTGATTTATCTCCGCGGGAAATGAAACGACACGTAAAAGGGTAGCGCAGCGCGAAATAAAGAAGTTATCGATTAAGCAGTGCATTGTATATGGTTCGTGTATGCGTTAAATAATCCCAATTATTTTTAGTTAAATTAGGAAACAATGTCGCGACAGAAAAACGAGATAGGATGGAAAATCCGCGGGCCGACAACGAACATCCTGTGTTTAGCAAAATGATTTAGAGGCATGTCAAACTGCAAGCGTACATTGAAAAGGGAAAGAGACAGCGGGTAAGAGAGGTCGCGTTTTTTGACAATATTTTGCGTAATTGAGCAGCGGCAATAAATTTCGCTTGAATTATGCGCGAACGTGGAGGGAAAATAACTGAAAACTGTCCAACTGTTCCCATCCATTATTTACATCGTTTAGCAAATTTCACTGGTTCCCGATGGGCCGCCATGCCGGTTGTTTGTAGCCGCGTGTGCGCGTGTGCGCGTGTGTGAATATACTCTGAACGTTTATTGGTAAATACAGCGGAGCTTTCGCCGGGAGCACCGGCACGAGCGAACGAATTTACGATTTCATCGAATTTCCTCGTTAATCGACGGTATACGCCGTTCTGGTCTTCACGCGTGGACAAACCGTGTAGAGCCGTTCTGTCTGGTTAAAGTTCAACGAGATGGCCGCTTCGCGACTCAACTACTTCCAGCTCCTTTTATTTACTCCAACGACCAGAATTCCTTTTGCCAGATAAACTTCAAAGAGTTTTCGTCATCTGCTGGATAGAAAGTAGATTCGGAACGGCGTCGCGCGACCAGTCACGGCGCACTTGCAACCTTTTTATCCAGTGTTCGCCTATGAAAAGAATTTTCATATCCCGTTCGGATTTATGATCGAGTTTTAATATCGTAAATATGATTTAATGTACATTCTTCGGCACCGGAGGAATGTTTGATTCGTAGGGTGAATTATTTCCACACGCAACGTTTCGTGTACGCAGAGACGTTGGCGAGTACGCGTATCGCTCGTTTATTGCAACAATAACACGGGTAAAACGAGTTTGAATGTTTTAAATTATTTCGATTTTGTAACAACATCGTATCAAACCATTAATGATCGCGCCTACCCGCTCTCGCGATTTATCATAACGTTACAAATACGTCAATTGCTTTAAATTTCCCGAAATTCGTAAAAATGTCTAAATTACTAAATTTGTGAAAATGAATTAAAAATTTGGAAAATCGACGCGCGAGAATTCCTTTTTCATCGGCCTCAGAGTTAGAGCTGCGAATGAATAACGCGATGCAAATTCTATAGGCTGAAATAACACGTTATGAAGAGAGAAAGAGAGAGAAAGAGGAAGAAGCTATAGTTAGCTTCACAGCAATATCGTAATAGCGCAAGATACTCTCTTTGAAACTTTAATGAACTTCACGCTCCCGTTCTACTGCAAACGTGTGAGAATGCAATAACGACACAAGTGTCCTTACGTCGTACGTTTCTGCGCTTCATTTACAAAACTCAACCCGTGAAACGTTCAAATAACCGTTTGATCTGCGCTAATAACTCGAAATCTGGGAATTTTTATTCACTGACGACCGAAAAATTAACGTCATTGTCGCAGCAAATGAGCTGATGTCATTTCTAAAACCGGAAACAGTTTCTCATTGTCTCGAGGACGAGGGATAATTTGTAGCGGTCGGGACATCGAGTCGAATTTCAGAAGTCGAGAACAGTTTTCACGGTTGCTAAAGAGTGAGTTCCTGGGGATGTTTTGCCTAATTGTGGCCCTAATAGATCGTCAAGGGACAGAAACACCTCGTTGGAACTTTCTAAAGGTTTCACAGGGATCTTGCTTCTCGCTGTTTAACTTTCTTCTATCTTTTAGCCTAACAGCCGATGAATATTCACGAGCCTGTTTCTCTCGGATCTTCTCGTTAAACCGAGGACAAATTTTCGTCGCGGTGAAACGGTGGCCCGCCCTCGCGGATCCGGCGTCCCTGTTGCTTCGCCCGACACTAATATTTTTGCACTCGAAACATCAAACAGGAAATGGTTTCATAAGCCGTTTCCTGCAGGCAACATCCGGTGTGTCGGATTTCACGGTGAAAACTTTATCGTTCGTTGTTTCATTGTTTCGACGTGACGTCCGTGGGTTTCAGATATAGCGCGTTTCTCTGAAAACCGCAGTGCCAGCGACGATTTAGCAAATTTCACTGTTCCCGAAATCTTCGAGAGTCGCACGTTCCAGGCTTCCACCGTTACAAGAAAGGAGACTTTCTGTTGCAAAGTTTCCAGCTATTGTGTTCTAATCGGAGGAATGGCGTCCCACGCGTTAGCCACGGTAAGCCTAAACGTTTGAACTTGAAAGAATTCGTCGCTGTTCGATTTTTCAGGACTCAGAATCTTCAGACTCTCGCTATTAGAAGAAAATATAGCAGATTTCCTGTCTCGAAGTATCGAATTATCGCGTTCCACGTAGTCGAAGGGACGACGCTGCACGAGTTAGCCTAAGCGATTTAAAGAAAGTTCGCCGTTCTTAGAATTCTCGAGTCTCGGAATTTTCAAGTCTCCGCTATTGCGAGAAAATGGACTCTGTTTCAAAGCGTCGAGTTATCGTGTTTCAGCCGAAGAAACGGTACTCTACTCGTTCGCTATGGAACGTAGACCTAAACGGTTTAAAAAGATTCACCGTTGCCGGAATTTTCGAGTCTACGCTGTTAAAAGAAAATAGACTCGCTGCCTGAAAGCGTCGAGTTTTCGTGTTCCAGGCGAAGGAACGGGCTGCCGATCGTCCGCCATTTCATTGTATCGACATGGCCGCGTTGCGTTATCAACCGACGTAATCAAGCAGGTACACGCCGGTGGCGTGCGTGAGTGCGTGAACGCGTACGCGTACGCGTCGACGTTGGCCAGACAGGGAAAGGTAGAACGAAGAGGACAAGGAGGACGAGAGTAAGTTTCTGGAGAGAAAAGGAGAGAGCGAGAGGAGAGGAAGAGAGAGGAGTGGCCCTCCGATTGGTCCACGCCAGGACCCCAACCTCCGGCACGCACGTAACGCGGCCAGATCGATACGCACTGCCCAAGCTACGTTCTCTCTCTCTCTCTCTCCTCTCTCTCTCTCTCTCTCTCTCTCTCTCTCTCTCTCTCTCTCTCTCTCTTATCCCTCTACCCTCTACTGTTCCCTCTTCTTCCCCCGTGTTCGTTGCTTTTCTCTTCGCCACTCTGTTTTCCTTCGCGTTCTCCGTTCCTTGCCTTCAGCTTTTCCGCGTTCTTCCCCCGTCCCGTTTCTTCTTCGTTCCTTCGCGCGCTCCTTCCCCTCCGCCTTGATCTCGCGTCACTGACCGCAGTTACACCGACGACAACTGCCCTCTGCATGGTTTCAGACACGAGAACACGCCGTCGTTTCGTTAGACCACGTTAGCCTAGTCGATAAAAATGAATAGTCGACGAAAGGAAAATAAGTTAGCCCTCGATGGAATGGTAATTCATAGAATACAGGAAGATACAGATACGTATATGCGTATAATGGATCTTGCGTTATTAGACGCTGCGTTCGGCGATTAGTAGCTACAACATTGTGAAATACGAGCGAGCTATGTAGCTGAGGGGTGCGCCTCTATATGCGTCAAACTCAATGAGCGAAGAAAACGACTGGGTTCTTTCAAAGAGGAGCGAAAAGATACTCCCTTTATTGGTTTCGCTCAGATAATATTATCGTCATAGCGACATGAATTTATCGGACACGAGGGTGCGTATGTTTCGAACGCACGAATTGTCGAATCTGAGATTTTACATCTCGGGTCTGCCACACCTGTTTCTACGATACCCACCAAGTCTCATCTTGTTCGACCACGAGTGCCATTTCGAGGAATATCAAAGATACAACGAGAAGCTGGCGCTGCAGTTTAATCTTCTGGCGATCTAATAATCACTCTAAGCGTAGTCAGAGACGTTAGCATTTTTATTAATATCGCAGCCTGTAACTCTCGTCCGATTGCCAATTCGGATCTACCTGGATCAAGGAAATTCGATCGAAGAAACTCCTATTTCCATATCGTAACGACAAAGCTACCGACGAAATTAGAGTTGCCGGTGATCAACCGTACTTGGATAACACAGACTCGATCTTAAGTTCACGTAGACGTCTAAAGTTGAGAATTAACCAGTTCGTACGAGCCGAGTCCAACTATTCTACTGCGATCCAAATTCTATTCCAAAATTCTACGCTTTCCACCCTTGTCGAGTCCACTGTCTGCCTTTCCATCGGACGTAAAATCGACCTGGCCAATTTTCTTCGAATCGGAGTAGCTGGAATCGTTGCCTATCGATTTGTGTCGACGAGCCAAAGTCAGGGGCCTGAGTGGGCAGATTCTCACGCACTCGAGGTCCCAATCGAGGGGCCAATTAGAGAAGGTGGATGCGAAGGCGGCTCGGAGGGTAAGACAAATCGGTGGTTCCTCGTCGACGTTCACTGGCTGCGTTCTCGTATTCACGGTTCGCTACGGAAGGCTAATAACGTCAGTGGCAGTAGTTGCCAGTAGGTTGCAAGACAATGGAGCGAAGAAGAGCGAGCAGGGTTGACAGAGGTTGGCTACTTTGTCCGGGAATGCGGGAAGATTGTTTGTCGCGGAAACAAAAAGTCATCGCGAAAGCACGAACACCCGGTATTAGCGTTCATCGAGACCCCTGATTACGGGCCACGCACAGCGTGTGCGTATCCATTTGCCGCGGCCATTGTTCCCCGATTCGCTAGGAAGCATTGTAGCCAACGAGGGGGAAGGTAATAACGTGGCGCCTTGTTCGTCGATTAAACGACACATTGTACCGGGACTTTTCTTTGATTGGATTACGCTTTAACGGAGCGGAGCTGCGACCGGCAACCGTGAAAAATGACCACGCGACCGGCAAATCCCCGTGAGAAGCCGCGACACGGATCTTCACGAGTCCTCCTCCCTTTCAGCTCCTCTTTAAGGAGCCACGGATCCTCGTTTTCGATCGTTCTTTCAACGTTCCTTAAATTTCTAACTCCCACAGAGGTAGATGGCAAGAAGATCGTATATCTTCTTCAATGAAAGAATCTCCAATTCGATCTTTGTGTGCTGGTCACAAATTGAACGCGACGCAGAAACAATTTAGTGGAAACGCACTGGCGTGCCGAATGTCGGTTTCTCGACTATCTGACCAATGAGAAGATCTGAAAGGAATAGCGAACCGCTATTATCAGGATCAATTGGTCGCACAAAGTGTCTCGTCCCTTGACTCGTAATTCAAACAAACGAGATTCTGATACTGTAGCTAAGCGAGGATTTATTTTATCAGGAACATCTCGCGAAGCTTTCTCTTCCCGTGCGAATTTTATCCGGAAACATCTTTCGCGAAGTTCCTTCTGCTTTCTATTTGCATATTCCGAATGAGGTAGAGAAGCAAGGTTGTTGCAGACAAATAGAAGTCTAAAATGTTGAGGCTGCTTCGCGTTAAAAACGAGGGTGGCTCGCAGACGGCGATGAGAGTCCAGAGCTGGATGATAGGCACGCCGATGGAGGGAGGCAGTGCAAAATGAAGGGAAAAAAATGGGTAACCCTCCGGCGTGTAACTGGATAAGCCGGCGGTTTGTCGTTCGCGCAGCTTTTCAGTTACTTTTTCACTCGGCGTCGTCAGCCCCGCGCGGCCGAATGATGTATGTGCCGTGTGATTTATTTCACCGCTGAAGTCGGGTCCAGGTGACTTTTGTACCACGACGGCCGACATTCGTATCCATCGAGCATCTCGAATCGAGAAGAGTCTTCGTTTAACCATCGGGACACAGTTTCGATCATTGAGAAATTTTCTGTGATTCTCCGTACGTAACCTACGCCATTTATGTACCGAATGAAACTTTGCTTGTTTCTTCGAAGCGGATCTTTATTTTTTGTGAGAAAAATCTGCATGGCTAAATCGTGGATGGCTACGCATTTATGGAAAGTTCGAAGTTGCAAAAATGCAGACAAAATATAGAATAATTTGGAAGTTGTACAAGGTAAACTACTCGTCGTGGTATTTGGCGAATGAAACAGATGTCTGCGTAGGTTCCGTTCTTTCAGTTGCGTTCGCAAAAGTACGAATTTCCATAAACGTCCGCAATCTACCGATTATGTAATGTAGCGTCCGAAGATATTTTTAGATCTTTCTGAAAGTCTGGTACGGCCAAGCAATTAGATTAGCCTCTCCGTGGAAAGTAAAAGAATATGCATACTCGCACAGGTTAAAAATAAATAAGATTTCAAAACATCAGAATATAGGAATTAGGTGAGAGAAGAATTCTTTGCGTTATATCGATCGCGTGGTCTGACGATCCTTGGCGTAATTTCCGGAACACCTTCGAAGGGCTGAAAGCATCCCCTACAGGGGAATGAAAAATCGCCCGGATTTTCGCGTAATGCGCTTAAACCACGCATTTTTACGACTACGAGCCGATCGTCTGGTATGCGTCGCAGCCGACTTATGTAGGTGGAACGTGCCGGGGATGTTTCAGAGTACGGCGAGATTCCTGACGGGTGTACTGTCGCCGGGCATTAAGAACGCTACGAATCGGCCCCATAAACTGCAGCTCGTGTCTGCGCGTTAAGGCCACGACTTGTCTAAAAATCGGGGTTGCTTCTGGAAAGGGGAAGGTGGAGGCTCGAGAACCCTACTTCCGGTGCGCGCACGCCGCCATCGCCGGAAACGGGGATCTCGGACGTGAAGCGGTGCATATGATTCTTCGAAGAGGGAGAACGTGGAAAAGTTTCTGCCGGGACGAAAGATTTTATTTTTCCGCGTGACCGGTTGACAAAATGACACGTCCCTTGTCAATTGTTAGCCTGATAATTGACGTCATGACAGTACCGCGTAACGTAGGAATATCTCTATATTCATCTTCGTTCATGGGCATCGTGACACTTACCGTTTTGATAAGAAAACGATAAGCGGTACAGATTAGTAAAAACTTGACGTTTCTATAAAATAAAATATAAAATAACACTTTAAAATATACGGTAGGAAATCGCGAGTACTATGTGCAAGAGTTTTAGAGCGGAGAGATCGTTTAACTTTATCGTATATGTATAATTAGCGACATTCGTATTGCGATATTGAACACACGAGTTCTTCGTAATCTCAGACTCCGAAGAAACTAATTGCTAACAATTCTGATAATTTTTCAATAATTTATCAGGATTGCTTCTTTCTTCCGTAAATGGTCTCAATGGCTTACGAACGAGAGTGTATGTTTAGAATGTTTCGAAGTTCCAGGTAACAGGATCGTTTACAATTTTGATTTATTAAACGCATTTCCATACTCTGTATTTCTCAGTATCTTTTTCCTTAGTTTATCCAGATATATCTGTACATGTTATACCGATTAAAATATCATCGTTGCGTTGCATGTACCTTTGATTACGTGCACGACACAGAACGTTAAAAGGAGAAAGAATACAAAGAAAGAAGGGTAAAAAAAAAAGGAACAGTGATGAGAAATGCATCGCGACCCGGTGGCAGGGAGTTCCTTCCATTTCGACGTGTACTTTTCACCGCGTTTCTGTTCGTATAATTAGCATGACAATAATAGCCAGCCGGCTTTCTTAATCAAACTTTTTAAATAGGATCCTCCCTCCGTTTTTCACGGAAAGCCCGACCGTCGGTTTCTTAACGTCGAATTGCTAATCACCAGGCCACGTATATCGCTGCCTTATCCAGTCGTTTGCAGCGGCTGACGGATCTTCTCTCCGGCGACTGCAATTGAAAACTGGAAATTAATGTTAATTCCATGGACGTACAGAGACTCTGAATACCACGATCGAACGCTCCGGCAGATCGTAAAACGTTTCACCGAAGGAAACGACGACTCGATCGATTCCCTTTTCGCTGCGACCAACTTGAATCATTGTCCCGATATATAGGCCCAATAATAATTAGATATCGTTCTCGGAATTTAATCCGCTCCTCGTTACTGCTGTCCTCCTCGTACAAGTCGCGTCTAAAAATACAAATATGTTTCTATTTAGGATTGAAGAAGCAGAAGCAGTACGGTATTTATTGGCAACGTACGCTTCGCACGAGTCATAAACTATTTCAGCAGTCGATTATTCATTATGTTAATGAGCTAAAACATTTAGAAAGGCCACCTTCAGCATTAATTACATCTTCAAGATAATTATTCACAACTTTTTACTACGTATATGTTCGTAACGGATGACTCGTAACCTCTGCATACAGTTTTAGGTTGGTCTCAAATTTGATTAACATAATGTAGCGTTAGCGTATGAGTTAAGATAAGCGTCATATCGTAGATAGTTAATTATTTTAGCTTTATATTAGTTTTGCAGATGGTAGAAGATCGGCAGGCGATGATGGGCTTGTAGTCACGTGCAGTCCTTGCGAGACACGTAGACCTAAGCGAAAAACGATGTGCATGGATATTTACTTGCGCGACTACCTGCGTAAAGACAAGAGCGTCTCGATCAGCGAGTGCGAGCGAGCGTCTATTTTTACCTAGCAATAAAATAGTAGTTCCACCGTCCGTGATAGTCATCCGCTCTGTCATCCTCCCGTAATAATCATGGTAGTCGTGTCACACTACGTTATAGTGAAATTTAAGAACTGATTCAGTTATAACGAAGCTTCAAAATGTTACGTACTACGACGCACGGTTTAAAAAATTCCCGTAAATATCCGCGCGATTATATATATACATATACGCCCAATTTACATTTTCGATGCATCGACGATACTTTTTATCCCATTTATTAAGCAAGTGAATAACAATAACGGTTTATCGACCACGAAATGAAACTAGGATACGCATGAATCCCTCCAGCTCGTTAACTCCCCATATGAATAACAATAAACTTGGCCATCCATGGTCACAGTGATCGTCACGCTGTAACTCGATTATCATTCGATTCTCCATGGCTTTGCCCTGCTGGGAGCCGATCCGGTGAGCGCAAACGTTCCGACTCCGGTCCGCACACACCGCTTTTCCTCTTTTTCCTGCCTCTCGGCAACCCTCCCACCCCTCGAGTCGTCTGGCCAGGTCACGGGTGAAAGGCAACGAGGAGAGAGCAACCCTTTGCCCGTTTTCCCAATTCGATGGCAACGCGAAAGCGCGTTTTCGAGCGTTTCGCGGGGGTTGGATGGGGCTGGTCTGCTGGCTGGCAGGGGGGTCGTACGCGGAGAGAGCTCGTTTACGGTACAGCCCGTTTAGAAATCAATGTGCACGATACGCCAAGTACCATTCTCTTCAATGGCGGCCTCGTTGAAGGGAATTTCGTGCATGTGTACCTGCGGTGACTGTGTTTTTGACTTTTCGAATTTTTGACAGTTCCAGCGGAAGGACACACCGAAGAATCGGCTTCCCTTTTGCCTCCTATTTATCATTCGCTTGTGATACCGAGCTTTGTTCATCGATAATCATCGTGATATACGTACGAGTCTTTGATCGAATAAAGAAATCGATTGAAATATAAAGATCGAGTGCGGTCTGTTTCGTTCTTCTTCTCTTACGCGATAATTATTTGCATTGACGTAGGTTCAGCGACGTTCTTCATGGTCCTGTTGGAGAATAAGCACGTCTCTGTTGATCCAGCGGCCTCGTACGTCGTCGTTCTACCGAACCGACGATCTATCTTCGACGATGGTTCGCGACGAGGTCGTAAACAACGTCGATCTAGCGTGAAATTCATGCGTAAATTATAATATTCCTTTGAAAGTCGAACAACGGATTCGTGACACGGTAATCGTTACACTTTTAAATTTCCTACAAATGAACTGTCGATAAATAGTTTGTCGTGTATACTCTTAATCGCGAGAGTATTTCGTTACAACGAGCAGCGCGCAACAGCGCAACGTGTCAGTACAATCGCTAGATCTGGTAGCTTACGATAAGATAGCACGAACGAACGTCGGTTATCCGAAGTATTTTACAAGTGACCCAACAACCTCGCAACAGGCAGCGTTTCATCGGTAGCTGGGTATCGCTCGTGCATCCTTGAACGAGTCGATCGAATATTCGAGTCAGCGACTCGTGCTTTGTTCGACGAAGAGGAGCCACGTAAACCGGCCGAGGAACGGGAGAACGGAACGTGTCCGTGGAAACGGGAGGGAAAAAAAAGGAGATGGTGAAACGCGCGAGGGGGGAAAGACGCGGACAGGGGGTGGAGGAGGAGAGGAGAGGTAGAAGGCAGACGACGCGTCGTTACGCGACGGAATACCATTATCCGGATAATGGGCCGGCAATTAGCTCGGCGGCATGCATAAATCTTCGCGTGAAAGGACAGGATGCCCGGTATTTAAATAAATAAGTAGCCTCATTGTCCGGCCACGAGGCGTCATCGGGTCACGCTGGAAGCGTGAAGAAGGGAAAAAAAAAATGCTAATCAGTCCGAAAACTCCGCGAGGACTCACGCCGGGCATAGCGCGCGTATGCGTGAGCAACGGTGACTTTTCACCAGTGTGAGACGCACACATTACCAGAGGGAAGGTGAAAAGAAACCCTGGGAACAGGTAATTCGAGAGACACGAATGTGTCGACCGCGTTTAACGAGGACAAATTTCGTGTGGAATCGCCGAAACCGAGTCGTGGAAGGATCGTCGAACGTTCACGATATTACGGTGTTTCCCTGCTAGGAGCGGTTTGTATATGCATTTTTCTGTACACTGGATATGCATTATTAATGCAGCGTGAGCCCTCGAACGTCGCGTGACGAATCCCGTTGAAGTGGAATCCCGGGTCGCGCTGTCGGGCTTCGATTACTTTGGGGTGGCCGGAGAAAATCGGCGAGACGAGGGAAACGATCACGTCCGAGAATCACGATCATCCGTCTGAGAAATTCAAATCGTAATTGAAGGGCCGATAACGTTATTCTAAGACTCTCGTTTCATTTCGTAGACGATCGATTAATTTTTCTGCCAATTGTTCGGGAAGTATCTGCGTGAAAATACGCCAGGCGTCGGATCGCGAAGGTTAAATCGTATCTATCGGTAGAGAAAGAAGGACGATACTCGTATTCAAAAGTTTCGTACGTACGAAGATAGAAAAGTTTGTTACGGCGAATATCGATTGGCTATAAGTTTATAACGCGTTTGAAGAAGCAACACGACTTTCGTCCATTTGTAGTTTCTATTCTATCGGTTTGCTGAAATTATTCGTCGAGACGACCGCGATAGCTTCTTTCATTCGTAATTCTTCGTCTACCTTCGCGCGAAGGACTTTCGATTAGCATCGTCGACGGGAGGATGCGAAACGATAGCGAGCAGGTTCATCCGGTCAACGAGGTCGTCGGAAATAAAGACCGGGAACGGTATAACGCGCGGCAGAGAAGGCGTATAGGAGGAAGAGTGGAGGGTGAAAACGGGGAGAAAGAGAGAGGGAGAGAGAGAAAAAAAAGAGAGGAAGAGGAAAGTTAACCGCAGTGGATGCGTGGCTGCACATCGTCCACCCTTGTGGCCCGTCTCGATCCCTCCACGTGCACGGGTTCGACGCATCGCGACGCATCGAGGGTGAACGAGGCCGATGTGCAATCTATCGAAAGATATTCATGGGGCTGGCCGTTGGCCCCTGTGCTCACGTCCCCATCAGCCATAACCGTCGCGTCACGAATGTCTTATTGATTGCATCCAACCGAACGGAGACGAGGACTGGCAAAAACAGAGAATCGTAGAGCATCCACAGAGCGAGAGCAACAAAAAGAGAGAGACAGAGGGTGGAAAAGACGAGGAAGGGTGGAGAGGGAGAGGGCGGAAACGCAAGCAACCCCTCCAGCTTGATATAACGCGACAGGAAAATGGGGAGGGAAAGTTAGCCCGGAAGCGGCGAATATGCGTTTTGGATCACCGCCGGATGTTCACGGGGTTGTTGCAGTTATTGTTATCGTTGTTGTTGCTGTTACGCTCGCTGGAGATCCGTCACATTCCTGTACAATTTTCCGTGTCGAATCTCGCCCACCTTTTTAGAAGATAGGCCACTGTTACAACGAACGCGTAATCTGACGGATGAAACATCTCAGGGATGATGTACGCGCACCCCTTTCATAATTATTACGTAACAATATATTTTTTAAACTCTATCAACGTTATTCGTAGAAAGAAGAAGTTTACGTTTATTCCCTACGCAACATTGTCACAATGAGATTCGGGCTAGAGGATCGCCGGGACCAATACGATTCGCGATACATTACGTTCCTCTTGTTACTCATAGAAATAGCTCTTACCAATTCTCGAGTCGTTACGTCGCTATGGAATAGAAAATCACGATCGATTAATCGTTTCCTGGTTAATTCAAGTCAAAGGAAGAAAAGTTGGAGGTCGAGAAAGACGAGAGGAGACGACATCGTGGACGAAACCACGAGTTTACGGGTTAACGCAAATGAGAGGATTTGACGAACTCGAGCATGACGAGCATCACATAGAATACGACGGATCGGCGAGATGTCCGTGCACGAAATAACGCGGAAGACCAGACGAGAAGGGATGGAATATAGATCCAGATCGTCGCCGGCAGACGACGTCATGGGGTTAAAGCCATCTCTTGCGTCCACTCTTTTCCACCCTCATTTCCATCCAGTCGTTCCACGTCGCTTGACATCGACCACCCTTATTGGGAATCCGAATTCGGCATTTGCTTCTTTCATTTATCAGGATTGTCGAGCTTGACCGACGATCTCTCTCGACAATCCTCTAAATCGGTCCTTTTGCTCCATTTCTCTCCTTCTCGCTTACAAACATCGCCTCTTCTATCTCCTTTACTCCCTCTTTCCGCTCTTTCGAAATATCTCGACGTTCTATCCATCACGCCGGATTCACGCGGCAACGGGCTTAACGCGCACTCCTCAAGCGTTACTTTATAATTTATTTTCTCGCTACACTGCCACTCCATGTTTTCTGCTCTCTCCCCCCCCTCTCCCCCCCTCTCTCTCTTTCTCTCTATTATAAAAAAGAGACACGCTTCAGAGCGGGAAAACGTTTCGTCGGCTAGAAAACGCGGACGTCAACCGGTTGTTTCAACGGTTCTTCTAGCGAATTTGAGTTGCACAAAAACGCAGAGCCCGGACGAGTTGCCCTTTATCGGGAAAGGCTGCTGATCGTCGGTCCTGTACTCGTGGGCCGAAGAATGGAAGAAAAATAGGAGATTGTCGCGATTTTCCCGACCGTAAACTCGCTCGCCGCCGACGTACGACACTTATCTACCTGCCGCGTATTCGTACGTGCGTAATTTAATAGATGTGGTGACATCGGTCGGATTATCGGCGTACAGCCGCTTTTATGCGGACACCGTGGCCGTTGGCCGCAGAATGGTGTTAATACACCCTGACGTTTTCAGTCGACGTCCTTTGGCTGTTTCTTTTTTTTCCACCAGCTACGCGATAACGTTATCAGCTGCCACCGGGAAACGACGCGGTGAAAAAGGAACGAAACACGCCACGATTGATAACAAGCTGTTCTGGTGAATTTGATGGCCAATTTTCAATTTCCAAACTCCGTTTCTGCATGCATATAGAGATAAGATGCAGTTATCTGTATTCGAGCCACGTAAGCTTCGATATCTTCAAGCTTAAAATTCAATCGCCAACTTTACGTAGAACAATCGGATTTCATACACCACGTGGTTACAAAATGCTTCTGCGCATAGAATTATTTTTCAATGCAGCATCCTTCATCAGATTCTGCGTATCTCATTTCTATAGTGTGTTTTTGTACCCGCGTGAAAATAGTACTGAACGATATGAAATTTGATATAGCTACTTGAACCCAATTAATGGTACAAACGTTATAATAAATGCACGGTGTCTACTTTGACAGATGATAACGACAGAATGAGAAAATGACTTTAGGTTGAGCAATAAAAGGTATCGAAAACGAAGAGAAGACGACTCGAATGACAGAGTCCTTCCGCGAGTCATTTCCCTATTTATACCGTTATTTCTTATAGAACATTTGCTCTGATTCAAATAACCCTTGCCCTATCTTCTAGACATTCCAGAATCTTTGGCTGAGTCAATGATTACCTATCTCGTTATCTATTAACGATAACGTTAAATGACATGGCGAATCCTTATCGTCGAAGTGACGCATTGTCAAGAACGTTCCGATAAATCGAAAAACACACGACGTGGATCCGGCAAGGGAAATTCAGGAACCCCCTCGTCCGATATAGTTTTCTATATCGGTAACACGGCCAACTTATTGAATCAACGCTATTGTAGACGTACACCGTGGCCACACCATGCGACACGAGTAGTAGGACGACCGGTAAAGAGGCATGGGACCGTGACTACATGAGACGATCATGGCATTCAATGTACTCACGCCGCGGCTCATTGTGCCCCACTTGACTTTATTGTCGGGGCCCTTTTGTGCCATTTCGTCCTCTCTTCCTCGCTCTCTTTATCCCCATCATCGGAGTCGTCCTATTTTCCCCGAGTCGAGCGAGACAGAACGAGACTCCGACACCCGCGATTACTTTTACTCTCGGACACTGCTTTCTTTTGTCCGGTTAATTATCCCTGTTTCGTGCGCGTTAACTATCGGCCGAGATTTCTCAAACCGCCTTCGAATCTGGTGATACGGGGGATTGAACGTTCGATGAGGTGTAAAGGCAACACCTTGTGTGTTAGTCTTTGGCTATGTAGCTCGTGGCAGACTCGAGCGAAACGTTAAAGGTTTGGTGCATTTTTGGCAAAGGCCGGAGAAAATATATTTTTCGCGTTTTATAGAGAATAGAATTACTAGTAATTGTACTACGTAGGATGACGCGGGTATTGAGACAGCTAGTACTTGTTACATTTGTCGGGAAACTCGAACGTATTGTGCTTTAGTTAGAATGTTACGTTGTAACGCATACTGGATGCAAGGTTAATAATAAAAGAGCTAAAAAATAAATACAGCGGATAACATTTGGTTTGTATTAAATATCAGCAGATGTCTTAATATTTATGGTGATTATTCTTCTAATTATTCTTCGAGACAATTATTTTCTAAACTGTCCGTTCCAAATTCCTCGTTTTTATTACACGTGTCCATTTTCCAAGCGATTCACGGCGAAGCTCGGCAACCGACAGAAATTCCTGGCTCGTGAATGCATTAGTGATCTAAATAATTACAGGCGTATTTTGTAAAACATCGACTGCGTGCATTTCTACGGATACAGGCCGGCTGCTGCATTAACCCCGTGTCATGTAGCAGTTGTACCGTGTTCCTTGATTTTTTTCTACAGCGGGTTGCACGTGCGTCCGACAGGTATCTATCTATTCGGGTTTTTGTTCCGTGGCTCGCGTTTTCCATATTTCGCTTTCGTTGTCTTCTCGACCGGAGAAAAAAGCCTTGCCGCGTTGCGCGCTGCGTTCAATTTTTTATTTTACAATACGTGACGTTTTCGGTGCGGAATGAAAGGGTCGTGTCTGCCGTTGCCACAGTTCGAAAAAAAACCCAGCTTCGAATTTGTCTCATTGTCTTCTCTACATACCTATGTTCGTACCACAGCTGAATCAACGATCTCCAGCCTCGCACTTTTCTCGTTAATTTTCGCGATAACGGCCGGATCTATGTGCCCGTAAACGAAGGAACACACTAGCGCGAAAAAAATCGTCCACGAGGGGTGTGGTTCACCCTTGTCCATCAACGCGGTCACGAGTAGCCCCATAGGCGCGTCTTATAGCGCCTCATAGGGTGGAACTACCATGGGGCATAACCGCGTTGCTAATCCGGCGCATAGTTTATACGTCATTAAACCTCATACATCGAAGGGTAGTCGTCAGAGGTGGAAGGGTGGCACGCGAAGAATCCGCGGACGTCACGACGTATATTGCCGCCTACGGCAGTGCTGTGCGCCGCCTTTTCTATCAGAGGGTGAAGGGGGTGGTGGTTGTGGTGTTGCTAGCAGGGCAACGCACAACCCTCCAGGGAGAGCTGTCACGTCGAATCATCCCCCGGAGATATGACAGAGGCCTTCTACCGACGACGAGGGTGACGTCGATCGGCGGTCGACCCCGAAATCGAGATTAAATGTCCATCCACAGTCCCCTGCTCCGCGGCCGCCTACCGCCACTTTGCACACGAGCTCGCCGGCGATTTGTTACGTATTTTTCGGAAAATTTGTCGATACCACGAGCGATTTTTTAGAGGAACGGAGACTCCGCGAAGATAAATCCTCAGGTTCTCTTGCGGAGGAACCTTACCTGTACTATATAAAGAAATTCTTTAGGAAATTCATAATTATCGGTTCACAAACGACGTATCGAGAAATTAAAACTAAAACTTTACACAGAATTTACGCGTGCGATACGGTACGGTTGATATATTCCGAGAAAAAGTCATCCGTTTCAAGCGATTCTGTTTGAACGTAAAATTTCTGCTTGATAATGATCGGAACAAGGAAGAGAATCCACAGTAGAGAGAGAAAATTTCCTGTCTAATTTTCTAAAACCGTCACTAACAACACATGCTATTTATTACTGTATTATTTTTTATTCCGTGTAAGACAGTTTTAATCACTCGTTCTCCATCGAACGGTCGTTTCTTCGTTTCGCGTACAGAGGAAGACCGCTCTATGATTTTAGTCGAGGGGGTGGAAAGAAGGAAGACGGTATAGCGGGGGAGGGGGTGAAAGTATGGAGAGAGGTTGAGCGAGGAAGACCGTGCAAAGGGCATCATTCTAATTGCCCCGGACTTCCTTTCATCCCCTTTGTGCGACCCTCGGGTGCGCTTCCTCATCCACCCTCTCCCTCGACCTCCCTTCACCGTCCACGTCCCCCCCCCCTCCTCCCGTACCGACGGCTCTAAGTCATTTCTGCGATTAATTTTTCCTTCCAATTTGCACGCGGCAGTAATTAAGGGGCTGGGGGCGCAGTACATCATCCGGCGTTTCGCCGATGCTACGGTTAAGGGGGTTGGTTTCACTGTTCGCGGAGCAGACCGGCCTTCTTCGAAACAATGGCGGCTGTCTTGAGTGGTGAGATAGGATTTCGAGACTCGAAAATCCTCGTGTTATCCCGTTGGATAAATATAGCCTGCCCTGGAATTGTACCTCCGAATTTTCGACCCTCTTAACGACCACCAAATTGTTATAAATTGAAACTAATTGCTACGTCAAGCGCTTTTATATTTTCCTCGGAAATTTTGAAGCGTTCTATGTTTATCGCGATCTCAGCATCTCCAACGCGGTCCACGTCTTCTTCGTCCGAGGAGACAGAGTGATTTCGAGGGAAAATATCGCGAGACGCGTCGATTCGAAGTTGAGTCCTGAAACTCGCAGGATCTCCTATGGCAGCGGCGGCCCTTCGAGGTGTTTAATAACGATAATGCCCGAGATAGGGTGGTTTCGAGGGTGGCTAGGGGGTAGTACACCGGGTCGGGACTTGGTTCATTCACGAGCTCGCTCGTTCGTGCAGAGTTCTTCCCCGTGAATGCGCTGAATGCCTTGCTGCCGCTTTCTCTTTCTCCATCCCTGCCGCCGGGACCGGCTCGTTTTCCTCTTTTTTCAACGACTTTGTGCCACGGCGTGCATCCATCTCTCTGTAGCTTCCACCGTGTTTGCGTTTATGGGCTTATCGTTCCTCGGAGCGCTAAGAACCACCGGCGACCGGAAGTATTGTATGCCATTCTGGTAGGTTCCGGCGTCGAGGCCAGTCTTCGATGTGTCTTCGATAAAATAAAAGCAACTAAAATAAAAGCAAAATAAACACAAACCACGAAATCCGCGGAACATGTACGTGTAACGCGTACCTTCGTGGAGAAGGAAATCGAACGAGAAGCGAAAAAAAAAGGGGTAAATCACGCGGACGAGGATGCAAAAGCCACCCTTGACCTCCTCGTCGGTGAAAGACACGTTGGAGTGAAATGGAGCAGCCGAAAACCGTCCAAGCCTCGGCGAAATGAAAGCGTCGGGATCCATCACAATCAAGTGACGATCCCATCAGAATCGGGAAGCGAGTAGCCGCGAAACCGCGGTCTTGTAACGTGCGACTGATAGTGCAGGTTCCTGGTATAATCTGGCTACGTGTGCGTGTGGAAGCGGAGCCTCTGAGCCTTGTTGTTACGACTTTCGCAGTAACTAGAGGAGGGATGCCGCGTTTTACGATACACGACTGGTACACCGGATTTCAGCGTGCGAGCGAGCAAACGCAGGCAGAAAGGGAGAACACAGAGTTTCTCTGGCTGTTGGAAATCGACGAAGCGGTGTGTCGGCTAGCGGGGAGCTGGATTTTCCCCGTGTGTCTGTCGGTACGTCCGTCCGTTCGTTCGTTCGTTCGTTCGTTCGTTCGTCTGGCTGACTGGTTGGGTGGCTGGCTGGTTGGCTGGCTGAGTTTGCTGCCGTTGCATCGAAACATGTAAGTCCAGGAGGGCAATAATAGATCCCACAATGCCACGCGAGCTTTTCAGGGCCTCTCGTAGGTGGTGTGGGATGTAGGTGGAACGTCGGACGGGTTAGGAGGGGGTGGTTGCCGCTAGCGTGGCCTGCGAGAGGGGATGGAAACGAGGTAGCTCATCAACTAATGGCCCGGACCGGAAAACTACCTTCTCGTACGGACTCGTCTACGTTGCCCCGTGTGGTGCACGTGTGTGCATACGTCTGTGGATCCACGCGTTTTCTCCTTCTCTTTCTTTCTCTCTCTTTATCTCTCCTTGTCGCTTTTCGTTGATACTCTCTCCCTCGCGGAATCCTTTTTCTCGCTCGTACACACGCTCGTGTCATCCGTCCGTCTCTTGCGTCGCGGCGCTCGTCGCGACGACTAGATACAGTATGTTCGTCTTGCGCGACGTCTACCAATCTGGATTGCACACGTGCTACTTCATTTCGGATGTTTAGCGTTATTGCTGGATAAAGCGCCTCTAGCGATGTTCCACTTCCGCGGAGAGAGGCAAGTGGTTGAAACATTCGTGAAATCTCGTGTGGGACAGTAAGCATCCTCGTGTAGGTCTTCTTTGGCTCTTCGTGCTAATATAAATAATGGCCATTTCAGATGCACGGAACTGCGCAGGATTAACTGTACTCTTTATGGAGGTTTTGAACTGTCGTCTTCTCTCCGCTATCTTATTTTATGAAAATTCTTCGTAGGAAATTAAAACAGAGGTCCTCTTATGTTTCCCTCAAACTCAAGACATTTTCTGGCGATAGAAAGAAATAGGATTCGATCGGTTACGGACAATAGCGTATTTCGAAAACCCCAAGCTACATCGAATTGATCCAAGGTCCTGAAGCTTCAGCTGTAATGGATGCACCGCTGAAAAATACGTGTTCCGCGCTACGGCGCGATGGACGAGTGATAGAATAAGATTCAATGATCAGGGGTGATCCCACACAATGATCTAGCGCAGTGGATCGTGCCTGGCATAACTAGATCACGTCAAGATAAAGTCCAACGTAAATAGAGTTCGTTGTTTGCCAGGTCACGGGACAGGAGGCCGCATAAGAAAAAGGAGAAAACAAGGAGGGCCCGGATGAGAGGGTGGAACGGGCGAGAGAGGAGAGTCCTGATGGAAGGACGCGGCGCGTGAGAGTAGGACGATGTACGGACAGAATGGAGCTGATCAATATTCATGGCCCGCTTGTAGGGTGGTTCCGGGCAAGTCAGAGGATGGATTTATGCGAATCCTTCCTTCCGATTCACCCTGCAAGAACGAACCCTTTTTCTTTGGTATCGCGATTCCTTTGAGCCTTTGCGGAACGAGAGGTCCAGCTTCCGTCACGGTCATCCGACGTTTACGCTCTTTTGCTTCCTGTTGTTTTTTCATCGACGGATAATTACGTTAAATAGCAGCCTGTAAAGCGGCTGAAACATGCGTGAAACGTTTTTCTCGAATTTTTATCCCACGTAAAATTGAAACGAAAAGTCACGCGTAACGATAAGACTTTCTTCGTACATTGTCGAAGCTGAAGATATTTTTTAAACAGGTTAGGACAATATACATAAGTGGATCGAACACGACCGAAAGAACGTAGTAGGGCGAATATCATTCCGTATCGTTAAAGATCGCTGCGATCGTCGTACATGACGCGTAACGATCAGTCCAGCAGTCATCGCCGCGTCCATCGAGATCGTTCGAAGGGTGACTTTAACCCTTTCGCCGTGAAACTTTAAGCGAACGATCAGGGTTAGGGCCGAGGAGTTTTTAACGCTTCGAGAGTTGCCATGGCAACAATGGTAGGCCGTTATTAATCCCCGACGAGAGCGGCGAAGAATAGAGGAACGAAGGGAGAGAAGGAAAGAGGGCAGGAGACAGCAAGGGAGAAGATTCTCCCCAGTTCTCTCTTGTAGCTTCTGATCCTCTCGTTTTCTATCTCGCTTTCCACCACGTGAATTATTCCGTCTCCTTCCCGAGGTGTCGAAGACGAAGGAAGAAGAGAGAGGTGTCGACTGGAATTAGGAGAAGGCTCCGTCATTATAGTCTCATCATTCACTTTTCTTCTGCTTGTCTTCCTTCCTCTTCCTCTGCCGACTTAACCTTGGCACGATGCTTGCCTTCTCTTGACCGTATCTTTCCTTCGCCATTTTTTTCTCTTCTCCTCTTCATCCTCTTCTCCTTTTCCTCGGCTTCCAACCTATCATTGTTGCCGCTGTACAGCCATGGAATCTTTAACCGAGTTTCAACTTAGTCAATAGCGAATATTATAAGTTCTATCTGACAACGTCCGCTGTCGCGAAGAGCGTGAAGGAAACGCGAATAGTCGAGCCTCTGGTAAATTTCTACCTGTTCTAATCGCAAGTAGAAAGCATCCCGTCTCTTGAGGCTACGGCTACAGTGGATGGACGTTTTAATGAATGAAACATCGGAACGCCGAAATGCACTCGCGCGTAAGAATCTATGTACAGGGTGGCGTAGAAGAAGTTCACCGCTTTGTCTTTAATCTTGGACGAAACAACGTAGTTATATATATTTTCCAACGATAATTTGTTCAATTATTTCAATCACCTGAAACGTGATATCGGCTGAATGGTCATCCCTAGCTGCTTTACGAATGCATGCCTCTTCGATGATATTTTCCGTAACATTTATATAGTTGGCTTGTGTCACTTTCATTTCATTATCAACACCTGAATCGTGGAGCCAGTCGAAACAACGAAGCCTCCAACGCGATCTTCCGTTTCTCGATTTTCGTCTTGTTTCGAGCCACAGAATCTCCCTGAATCTCTCGCTTGTACCACGAATTTAGCACCACTGCGTATACTTGATCGTTCTCACGTACTCGTGTTCGTCACGCCACGCATTCGCTGTAACCATAGCCTAACGCGTGTCTAACGATAGAACAGAGAAGAAGCTGTCTCATTGAATCATGGCGCGGCTCGAAGCCGTGAAAAGTCAATTCGAAGGAGAGACTGGCTGGCATCGATCGGAAACGAGGCGCGGGAACACGTGTTCGCGGACACCCACGTGAAAAATTGCGATAACGTCCAACGGCAGGGAAAAGGAAGGGTGAGAAAGCGGCAGGATATCTCTTCAAATATTCACGACGGCGCGTACACGTCATCGTCGGTCCGCTGTATGGTCACACGTCCGTGCTCGCGTGTGCACGCAAGTTTCTCTTTGGTTTTTCGCGGTGTATCGCGTCGTTTCCTGTATCGATGCGTCGAGTTCCGCGTTCACGTGGAGGAGTTCATCGGAGACGAGCTTTGTTCGCCGCGCACACGCGCATGTGCGATAACGCGCATACGTTTGCACGCGTGTCAGTCGCGTTCTCTCCCTCTCTCTCTCTCTCTCTCTCTCTCCCTCGCGTTTCCTTCCCCTTGCTTTCAGGATTTTTCCACCGATTCGGCGGCGTATTTTTTTTACCTCTCGATTTTCCTCCACGACCGATCGACTCGCGTCCTCTCCGCGTGTTTCGTCAGCGCATAAAAGGTTATATACGAGCCGGTTGTCTTGCACACATCGCGCGGGGAACGCGCGTGTGGTCCGGGCGGGCGCGCGCTCGCACCGCACGGGAAGAAAAGAGAAAAAATTCGAAGTCGAAGGCTCCGTGGCTCGTTATTCATCGACGTTCGGCTCCGGCTGTCAGGAGGCATTATTTACGGGTTTCGCGGCACAGCGAACTATTAATTCGGCCCGATGCAGGTGGTAAATGCGCGCCGACGATCCAACCCGCGTTTCTCCACCGCGAAAATCGGTTTCGAGGTTCTGACTCGTTAAGAGGACGCTGTCCTATCGTAATAAAAAAAAAATCGAAGATTTTTGGCAATTATTCCTTACAGCGGAGTCAGTTGATCTTGACATATGCGTCGTAGAAATCATCCTGAGTAATCTTTGGAAGGTTTAAGCCATAGCTCATTGTTTGTTAACAAGTTGCTCGTTAACAAAGGAAGTTTGCAAAATATGACGCTTATTTTTAGTATCAGTGGATATGCAACGATTCGCGTAGAATATATAAATTTGCTTCGTTAGATAGAATACAGATTCCAAAGTCGGATCGATCGACCACGTAAATGGGAAAATACAAGTACTGTTTTTTAGATTTACGCAGTCAGATTAGCACCCGAATGATTTTGTTTAAGAATTTCGTCTATAAATCATCTAATTATTGCGTGTTTTATACGACTATCCGGACTGCCTGATTAACAAACAAGGTTAGTTAGTATAAAGTGAGTTTCAATAACGTCGACCTTGATGTATATCCGCAGCAATGTCCTCCCTTAGTAACCTTTAGAAGCTTTAGGCATCGATCGTTCCTCGCTGAGAAGTTGTCAAAGATGGAAATATAAGAAGCACGAATCTTATCCTTGGCGCGAGGGAGTAGATTTTCACTACTAGGTAGAACATAGAACACGAACCGGAAAACATCGTTTTCCAAATTTACGTATTTCGTCGATACTTAACGATTCTCTTTATAAATCATCGTGTTATCAATCATCGTGTTTCGCATGCTTACCAAAGTTACAATCCTGTTTAAAGATTCGATAGATGCTTGAAATGTAATTTATCTTCGAAAAGCAAAATCAACGTACAAGTATCCAATGAACGCGAAGAATTCACGAAGGTGGAAGAGAAAGCAGTAGTCGACTGTCGACATAAGGCTGTTGAGCGGACACAGACGGGATGCGCGAAGTTGCGAAAAGCAAAAACAGCGA
The DNA here is from genome assembly GCA_014737475.1 of Bombus confusus. Classification (NCBI taxonomy): domain Eukaryota; kingdom Metazoa; phylum Arthropoda; class Insecta; order Hymenoptera; family Apidae; genus Bombus; species Bombus confusus. Next base: position 5,402,390 of record JACXIV010000020.1, on the reverse strand, counting down.
AAGCACTTGAAAGAAATTATCGAGACAGCGGAGCTTCGAAATGAACGACACTGTCGGCTAATAAAAACGAAGTGTTCGATTCTATTAAACGTCGACTCGAGGGGTGGAAAAGGCCTGTACGTGGCGCTTCGGAATAGCTCGGGAAAAGAACGCGTCGACAGACAGTTTCTCCGCTCGTCCCCTCGATTGATTACTGTGCAAGCCGTCGATGGGTAGGAGAGTGGAGCGATTTTCGCAGGAAGTATCGGCCGGAAGGCGGGATACGCTTTGAAATGCGAAAGACGTATTCCACGATCATCGTGAGAGGAAAGGAGAACGATATTTCCTATTTCTCTCTTTCCATCGAGGCGGCAGCTCTCGCGGAGTAACGTTGATCTAATAACGGGACAAACGTCGCGCGAATCGCGTCCCGGACGGGATTTCATTTCCTCTGGCGTAGGATGAGCGGCCGTGAGCGGCGACGCCGGCTATACCGCGCGAACCAGAAGAGGGAAACAGGGAGGACAGAGAGGAAGGATCGATCCTTCTGCCGCGCAAACCCCGTCTTTCGATAGCGTCGCCTGCAGCTAGTTGTCGAACAAAGCGTCCCGCCGATTCGTGCAAGAATTCGCTCGACAGCCGCTTAGGCTGTGAAACGCGTGTTATGTAGCGACTGAGGGACGCGTCCTCCGGATTCACCGGGAAACTTTCGATTCTCTACGCTCGCCTACCTTGCCTGACACTTTGGGAAATTGCTTGGCGCGGTGGAATCGCTTCGGTTGCCGCGAACGTTCGATTAGCGAATTCTTTCGCGGTTTTGTGGAAGAGAGAAAGAGCCGGATGCTTCGATCCTCATCTCGAGAATCGAAACGCGTCTACAATTTGTATATCGTTGTATTTTTCGAGTAATTCACGAAGAAGTTCGTAAACCGTCGATAATTATCGGTCTGTGAACGAGCAGAGGTTTAAGTAAACGTATCGTTAATTTAGAAGAGTAAGAATGAGAAACAAGGACGAGAATGATCGATTATTCGAGTATCGGTTTTCTTATCAAATTTTTATTTCGGAGAATCCAAAACGATTCCACGATATTTTCAGAAAAATATAGAAACTTCTTAAAACTTGCCGACAGATGTTAAACATTCCACTGCGTTTCTTCAGCTGGAGAATCAGTCTTCAAATTAATTTCTAACAATTTCCCTGAGGGAATTATTCCAGTGGAATTCCGTTAGGAAAAAATGCCAAGGACTAGTCGAAATGGTGGTCGAAGGATAAGAGGATGTAATCGCGAGAATAACGCATTAGGACTCGCGACTGGCGGGATGCAGCGGCTGGGTTTCACGGATGAACGAGGGCGCCGGGCGTCGCACCGCCGGAAGTGCGTCTAATGCATCCGTCTGGGGTCACGCGTCATCTCGCTTCCGGCACGGCCATTACCTTCGGTAAAACGTTTCGCAGAGGGGAATCACCACTTGTGCCACCTCTTCTAGGGTTTCTCCTCGCCGATGATTCAGGGTCTCCGACTTATTTCCTTAACCATACTAACTTTTTAACATTACGTATAATTTCAACCGTCCAGAGACCTATCTGAGTGCACAAATAGAAAATAAGAAGAAAGAATATGGCATAGAAGGAAAGCAAATTAGAAAACTTGATCGATCGATCGATCGTTATTGGCTGATTCGAGGAAGAAAGAAGATGTCGCGAAGTTGTTGGAGATGAGACGGAGAGTCGAGGAAGAAGCAAAGACCTCGAGTTACTCGAGCGAGTGGGACTCCATGGGATCAGAGAGCGTAGAATGGTGGCCGTGTCGAAAAAAGATCCACTTGAAGGAACGAGCCAATGGGACAAGAGCCCCTTTACCTTACGAGATTGGTCGGAGCATTGTTTTAAGGGAGGCCCGACGCATGCGTGATCCCATGCGTGGGAGGACCGACCACAGTCCACGACCCACGCTGCCAGATGATACTCTCGACCATGACAAGATCCCACCGACATTCTCTGGGACCGTCGCTGCTCGCTTTGGGTCTTATCAGCCATCTACTTGCTTCTGCATCGAGTAATTTGCGAATTCGAATCTCTCGAAACTGATATTCAGCGGCCTAGATTCGTTGGAAATTCCTCTTTGACGACTGTGGTTGGTGTTTTAACATTTTTTCAAATATTCACCGGCCGATGAGTAAATTCGAATCTTTTCAAATATAAATCGTTGTTTTCGTTGAATGGAGCAACCTTATGTCGATGTGTACTTTTCTTTGAAATTTTTACGGTTCTGCCAGAGCGAACGTGAAATTGGTGTAATTCCAACACCTGTTGTGTTGTCACGAGCGCGTCGTTGTTACGTATGCTGCCATAACCGCCAACGTTCGTAACGATTCTCTACTCATTCTTGTTGTCACGAGCAATTGAGACGCAAGTGACGATTGAGATACATTATCAATTAAAACCGTACGAAGCATTCCTTCCTAATACATTCGTTCAGAAATTTTTGTACAAATTGATCAGTTATTTTGTTTAATACATATGGTCGTATTTCATCATCGACCTTAATAATCGTTTATCGAACAATCGCTCTATTATTTTCGTTAATTTCCTATTTCTATTACACAGAGCTTCGTTCACGGACCTCGACGAAACCTACGCTTCTGAATATCGGCTAATTTAATCGTAAAAATGAAAATGAGAGTTCGACGAAAAAGACTTTGATTCTCGGGGAAGATTAAATAGATAATTAATGGAAGTCAGAGTTCCAAGAAAAACGAAGAAAAACGACTTGAGATTTTATCCCGGAAACGATTGACCACTCTAAGCTTCTCAAGCAATTTCGAACTAAAACTTCTCGGCCCTTAAGCCCTCGTTTCTCCGTAACGAGACTAATTAGCACCAGCAATCCTATCGCAGCTGGAAAAATCAGCAGTCGATCAGCAGCGTCAAGGAAGATGGCCAACCACCGTAGAGACCAGGCTCTTAATCCCGTCCGGTCGATCGTTCTTACGCTACCAGGAACTATTTTCCTGGCGTAAGCTGACGAGAAGCCTGTCAGCATGTAAATCGATAATCTTACCCGGTTTTTCGGAGCTTAACACATCCGTTGTTGCTTATTAGCGAAATCTCCTGGCGCGAGACAAAGATGAAAGAAATGTCGGTGAAAAAGGGGCATGCGACGTAGACGGGAGAAACAGAGAGAAGTAGAGGGTGGATCGGCGCAGAAAGAAAGCTTCGGTCTTGCAGAGGGAAAAAGGTAAAGAAGAGAGAGCACCTGCCTTCAAAAAGGCCGCCGACTCGATCCGTGCCGCCATTGTTATCCATGGTGCACCATACCGCGAAACAAATACACCCATACAACGGCAACCAGCATAACCGCGGAGAGAAAATCAGAGAGCTGAAGTGGCAACGTGGTCGGTCAGATTAGCACTGCTTAACTACCACCTTTTGCAAGCTCGCGTCGACTCGCTGCTCGCTAACTGTGTGCCCTGCACGGACGCAGGTTTCAGATTTTTCTGCGATTTCCACCTTTTTCTTCCATTCCTCCATTTACGTACGCCGGCTCGTTGTTCCGTTCCTGGTAAATAAGTCGCTTCTTTTCCCCTGTACAGGCCCTTTCACGGTGGCATTGCTCGTCGTAGACGACGCGCAGCATTGTATTTCTGTTTGCACGTGGTAGACATTGGCAGCAGGCGTTTAAGAACGGGTTAACCGGTGGATTAATCAACGATCGGGAATTATTTTCTTGTAAAAGATCGAAGGAGGTTGGAGGGCAGAAAGAGGGTGGCTTCGTGGATGGGTTAACGGGATTAAGCGGCACGCATGAAAATCATCCAAGGCGTTTATTGTTCCGTTGTAAATAATGGTCGCGGCCCCTGGTACACAATGGCGGAGACCGAACCCGCGAAGATTAAGCGGCATTTTCGCGTGCGGGGGCGAGACTGCTCGAGCAGGAAATAACCAACGAGAAAGAACGAAGGAAGCTGGAAAGTAAGGGGTGGAGGGGGCTCCGCTTGGCGTTTGTTTAAATTCGAGCGACTTCCGTGGCCTGAATGAGCCCGACTTTTATGCATTATGCGTTGGCCCGCACGAAAAATCCACGTGGTGACACGGAAACGCCGGGGGTGGAAAGAGGGCGAAGAAAAAGGGAAAGAATGGCGGAGAACAGAGGAGCGCAAGGAAAGAGAAATTTGGAGAGAGTGCCCAGTCGCTCTTACGATGAACGATAAAAGATTTCACTCGGCTTGCTACCCGCTCCCGGCTGCCGTGGATGGCTGGGCTCCGGTTCTGGCGAAATTTCGTCGAGAGTGGTCTCCCCGGGTGAGCGGGAGGGGCGGAGGGCAGGTGAAAAACGCGCGGAGGCAAAAAAAGGGGGTAAAAAAGGAAGAAAGGCAAAAAAAAAAAGGAAGGAAAAATATATAGCCGGGCGCAGACACACGACGCCGTATAGGTACTTAAAAAACAAACACCCACACAGAGGCAGCGCGGACGGAGAAAAAAATCGAGCCGGAGCCATTCAACGGCGAACGAAACAACAATTCGGTCGTCCAATTAATCGCGAACAACGTGCGCCGAGAAGAGAAACGCGCGATTCGAGAAATCGAATGGGCCACGCCGAGCCGCCAATTTTTTTCCTCCCGCTGAATGGACCAATCTACAAGGATCCTGGACGAAATCTGGGCTGATTTTTTCTCGCCACCCTCCAATTCCTTAACCCTGGCTGCGCCGAAATTCTCTTCGTTGCATCTGTGTTGGCGCACAGCAGCGTTCCAGAAGCTAGAGAAATCTCGAGCTTTTTAACTCGTCGCCGAGATTAACAACCCCCTATATCGAGTATATGCGGAGAGCCGGAGAGAGAAAGAGGGCCAAGGAACCATTGAGGAACCTTCGCCGTCGAATTCTTCGACTCTTAGTCGACTTCCTTTCCCTCCGGCGCGCAGCTATCGCGCTGCTCTTTTTATCATTCACCACGATATTTCCACGGCGTGTTCTCGTGGAGGATCCCGAGGAGAGGGTGGCGGAAAGATAGACGAGGACGGGACATTAATAAGCGTAATATATTAGGGAGTCCTTTGTGAGATGCGAGCGTCTTTCAGCGGCGCGTCAAGCCGAATCCTGGCGGGCCGAGTATCACGATGAAAGGAGAGACAGAGGGAGAACCCTCTTCGCCCCTCGAAGGATAGACGAAGAACGACAGTTTGATGATGAAGAATGAGAGGAGGAACGAAGGAGTAGGAGAGGGAGAGAGAGCGTAGGAGAAGGAGAAAGCTGATCCGCGGTGTGCAAGTTATGTATGCGCGCGAAGAGCCCAACGGGATTCAAAACCACCCAGCATCCGGCCTCGAGACAAATGTGTTCCACGGCGCGAGACAAAACGCGTGACGACTCGTCGTCATTCGTTAAGCCGTTTTCAGGCTCGAACGGCGACAGAAGTAGGGGAAGGGAAGGCTATGTTCGAAACCAATGAAATCTCCGGTGAAAGACACCTCCTTCTGCATTCCTTCTTCGGGGCCGCGTCATTACTCAAGAGGAATACGTGTCGCGAAGGACATTCCTCGCGGCCCTTTCAGAAACCTGTCGAAGGGGATTTCAGCCGGAGACGCGAGCATCCGCGTGGGCAGAATACATTTCGAAGGATGCTAGCTCGACCGACCGGCCACTGTCGTTATTGCTTCCCAACGTAACGCCACCATTTTCATAATATTTCACCAAGCTTCCAGCCAATATAGCGGAATCTTTCCAACAGAATGTACTGAGAGATACTTTTAAAATTTGCTTCTAATAGGTCCGATATACGTATTGAAATGTATAATAAGTAGGTCAGAAGTAATGGAAATAAGGATTGTTATTGTCGATATTGTCCCTCGTTAGATCCTGCAGAAAGGAGAAAATAGTCCCCCCGATATATTTAATTCTTGTTGAATGGATTTTAATTTTCCGTGACAAAATGCACGTTGTATTATAGAGTTGCCGTGAGCGTTATTCGTAATTAATCCTACCATATCACGAAGTCGCAAAAATTGTAATACGTTTCTTTGATATGATATTTTTCATAATGTATATATAATCGTAAGTATCTTTGTAACAATTACATAATGAATATTCTGTCGCGAAAAAATTGGAATACGTTGAACAAAAAAGAATAAAACGAAAGCTACGATATTCTGCCGCTTCCCTGGAAAAATACAAAACACCTGCACGGCTCATTTTTATTGTCAATCGTTCGATTGTTCAACAGTTTCGATACCCATTGGTATGCAATACCGAAACCTGTTGAAATTTCGACAAATTAAAATCTTTTCACATACTATCAACGATTAATATCGACGGTTCTCCAAAGTTGAAAAGCTGGTCGTTTCTGTAACGCAGTAACGTTTCTGCAGCAAGAACGACGAGGATGCAAAGGGTGCGGAGGCGATGGTTCGGAGGTGGTTGACGGGGCTGACGGCAGGGCCATCCTCGAATAACGCGAAGCGTAACACGTGGGCGCAGAGTGCCCGGAGAGAAGATAAACGGATTACGGCCGCTTTGTGTCAACGTGATCCGCTTCCCGTGCACCCGAATCCCAGCACCGTGCTCGCCGTCCGTTCGTTCTCAATGGGATATTACGCGCTCCAATGCTGGTAACACTGTTCGGTCTGCAGGATGTCGCTTCGACTGATAACCAATTTTCATTACTGTTAATTTAGGGGCCTGCAAGTTGCCGCCGTGAACGCCCGTTCGCTCGCGGTCTCTTCTTAACTTTGTCGCTGGGAGAATTCCTTCGGCAGGACTGACAGCTTGTGATCTTTCAATGGACCTTTCAGTTCTGGTCATAAATTAATCGGATATTTCAATCGCTGAGATTCGTGCGAATATATCGATTTCTCATAGATTTGAGAGGCAGAAGATGCGAATGTTTACGCATTTGCGTCGAGTGCAAGTGTGAAGAAACGAACAGTCATGAGCGTATGTATAAGAATACATGGAATATTCAGACATATATATCGTGGAATTTGATATGTGAGATAGTTTTACCGAAATTCAGCCTCTGTATCAGGAATATTTTTCAAATTCGTGTAAATCTGCGTAACCGTGTGAGTACGATCAAGAAGCTGGAAGTAATAAAGCGTAGGCGTAGACTGCTGCGAGAGATTCAATTGAATCTTCTCGCACAGGCTACGACAAGAAACGACGAAAGTTAACTTCGAAAACCTCTCTATCCGCGTAACTCTTCTATTTTTACTGCTCTTGTCTCCCCCTGTACCGCGGAAAATAAGAATCGTCCACGATGGTAGTTATCGAAGTACTTGCGCGGCTATTTCCACGGTCAGCTCGTTGATCCAGCAGCGTAAAGCATATAGCGAGAGCTGCGCAGAATGTCGCACGACATCCGGACGATCAACTGAATCGTCGTTCTGTCACGCGACAAGGTGACCCAGTCAAGCCGCTGGATGACAGGGAGACGAGGCCATTGTGCGACTCAGGATCGGTAATAATCGGCGTCTAACAGTCTCTCTCGCTAAAGATCAGATCGAGCAAAGACAGGTAGAGGGAGTCGCTGCTGGAAGGAGCGACTTGGAGGGAGACCCTTGATGTAGATCCATCGCATTCCCTTCTCCGAGGATATCTCCTCATTGTACTCGCCCCTTAATCAACAGCTCCGTGCAGTCCTCCGTGGCTGTTCGATGCTTATTGATATAGCTCACCCACGCCTACAACCGTCTCTCGGAGCCACGCATGAATCTGCGCACGCGGAAATTTGCTACGTGTCCTGGATTTAGCTTTTCTCGCTCGTTGCCGAGCTATTATCGAATGAAGAGCGATATAAACGCAACGACGAAATAATCTTCGTTATCGGATCGTAGTTGGGCGGTTGTTCGACCTGTAGATCCGTAACTGTATGAAAACTTGTAGGTTATTATGAGAAATCAGTAAAATGTTACCTCTTGGCTGCATAATTAGCAAGAGAGTGGCGAGCTGGATAAGTTGGAATAATAATTTTCCACGATACCATTCAGAGATATAACGTAAAATTCTTTTTTTGGTCGCAAGAAATCGTTTCTCACTTGTGGATTCTAGCGCCAACTTCTGCAATTCTCTAATTGTAACATCTATTGTAACATCATGTGTTTTTTCATGTGTTTAACTCTTCGTACCACTGTATTCTTCTCTGCGCGATCCAATAGATTGGTAAAACACGTGCGAAGCAGCCGCGCAACAAGCTACCATGTAACAAAACTTGTCCGCATCGGGCCCTAGCGATAAATCCTCCCATTTTCAATCAATTTCCCTTCCTTTCACGTAGAAAAAGCAAACGCAATTTCACATTTAAACACAGAGTTTAACAATACACGTCACGATACGGAGGCCATCGGCGCTTAGACGTATTATAATTTTATCTTGAAATATTCTGCGGCGATTGCGAGATGAATGCGATATCGCGTGATGTGAAAATTTAATATTCGATAAGCAATATTTGTTTCGTTATTAATACGCGTCGAGTATAACCAGGCATACGATCGCGCGGCGCACATAGACCTGTGGGTTGAATGGGCGTTTCGTGCGCCCACCGTGAGGTATTTGCATGACAACGGGGATGCGCGTATGCATCCCTGTCCTCGGTACTCGCTAATTAGCCGGTACCACATACCGGCGCGGATTAACGAGAATATTGCATTTTTAATAGAGTTCACCCCCTCCCCCCCCCGCGGTGTGCCGCGGCCAGATGATGATGGCAGAGAAGAAGGGCGAGGGGTAGCAGAGCAGAGATTTCAACGACCACCACGGTGCAGGGATCGTTGCTTCTGAAGCATCAAACACTTTGATGTCCTTCTTTGTAGGGTTTGCGAAGTATCTGTTAATAGTTCGCCGAAATAGATCGGACAGATGTTTGGAATTTTTATTACGAGACTCGTGTTTCCTTCTTATTTATGTTTTCAAGACTCGCTATTTTATTTTTACGTTTATATTTCCCAAGCGAAACAACTGACGTGCGAAAAGTTCGTTCTGCTCCAAATAGTCAAAGAAGCGATAGAAAATTAAAAAATTGCTCGCGAAAGCTTTAGCGGAGACGTTTAAACCTGCTAAAACTGGCATGAATTGATGTGAGAAACGTATAAAGCGTTCCAGAGTCGTTTGAGTGTTCGCAAGAAAATCGTACGGTGTATTCGCTTCTTACGAGTGAAACAGCGTCGATTCGCGAATGGTTCGACCGTGTTTTCTTCTTTCTTTTTTTTCTCTCTCTCTCTTTTTTTTCAAGGAATCGTAGCGATTGATGTAGGAAATCGGAAGAGCTACACACCGACCGAATGTACAATTTTTCCGTGGGTGAGGGGGATCGATTTAGAGGCTCAAAGAAAATCCCGCGTGCATCCCCGGGGTCCAGGCCGGTAGTCGGTTGGTTCTCTGCTTGCTCGTCCGCTCGACTAGCTCCGCTGATTGCTGCTGCATCTTTGATGACCTCGTCCAGACAGAGAAGAGGGTGAGGATCGGGGCCACCCCTGCACGGAATGCTGTGCAAAGAGTGAAATGTTGAGATTGATATTTTAACAGACGGATTACGTAAGAAGGGCCCGCGCGCACGGGGGGTGGGAAACTCGAGTGGTTTGCCTGCGCGAATAGAACGCACTGAGGAAAGTGGATCTCGGCTGGCCACCCGTTGATGAATGTTTCATGGGACCCTGACACGATATTTAACAGATCATTCTCCGAAGGACATCGTAACCTTGCGAATTTCCCTCCCTGTTACTCATCAACGATCTCTCTTTAGTTTCAAGAACGCTGCCATTAACTTTGCAATTCTCTTTTCGTTCACAGATTACCGTACCCTTGGTCGTGATCGCGAAATGCCGCTTCTGGTGAGTGATAATTTACAGAATATGCCATTTTTTGATAATAGCAAGATCGACGAGAATTTGACCCGCTCGTTCGTAAGTATTGAGACACCGAGGTTCTTTAAATTCGAGCAAAGCGAGCCTCGCGCTTTCGGAATGCTTCGGGAGCGCGCAGGAATCAGCCTTCTCGGCGATCGTATTCACCTTATTAAGACACGAAGAATTACCAGGAAATTATTAAATTCGATAAGAACTGTTATCTCGTTGGAGACCTCGAACTCTAAGAAAATTCATCTTAAAATTCTGGTATCTTCGAAAACTCTCGTTGAAAATGAATCCAATTGAAGAAAATTCTTATTAATTTCGAATTAATGGTACGATTAGCAGATTCGATATGCGTAGGTACAGTTGAAAAAACAGCTTGAAATTTTCGGACGGTAGTGTCTGCGCATCTGTGTCCAAGACAACGCTTGATTACTGCTGCAATCAATTTTCGCATTCGCATTACGTTCGTTATTTTTTGTTGCATAGATTTTCCACAATTTCCTGTTCAATAGGACGCGAATTTTTTCCGTAACTTTTACATCGAGAATCGCAGCGGTCAACACGCAATTGTCCGTTCATTATTTTCCTATAACCGTTGCATGTAGTTTGAACAGGCTTTTGTCGAGTATTCGAAAATTTCCAAAAGTCTGATCGATCGATTTGCTAAATTTCGTTAATAGTCGCGTTTTATACGAGACGAGCGAATATCCTAGTACTTAGATACGCATTAACGAAGCTGTACTTACCCTTTCGAGATCAGAATCACGCGAGTTAACGACAATTGATCCAACTTTCGCCTCTCGACTCGGAAATATTCTCACAAATATCATTCGTATCGAATGAGCCGTTGCAAATATCGCAGCGCAATCATGGAAAATCACCGCTTGATGAGTTGCTGACCCATCAGACACCTGCACGCGATCGAAGGTGTAGGTCTTCCGGCGGCGAAATCAAAGCGAGCCTCCGCCTCGCAGCAGCCAACCTTGCTCGTCCGTGATCCTCATCGGTTTCTAGCTCTATATATAGAGAGAAGGAACGCGTACGAGCTGGCTATCAGCCGGCGAGCGGTTATTAATCGATTCGTTGGCCGAATGGTCCGCGGTACTTTGACCTTGGTAGGCAAGCCTTAAAAACCGGCGAGATGTAAATCGTGTACGTAGGTGACCATTACCGTGAGGGAGAACCGCGGCCATTAATCATCGACTATTTAATTTACGCGCGGTACACCCGCGCCCAAACCGTCCAAAACTCGATCGAGCTCGAAAATGTCGATTTAATCTTCCCGCCTTCTGTTCCCCGCCGTCTTTCAACCTTCGAAACTCACTCGGCCGCGTTTCGACCTTCTTCGTGCAGTGTTTTGCCGCTCTCAAGACAAATTGTCGTTACGAGTACGCTTGGGAATCTGTTTTCTTCCGTATTTTTTTTCTTTTTTTTTTTTACGATGTCCGATTATGTAAAATACATCTTGGTCTTCTTCGGCAAAACTTTGCTCTCGCCGGAAAATTTACATTACGTTTCTTAAGCGAATTTTCAATGTACGCTTTAATAAAATAGGACTGTGGTGAAATATTCAAAACAACATATAATTTAGTTTTTCGTTGCGTAATCGCGACATCCATTTATGTCTACTTAAACGCTATCCCACATCTTTCAAGGAATCTTTTTTTCTTTCAACGAGTGAACAACATTCAACGTCGAAGCGCCTACCTAGCTTTTTTCTCATTTCTACGTAGAAAGATATATCGTCCAAATATACAGATATCTTCAAAGGCAATTACCAGTAGCATTCTTCAACAAAATTTTCATCGCTCATCTACTATACTATTTTCATTCGCGTTAAAAAATCTACGTACGCGGTCGATTGAATAGCGTTCCGTGTAAGTGTACTAATTACAGTAACGCCATTGTATTCCTTGTAATAGCACCAATTATGTCACTTCGGCTTCCAAATATCGTCACGCAACATTCCTGCCTCATCTTCTTGCGTTTTAGTTTGATACGTTAAAAACTTCACAAAGGGCGGATCGGGTTTACGAACGAACCGTGGATCACAGACGGCGGTTCAATTAACCGGCATCGAGATCGTTCCGCGTCCTTAAAGCGAAAGACGCGAGAGGAAAGCGTGGGCGAGTTGGAGCGCGAGCAAACGCGCTGCGTTATTAATAACCGATAATTTGATACGTTCCCAACCATCCAGCGTTGCTCCAGCGCGCTCTCGATTCTCCTTCTCGTGCCTCGATACTCCTCCGCGCGTACATATGTATCAAGCATACCTCCGACGATCGATCCGACCTGTAGACGGGGCTCGTCTATAGGTATTGATCTAGCGACGACTCGAATGAAACGATGCCACTGATCCGTTTTTGCCCGCGATGACGTATTCCTTGGGACAGGGATATATTTATTTGCAGCGCAGTGTGCAGTTTCTCCCGAGATCGACTTCTTATTTCATCGAACCTTCCATTGCCAAAGATTTCCCCGATGAGTCGATGTGTATCGAAGAATCACCTTGATCTCGCGATCGGTTGGTTATTTTTCTTGTTTCTCTTTGTCTTGTTTTCTTTTCTTTTCTTTTCTTTTCTTTTCTTTTCTTTCTCTCTCTCTCTCTTTTTTTAATTATGCTTGGTAATTTGAAATGGCAGGAAATTAAGGAGAGAGAGAGAGAGAGAGAGAGAGGGAGAGAGAGAGAGAATGTGTATTTTGTTCGCTAGATCGTAGCGAGGACGCGTTTCACGGTGACATCGCGGATGGTGTAAAATCGCTGGAGACTCGCCTTAAATATTGTAGCATCTCATTAAAAACGGCCGCTTCGACGCGTCGTCGAATAATGACGCTATTCCCCGCGGTGAATTCGCGCTAGCGACGGCTTGCCTTTCGTCAATAAGCCGTCGCTCAAAGAACCGTGTTGAACAATATTATTATTAAACAACGGCGAGGTTTCGGATCGGCCGGGGGAAATTACTTACAATGATTCATCGTGCGATTTTTTTTCTATTTGGCCGCTAGAATGCATAGGAGGAAGTAAGGAAGATCTGTGGAGACCATCTACGTGACTTTTTAAACTAGAAAACTCGCCGTTGAATTGAGAAACGACGCAATTTTTTCGCAGTCGTTTGCGTAAGGGCGCAAAGCTTGTTTGCTTTGAAGAGAATCAGCTTCTCTCAAGGAAATGTGTGTTTTTGCATAATGGGAGTTCAAGTTTGTTAAACCTACTGGAGCTCGTTTTATTGTACTAATTATAACGTCGTCCAAATAAATACGCTTTACATAGGTGCAAGACATTTTGATCATTCGTTTGCCATTAATTCGCGTATTTTAGTAACATTATATACTTTACTGTTAATATAAATCGACTGAATCGTCCAGCTCCTTGTAATTATAAATAGCGACGTACATCGATCGATCTATTTCCTTTTGGGCACGAATATTAAGATATCTATCGCGTGATCAGAATTTCGACTTTGAATTTTCCGAATATATGGAGGATTACGGTTAAAAGTAGAATGGGAATGGAATAGAATGGGCAAAGGAGTATCTGCGCGGAGATTCGACGACGTAATATTTCGCGGAGGTGGATTTACATCGAGCCAAAGTCCCAGCGTGGGCGAAATCTAGACGCGTCGGCAATCAGAAACACATTATCGGACGAGAGCGGCTCGGTAATACGTCCCGCTGCGCTCGAAAATATGCTCCGCTCCGCTTTGCCCGACGCGTTCACCGAACGAAAAAGAAAGGAAAGAAGGAAAATGAAATGGGACAGAGTGATCTTTGCTATCGACGTCGCAGGAAACGTGAACGCAGCGTCGAGAACTCCTGAGCCGTCGACAGAAACGGATTTATCATTACCTCGAGGAATTTTCAAATTCTTCTAGTCTTCGCTTTCCTCTTACTTGCAACCTATTCAAGTTAGACTGATTGCAGAAAATGCAGTGGACGTGTGTCGTTTTGATAAATATATCGCGGCAATTACATACGAGGACTGCGCGATACATCACGTTTCCTACTGTTTCCAGAGAAGATTTTCAAATTCAATCAGGCTGTCGATATTACCAAAATGATCTACATATAACGATTGTCAGCAATGTACGCATAGAAGTTTGTAAACCAAACGTTTTCTATAGTAAGTGCCCGAATACCTTTAGGAGCCAGTGTATGCTATACGTGCATTTTTATGAGTACGAATATATTATTTCGGTCGTTAGATGTTTCATTCGTCGGAAAGACAGCTCGTCGCTGAGCATAGTTTAAGGCAGACGGTACTGTAACTTCGAGGCATCGCACCATCGAATTGAAAGTCTATTAAAAGGATGAACGGAAGAGAATTCGCGAGAGCGGGAGAGAATGAACGATGAGCGGGCGCCAAGCGCGTCGCGATAGACCGCGGCAGCGTCTGCTTGTCGGCGTTTCATCAGAAAATGGCGTTGTGAGACGCGTATCAAGTGCTATTCTTCGTCAGTTTCAAGATGAATCCGCGGATTCGCTGCCACAGGCGGCCACGACAAATCCATGCTTCCTCGATGCTCGGAACGGCTTCCCTGGTCGATCGATCCCCATTCGCGTTGTAGAGGGACGACCGAAATATCATCGAACGCCAGCCACGGGATGCCTTTCGAAGAATACTATGGAAAAAATGCCGTGAAACGGCCGTGTCTCCGTAGAATTCATTTTAATCATCTCCACCTTTTTCCTTCGCCGGGAGACTCACCTTCCGGCCACAGAGGAGAACTTTCCCCCTCTCTCCCTCTCTCTCTATACTCCGCTTTCTCTCTGTCTCTCTCTCTCTTCTAACACCCTCTTCCATATCTCCGTCTCTCCTTCTCTCATTTTTCCTCCCCTTTCTTCTTTTTTAATTTTCCAGCCTCTCTCTGTCCGCCAGTAATCACGGCACTATTACACCGAAACGTTTTTGATGAATTCGTCAACGAACCAGTTCGTTTCTCGGTCTCTCGCTTCTTCTCCATTCTCTTGCCGCTGGTATATCTCTCTTTTCTCGAGCGGAGCGCCTCCGGGCTGTGTGACCAGGAGATCTTACGAGCCTGCGGCCGTAAGGAAGCCTCTCGTTCGCCGGCGGCGTCGAGAAAGAGCAAGATCGGGAACAAAAAGCGGAAGGAACGAACAGTTGGGAGAAGAAGGAGAGTCGAGCCAGCTATCCAATCATCCAGCCAGCCAACGAGGAGGGCGGCGATCGTCCGAATAATATTTCGACGTGCGGTGATACTGTGCGGGGGTTGGTTGCTTTGGGGCGGGAAAAACCGCGAGGGAGAAAAAAATAATATCTCTGTTTGCTCGCCATCGTGAATGTAGGACTCAAGATAGCGGCACGGACTCGAGCATATTTTTTCCACGGCTAAATGGGTCGGCTGTCTTGAGTTCGCGGATTCATCTTGCGGATTCCTTTCAGGATGCAAGCACGGCCTATTCAGGGAACGGGTCGAGACGAAGGGATATGTTGGTGCGGCATTTAAAATCCTCGACCGCGGCCGGGAGATCTTTTGGATCAATTGGCTGAAAAGCGTTGCTCGATTTTTTTTCTTTCTCTCTCTCTCTCTCCCTCTCCCCCTCTCTCTCTCTCTCTCTCTCTCTCTCTCTTTCTAGCTGATTCCGGGACTGCATTATCATATTCATCGGCTTCAACCCTCGAGACTCTGTCGGCTTCTCTCTTCTATCCGACTCTTATTCCTCGTTGCCTCGCGGCCATACAATTAATTCGGGTGGAAATTTTGATTTTCAACGGGCAATTTTTTCATTCGCCGAAGTTCCTCTGAAAAGATCTTCAAGTTGTTTTCCACGCATCTTTTCTTTCTCTCGTTCCCTCGCCTCCGCCCGGCGCGGCGTGTAGACTTCCGGCGGCCCGAGCCAGCTTTTCTTGCCACTTTCTTAACGTTCCTTTAACGTCTTTCTATACGCATACGAGAGGAGCAAGAAACAGCATGTTAAATGCAAGAATGTTAATTAACAGCATTCACCCGACGCCAGACGAAGAATCATGCGCGCACGATCGGATTCAACCTCGTACGTCTACTCGTTGACAATTACGGTGCCGAGACAGAATCTTGTATTACCCCTGGTTTCTCGGTACAAGAACAGCACTCGAGCATGTTTTCTCGACGATCCATAAGAAGAAGAGGAGGCGCGCTGCGAATCGCGAACGTCGAACGAACGATCTTTCCCATTGAAACAACCCTACCCTTTCCACCCGTTTCCGGCGAATAATTATTTTAATTCTACGAAACGCTCGCGGCGTGGCACGGCGTCCTCTTTCCGTGGCACGGTGTAACCGCCAATCGCGGTTCAGCGCTGCGCGTTCCAAGCCAGAGAAACTGCACCGCGGCTGTTTTCTTCGTTCATCCACGAGTCTTCTTCTCTTGATTCTTCTTTCGGGTATCAGAGCGTGGAAAGGGGCGAGAGATCGGCAAACGGAAGCTAGATGAGGAGGAGAAACGAAAGGGAGAGAGAATCGAAAAGACAAGAGAGAAACCGAGCGCGGGATCAGATCGCCGCTGAAGTAAAAGAGCAAAGGAGAGGAAAAGAGCGAAAAAGAGGGACGACGGCCGACTGGACCATTCAAAGTTCCCAGGAGGCAACAAAGGGCCAGCAACGAGCTGATCAAATTATCCAATTCATTTGGATTGGCGAGCGAGCGAGCGAATAAGTGCTCGCCGTTACCAAGAGGCCCACTTCACTGCTTTCGAGCACCATCCGCCGAGCTATGAGACGCTACCGTCCAAATTTGTGCACGTTCCTTGCCACCACCCCCCGTTTTCAAGATACTACAGTGGTTCTGACAGTGTTGCGGGAGATCAGCGGCTAGTGAAAAACACCATCGACTCTCTTCTTACCTTGTCCCGAGACAATACGAAGATCCTTCGTTTTCCCAGCCCAATAAATGGAGATATTTTTGAGCGGGTACAAGCGCGCAGCGAATTGATACGACCGCTATGAGAAAATTCCTGAAAAGAGATTTTGGTAAGGAAATACAGAAGAGGTTTACGCTATGCTCGAAGCAATGGAAATTTCTATGAAACAGCGAGGTCTGGGGTATCCCGCGCGATAATTCTGTTTCATTTTGGAATTAAGTATGCGCCTTTTGAGCGGGTACAAGCGAATTGATACGACCGCTATGAGAAAATTCCTGAAAAGAGATTTCGGTAGGGAAATACAGACGAGGTTTACGCTATGATCGAAGCAATGGAAATTTCTATGAAACAGCGAGGTCTGAGGTATCCCGCGCGATAATTCAGTTTCATTTTGGAATTAAGTACGCGCTTTTACCAATCGCTGCAACATTCCAAAAACGCTGATCATCGCGAGCTGTGCGTACGATGTTAACGAAACTCGCTGGTCCATTTTCGAAAGGTATCCACGACCAAACGAATTAATCCGATCTTAGACGCTGTATCGCATTACAGTACCTTCTTTCTCCACGAAAAGAACGTGAAAATGCGTAACGCAATGAAAATGAATTCGCGCGTATTCGTAAATGCGTAAACGGATGATGACGGTAGTTCGACCGCGTAAAACGCGCGAACAAATAGACGTGGCTGAAGGAATTTATAAAAAAAAAAAGAAAAAAAAACAAGAAAAAGAAAGAGAGAAGGCAAAAAGATTGCGGAGGAACGCGAACTCTCCCTGCCAGGAGAACGCTAAACGACAATCTCGACGTCAAACGTCGACGTTCAGGAAACTGGGAGGAGGCCGCCTGCCCGGCCCCCGACATCCCTTCTTCTCGTCATATTTAATAACCCACGCGCACACACGCTCACGAAGGTCCACGTACGGGCATTAAACTCGGCCGAGTGCGGAGGTTCGTTACGTACAATGCACCGCTGATTGACCAACCAGATCCGCCCTGAAGTGGCGCACGGTTGCCGTCGCAATATCGGATCACACCGTTGCCCCAATTGTCAGCGCCGCTATCTTTCCTCCCCTTTTCGTATTTTCGTCAGGTCGATTCCTTCGCTGTCGTCGATTTGTCGATGCCTTGCCAACACGATCTATTTTCACCCTTTTTTCACGCCTCGAAAGGGTTAACCGATCGAATCCAGTCTACTTAACCGCGGTGTTATTGGCAGCGAAGTTTTCTATGATTTTATCGGCTTTCTCGTACAATTCAGTTAACACGATTAGTAGACGGATTTTTATGCGTTTATAGGAAACTCGGAAATACGATAACGCACAGACTGCACATAGTATGGAAATATGAAGTATACGAAATACGTATTGTTATTTCTATAATAGTTATATTTCTAACAACAGCTAAGTAGAACAATTTCCTACCGAGGTTCTACTTTTTTAATTATATTCTGGAAAACACGAATTCGCATGAAAATCCGCGGTCCGACTGTTGGTAGAAATTGGTAGAAAAAAACTACACTGTAGCGATACGCTGTATCGATCAAGCGTATGTCTGCAATAAATATCGGGCTGCAAATTAATTTCAAATTTTACCGATCCGATCATGATAGTAGCCGTGTCTCATTACAGCGTAACAGAATAAAATTGCAAAATGTTTCCTATAAAACACACAGATAATGTACTCGTCGAAGGTTTCTATGAGCATAGAAATATTTTCATGGGCCACCAACCACATATTCCAGTTGGGGAAGTAAAATTTCTTAGTCGTGTTTTACTTTTTCATACGCTCGTTTCTGTTAACGACAATTCAACGAAGGAATGGATGGATTTATGAATTTATTCGCGAGTCCACGAATCGCCGATGGATTCGAACGCTGTACGAAAAAAGAAGGTTGATGCGGGGAGGGACTATAAATAAGAGTACGCGTCATGCGATGATAATTCGTCTTCGCCGGCTCGACACCTCGAGGGCCCCCGGGCATCCCCCTTTTTAAAATTATTATCGGTCGGGAAGAGCCGGTGAAAAACTTCGAATTCGATGTATGGTGCCGAAGGAACAGAATGAAAGGGGCTTCCGGCTAGACAGAAGCAGAGACAAAAAGAGAAACAAGGCTGGGGAGAAAGCGGCGATGGATACAAACAACCGAGAGGAGCTCGACTCGTGAAAAATCAGTTCGGCTTGTTAAATCTAGCTGGAATTGCAGAGCTGTCTTCCTCGAACAAATATCGACTTGCCTTGATGTTTATGTACGAGTGACGAAGCTTCTGATGTTTTCGATAATTCGTGTGTCTTATTCGTACGATTTTTATTTGGAACGAAAGGCCGCAGTCAAGCGATCTCCACTGTTGGTTATTTCGAGAATATCAATCGACGTGACAATATCCAAACAACGGGATATTCGGAAACGTTGAAAGAAAATCAGAAAGAGGAACTGAAAAATATTCGCGGATCTCAGTTACACTTTAATTTATTTCATTCGCTTTATCTTATTTGCGTATCCTTTGCACGTAGAATAACGTGCAATACAAAACGACGTAGATGTCGAGACGAAGATACCAACAAGTACCGTTACACAAAGTTTGGACAAGTGTACGCACAGACATATAAATATACTTTAGCAACAAATACATAAGTCTAAACCATATTCGATGAGATTTTCTTACGTTATATAACATAATATAAGAACAAATCTGCTCGATCCGCGTGCGTATTCGCCGTATTTATTCCGATAAGGATCCAAGGCACATTAAAATTGGCCAAGTCCAACGGTGGCTATTGATTTTATTATTTATAACATAACGAAGTACGACAAGTTCGCTAATAATCCTACGCTGCTCTAAAGCTAATTAAATCATCTATTCTTATCTCTAACTATGTAAAATCCTCGTAAAACCAACAAGGCGTGCAAACATTTAACAATAAGGAATCACAGCGAAAGGCGGCAAAGCGAGAGAGCATTCTCGCGGCAATCGTGCGACGATGTCGTAATCAATGTTGTGATACGACATTAAGCGGGCATCAAGTAGGTTGGCAGACCCTTGGCACACACACGCAACCCGGCAGCAGCATCGGAATCAGGAACGGCGCAGTCTGCCCCTGGTGGAACAGCCCACGAGACGGCCAGGAGACGAGAGATGGGGCTATGAACCCGGGGGTTTGGGTAACCAACTCGTGAAATTCAATTACCGAGTCCGCGGGGGCGGCCCTCGCCGAGGGTGAGAGCGCGAGAGGGTGGTCGAAGGGGAGGGAGTACACGTCGGGAACCGAACTGGAGGACGAGGGGAGAGGTTCGAGGTGAAAAGGGAGGAAGGATTTGAGTGACAGGTCGAGAAGGAGAAGCTGCCTGACGCGGGCCTAACTCTCGCCTATCTAACGTCGAATCTTACACCCTCCTTCACCCCTGTCGTATCCTGGTCCCTTCGAGTAGGAATCGAGAAACCAACCCGAGGGGGGAGATAGGAAAATTGAAATTGTACCTACCGATATACACGCTATCGCTCGAACGTGTGTCGCCGCTCGATTATTTTCCATTAGACGTAATTTAGTTAGAAAATCACGAATAGGGAGATTCGGCACGACTTTAGGAATGTTTGAACCTATACAGCGTTAGGAAGAGGAACATAATGCTCGATAACTTATTTCGTAGCGAATATAAACAAAGGCATTATCCTCTGTTCCAGCTAGTGACATCCAGCAATTATATCTTTACGCTCCTTCGACATGTCCTCGAAATAATACATTGTTGTGACCCGGGACGGTAGATCCTTTTGGGCAAACTTTATTCTGCTTGAAACACGCGCTAGAAGATTTACCGTAATTTACATTCATCTTTGTATACTTCATTTGACTTATTATATGTATACATGATTACGGTGCGATTATGGCATTAGTCAAGTCTCAAGTCCCAAGTCTCAAGTCTCAAGTCTCTAGAAATATTTCAAGAAGTCGATAATGGTTTTACGACTAGGACAATTTGGTATATATACCAAATTATATGCACATAACAAAAAAAAAACGAACCTAGCGTCGTAGAGATTATTCTAGTCATAAAACTATTATCGACTTATTGAAATATTTCTAGAGAATTAGAGATGTATATATTATTGACGTGAAGGAATAACGCGAAGAATAATTCCTCAATTTTGAGAAAATGCAAAATCAGGAAATTCGTGTGCCTATCGCCAGTAACTTGCCTAACTTTAACAAATAGACACGTGTTTCTTCTATAATTTTACTCACCTACCCTCGTTTGTCTTTTTACTAGTTTTCTTTTCTTTTTATCTGTCGAGGAAGAGTACGCGTCTCCGTGCTGCAAAATATATATGTATCTTAATTATAACCTTCCTCTACTTCATTACGTTATACGAGGTTATTTTTCATTTCTCGTTTAAACAAATAAATAAATAGATATTATGACGCGATAAAACTTAATATATAGTATTTGAGAATAATGTCTATAATATTTATAATATATAATACATACAAAGAATAGTACTTCTTATATTTAACAGATCGAACAATTTTCTATGTAGGTTTCGTCTTTTCAATTACTATCCACATAAAAATCTGAATTTCCATAAATATCCACAGTCTGCTTAGAAACGAGCGTGTATATTCAATAATTCTAAAACCAAGGATGAATTTAATTTACAGCCAGCGACTGTTCTCGAAGGATCGAAAGATGGCGATATAGCAGATGCCTGACGGATTCCCGGAAGGCTGTGATTTTGTTCATCCGGAGCGATAAAAGGTGAACGGTGGCGCAAGGGCGAACCGTGGCGGCTGCGTCTGCCAAGGCTTGTGTAATTATGTGTGAGGATAGAGTAACATGTCGGACATTCCAGCAGCCACCGGAGTCAGAATCCACCCTCGCCAGTTGGCCCGTTGAACTGAATAGCTAGCTAATGAACGCGAAGCCTCCAGTCTGTCAGTCCCGCACGTCCACCATGGGGAATGATCATTGCTCGGCCGTGGATGAAACCGATGCGACGCGAAACATGGTTTCTAGCTGGCCAGTCATGGACTGAGTCATCTCGCGGCCAGTTTCTGTCCACTCTTCGTTCCGTCGCTACTCGATCATCTTGTCGATAAACCGTTCGATTCAACTGCAACACTCGAACGATTCTATTTCGATGTCCTTCGAGTGCCGCACTGAGACGTCGACCTACGCTTTTACCGCTTCAGTTCAGTAAAATTCGACTACAAGTTTCGTAAACGGCTCTCGTGATGGATATATTAGGTTGTTCCAAAAGTTTCTTTCGTTTTGTAAGGAAATAATAGACGCGCGACAATTTTTGTTTCATATTATTTTATCGAATTGATATTATTTCCTTACAAAGTGAAGCTAACAAGGGAAACTTTTGGGAAGCTAACATTTCATGTGCAATTTTGATTCTTCAAATTTTCTATAAATGCATTAAAAAAAAACCGCGGTATATTAATAATTATTCGGATCCTAAGTTTCCTTCGCAAGTCGCAATTATTTCCAAGCTCCTGCAACAATGATAATGACGATAATAGACGTAGCGTTTTTCATTGCGACACGCTGTATTGAAGATCTTAGAATAAGCAATCCATCGATCTTGTACAGAAAATTGCATTAATTTCTGCACAATCGTCGTAACCACGATACATATCTATAACAAAGAAATAAGAAGTTCGGAAAACGTTCGATTCGAGGAACTAGCGGTTGAAATAATCGATCGGCAGCACAGTTCGGTGTAAGTTTCCTTGCGATTAAACACAATGCCGGGATTCTAAATCTTTGAGCAAACGCACGTCCAAAGCTCTACCTTTTTTTTTATTACTTTTCCTTCTTTTCTTTTTTACTTTACTGACCCGGCTGTCGAGAGGGGGGAAAGATAAAGAGAGCGCGCTACTTACGAGGGTCCAGTGACGAGGAAGGGGGCTGCCGCCACATTGTCTGTCGATTCTTCGAGGATGACTGGTCGTATTGAAAAACCGGAATCCCGAGGAGCGCTAATGTGGCATAACGCAGAGGCTGTGTCTAAATTTCTCTTAACAAAGATCCGCTCGCGCGCTGTTTCCTCAAACCCCGCGCACACGCGATGATCGAGCCTCGTGTTCCTCCTGTTAATTAAAATCCGTATCATTTATCTTTAACTTACGGCGAAAAAAGCTGAACGTCTAACCTTAGGTCGTCTAAAATACTTTTTTTATTTTTTAAAGGAAAAAGACTTGAATCGCCCATTAATCTTATTAGAAGTTTTTCTCGAGCGTTGAGGGCAAGGTCGGTTCGTTCATCTGTTTTACATTTATTCATTCTTCAACACGCTGTCATTGACGCATGACTGACTTTGACGCGTATACTGCGTCGCGTTAATTTACTCTTTGTGACAAAACTTTGCCCTGTTTAAATATTTATTTAAACATTACGCGATATATGTAGCACGTTGCAATAAGCGATATTCTTTTACATAGATTTAGACAATGCTGTCGCGTTTTCAGGTTACGCGTTTCGGTAGAATGATTCAAGAAAAGAGATACGTAAAACGATACGCAGCGCGTTGAAACGGACGTTATTACTTAAAATGAACATTTTTCTGCCGAGAAACAAAATAGAGGCGAAGCGTAGCAATATCCTGACAGCTACAAATGTACTAAGCTGTTCTATATAAATGAACTTTATCATCATAAACATGCAAAAATCTCGTTTCTTTGGTTCTTTGCTTGTAGAACAAAAAATTTGATGCTCGCGATAATAGTCTCGAGCCAGTTCTCATTCAGATGACTGGCTGCAGATTTTTTTCCCGAATTATTTTTGGATTTTTCTTGGAGCTAGCGACGAGGAGAATCAATCAGGACACTCGAGCGACCGTGATCCCACGATGGATCCCGGCGCCGCGAATTCGAAGGACCCTCGTACGTCAACCGCAATCGTCCCAATAAAAATATTTCCTCCTCTGGCACGGAACGCGCTGGATTTCCTTCCCGACCGCGAAGAAAGAACCCAGAAGAAATAGATTCTCCCATTCCGAGGAATATTTCCCTCTGTAGAGGGGGAAACTTCGGGTTCTCCATTTTCCAAATTCTTTCCCTCAAACAACGATAAATAGTCCTTCAAATATCTCCACGTGTAATAACCAATAACTAGACGGTGAATATCTATGCAAATTCATATTTCTATCATTTAGAAGAATGAAATCTGGATAGAAGACTGTTTTTTATCTACTAGGTACATAACATTGCAGCTACAAGACAACTGTAATATTTAAATTGTATTTATTTGAAGAAAAAGACAGCTATAGCTTTTATGTCCAAAAGTTTTCAACGACGCAAAACATATATCACATATATTACGTTACATTGACAATGTATCGCTAGGAATATCAGTCGACTACGAGAATTGTTTCTTTCTATTCTACATGGTCGTTATATGGATCAGTAGGGTACTCTTATTTACTGACTCGACAAACTTCCAATCTCTTCGTTTCTTTCGCAAACGCGATTGCGTAACGATGGCGCGGAGGTAGCATTGCGCAATCGTTGCCTTGCTCGTTAAAGAATTAAAAGAATTCGCGTCGCCTCTCGGACAAACAAACGCTGGCGGCGTTAAAACATGGTTTCACCACTTGTCGAAATAAATTACCGCCACGCCCGGCCGTAAATGGGCGTGTGAGCGGTTTCACCCTGGTCAAAGACTCCTCTAGAAATAAACGTACAGATCGTAATTATGTAGAGACGAGGAAGAGGCTCTCCGCCCAACGTTTCTCTCTTCATCTTCGCGACGTGTCCGTTTGGATGGACAACGCGCGAGCCTAACGCACTAATCTCCTCCCGTGAGAGATCAGAGCGGAGGAATATGAAAGCAAAGGTCGTGGATACTGCATCGTCACGTGCCTGTATAAGACGATCATGGGGAAACACTCTCTTCTCGAGCTCGTGCGCCTTTTTTCCTTAACCGATGTTTCTTAGCTTTTGTTTCTCGATTACGCGCATTCCGTATGAACTAATGTCACGAATTATTGAAGCCGAGTTGTCGGCGATTAGTTAGGATATGGAGTTATTAGTTATTGGCAGACTGCTGACTTTTATGTATTTATGAAGAGTTTGAAGGTAAGTTTGAGTAGAGTTTGAGTGCGCAGAGAAGAAATACACTATAAATCATACTTCCATATATTTTACAAGGGGACAATTCTCAAACGTAAAGTACCGTCAGCCGATGCCACTTAGAGAAAATTCTCTTTCTGTTTGATCTTTGGATTATACGTAAGCTTCAAAAGTATTGATTTGTCTTACCTGTTCTACCTGCTCCACCCTCCGTTAAAACACTCGCATTAAGGCGTTGTTTTATTGAGGTATTTCCTCCAAGCTAACAACTAATATCGACGGTCAACAAACTATATCGCGTTATATATTATATAAAAAGACATACAGTTATGTGCAAAATACAATAAAAAAAAGAGACACAAGAAAATTTCGGATTACAAATAAGACACTTCGCTTGTAGCGTGTCTTGAATTGGTTTCATCAAGAACCAAAAGGAAGGTGACATAAATCTTGAAAGATCGACCCAGACTGCCGCGTCAAGGGCTCGGGATCTCCACAAAAGTCCGCAGAGAACGTGTCAGCTTTCGTTCACCTAAAA
Source organism: Bombus confusus (assembly GCA_014737475.1). Taxonomy (NCBI): domain Eukaryota; kingdom Metazoa; phylum Arthropoda; class Insecta; order Hymenoptera; family Apidae; genus Bombus; species Bombus confusus. Next base: position 5,377,102 of record JACXIV010000020.1, on the reverse strand, counting down.
TTCGCGCGAAAACGAGGACGCGGGAATCGGTGCGACGATGTTACCGGGCAGAATTGCCGTGAGAAAGCGGAACGCGTTCATCTCGGCTACCTGCACGTGCGGCCTGCTATGCGAGAGGGCAGAGTTCGAGGTACAGCGGGGGTGTGGGTGCTCGCGAGCTCCAGGAAGGACCCCGGGTTGTCGTGGCGTGGCACAGGACGTTGTTGCAGCGGATGGACCCGACAGAAGGAATTCGGCCCACAAAAGATTCCGCCGTGAACCGGTCACCTCTCCTCCCTCCATTCATTCGCCCTCGACTCAATGTAGATTTTTCCCATAGGTAAAAGATCAAGAGCAGAGAGTGGGGTGAGCTCGTAAGAGGGGGTGGTTCCAGGTAAAAGAAGACGAGGGCGAAATGGTAGACCGTACACGCACAGCGTCCGGAAATCTCTACTTACTCGAGACATTGAATGCTCCTCCGCCTCCCCGCTCTTCTTCGTACTCTTTTTCTTCCTTTTCTTTCTTCACCTACAGCGAGCCTCTCTTTTCTCTTCCTCCCTACGCTTGTCGTCTCTCTTCCTCGTTCCACCGTATAGAACCCTACTTTTGTGTGATTATTACCGGATCGCGAGCGAATCACAAGCTAGATCTGATCTACGCGGGTTCAGCTCTTCTACCTACTTATCCGTCTCGTCGCCCACTACTTTCTTTCTCCTTTTCTCTCTGCTCCCTCGAGGGGGTCGGCGCTTTTGCCACAGAACCCCTTCTTTCTGATCGATCGATTACCAACGGGGCACCGGTCGTGCGCTTCTTTTTTTCTTTTTTGTTTCTTCGATTCCAAAGGAATACCTCTTTGTTGGCAGTGAGGCGCTCGAGATGCATCGATCGATCTCCTCGAGATAGCCCTTCTATTCGAGCTTTGTTTCGCGGTTTCTCGGAAGCCCTCGATCTCAAATGCTCAAGGCGCCCTTCTCTTCAAGCTTTGCGCACGATCGTCGAACCTCGCTGTTCTTTAACCCTCTTGTTCTTTGTTTCTTTTAACTTTGAAATTTGTATTAGGGAAGGAAATTTTTATCGAACGTTACTGCCTATTTATCGAGTTATCGGATATTTGTCAATGGAACTGAAAGTAATCTGTAGAGTTTGTTATTCACGCTTAACCCTTTCCGCACGGACATTCCTTTCTTCCTGCAAACACAATGACGTTACAGCGTTGGCTATGGTACACTCAAACCTGGAGGAATACCAACCACTCGTAATTTCTAAAGTAAGCAAAGTACGCATCGTCACGGCAGATGGCAGCAGTAGAACACGACGAGCGACGCTGCAGTTTCGTTGATTTTCTCATTTTAATGACACGATCGGACAAAAGAGTTTCGACATGACGTAAAAATGAAAAATGCCAACATTCCGTCGGATCTGAAGACGCGAATCGTTTAAAAATGGCAGCTGCCGCGCAGACGAAATTTTGTACAATCGAATGTGATAACTATTAATGGAATAATGCAATGTATTTCACCATCAGTCTCGCAAGGGTTGAGTATCTTTCGTCCTAAAATGCTCTGACAGGAAGGGAAAATTTCCTAGAGGCGTCGTTGGACCGTGATCGGAAGAAAGGAGAAATCGTGAGAAGCGATCCCGTTTTCCAGCACACTCCGCAGCTCGCCTCAAAAGATTCTGTTTCCGTCCTCCAGTCCGCACCGCTTCCTCCGCGTCCATGTATATTTTGATGAAGGGTGTACACCCCTTGCCTCGGTCCATCTTGATTCGCGACCTACTACGAGGAAACTCGACGAAAGGGCGAGGAAACTACGATGGACAGATAATGACGGTACACACCGAGAGAGGGTTCCTGAAATTCTCCGTCGATGGAACTGTTTAATTTGTCCTTTGTGTCCCTCCTTCCGCGGTATCAATGTCCGTGATCTCGCGACTGATTAGACGAGTCTGATTTTTCAATTCGATAAGAAACCATCTTTGGAAGATGAACTCGAAGAGGGTTGCTAACATCGAAGATAATTTCGGGTGTTAATGATGCGCTAATTACGATCGTAAATGGAAACCCGATTCTTTTCTTCTCGATTTGATAAGAAGTTGTCTGTGAGACGCGAAACACTTGCAGACGTATAAACGTGAAAGACATATGGACTTGGAAGAGCGATATCGAGGATAATTGAAAAGTTTTCTGAAAATGGAAACACGATCTACTAGCTCTATGTACGAGCTTCTTTGACATAGCAATATAATGTAATATTTTAATAATATCCAGAAATTCTTCGAGAGCCATTATAATCATCAGTTCAAACGTAATTAGCAACTATGCACGATAGCGGCTTTTCGGATCGTGTTTGCGCTCTGCACTCGCACTTTGCACTCGCACTCCGCGCCAACGTTTCGTAAACGTCGCAGTCTGCTTCTTCAGGCCAGATCTGAGACTATGATACATCACTTTTATAATATATATCGAATTTATTATTTTGTACCGCGGACCCTTTTTTCAGAAAGCTGTGCGATTTAAGGTATAAATGAAAGACGAAGAATAATGGTAAACGGAAAGACGATTCTGTTTGTACGGTTCAGGGGAACGATCCAGGGATCTGTCATGGATCGTGGGTAATCGATTACGCATCTCGTACGTTCGAACGCATTTTTCTTGCATTCTCCGCTTGTTTATTCGTGTCACGGAAACGAAACGAGACTCTGTCTAGACACGAGCGTGACAGCTTCCCCGCGCGAGCATCTATCATAAATTATCATATTTTAGAAAAAAGACTGACGCGAGACTAATTTTTTCCTTTTTTCTTTCTTTTTTTTTTTCTTTTCTCTCTCCTACGTTTCTGGAACGTACGACCTGGACTTTTACGGATGTCCAAGGAATACCTCACCTTCGATAAAATATTCACATGTCAGATGTATCTGATTATTATCGCCAGCATGCTCGGTAACACGAGAAATCCAGCGACCGAACTCTCGCAAACATCTATCGCTCTCCAACGACTACAATCTAAAACATTCAGAACATTATTGGACGCACCTTGGTACGTAACCAACGAAACAATACATCGCGACCTCAAGATACCCACAGTCAAAGAAGAAATATCCAAATTCAGCAATAGATATAGCACACGAGTCAACAACCACCTAAACCCTCTAGTCACTCAATTACTTGACACGTCGGATCAGATCCGCAGGCTAAAAAAACACTGTCCTTTAGGTTTAAGCACTAGACCCAATTAGAATCAAACATGCAATAAACTCCTTATATTCGTGACATTGTAACACGCCAGAAAAACTTACTAAAAATTCTCTTAGAATTGATTGTAATTTTTTTTCCAAATAAAATAAAAAAAGAAACATCTATCGCTAGTCTCGTCGTACTAGGAAATGTCGACGTCTTCCACTGGCCGCGTGGTATTATATATTTACAGTACAAGCAAGTTTCTTAGAGCGGTTGCCGAGTGGAACACGATAGACCGAAACAAGACCATCTTCCTAATTGGTCCATTCCGGATAATTAATGGCCCGTTAATTAACGCCGACAGATGCATCAACATCCTCGCGCAGGTGCTGCATTCTCTCATGCCCTTTGCTCCCAATCTTTCTATCCTTTTTGTTTCTCTCCAACTCTCCAGTTTTTCTTCGTCGTAACGAGAATGATTTATCAAAACCGATGAAAGAAACGACGACTCTGTGTGAAGAAGCCCACCGAAAAGAGTTGTTCGAACGAAATATTTATTAGAAGAGGCTTCGAGTCATTCGAAAGGGGAGGCGTGGGTGGGAGGAGGAGATCGAAAGCATAAGGGAAGCGTTTCCGCGAGGAACTTCTTAGGCAATCGGATCGGGCACAATCTCGAGTACTTATTCTTGTTCGAAAGGAAACTTCACCTGCCATTGAACGCGTACCGATCTCTCCTCCTCACCTGTTGCGTATTGTTGCACTCTCGAGGCAACCCGATTTGCACGGTGAATGCACTTACGGCCGTCTCTATCGAGGACCGTATGAAAAACGCGACGCGACCCTGGCTTTTCCCGAAAAAAAAGAAAGGAAAAATAGGGAAAAAGGAAGAGAGGAGGGGGCTGAACTCGCGCGCGCACGCGTGCGTCCTTTTCATCGCGAATTCTATTCACCCCGACGAACTTCATAGAAACGCGCCACGATTGTTCGGCCGCCTCTTGATCTTGATTCCCAGCCGATCGAAGTCAACCTGGCTCGTCGATCTTTTTATTGGAAATACGCTCGAATAACGCCTATGGCTTTCGTTCTTTCCATGCCCCCTTTCGGCTGCATCATCGTTTAGGGGTAATAAAACGGGACCCTTTAAGGAGGTGTCGCTTAAAGGAAAACTTAATAGAATAACGGATTAATTGGATCGATGAATAGGAAGCTACGGATTTTTCAAGAAACTTTTATCTGCGCGTGATTTGCTTCAAATATCGTGCGTTCGATCAATGCTCCTCTTTCGACGGTTCCTTTTAAGCGTATCATCGTCTGGGGGAAAACATAGGATGGGAAATAGAATGCGAGCGTTTTAGAAGGTGTCGGTTAAAGATAAACTTAGTAGAACAGTAAATTGACCAGATCGATGAATATGAAGCTATGGATCTTTCAATAGAATTCGAACTGCGCGTGATTTGTCTAAAATACGGTGCATCTAATCGGTAGTCTCCTTTCTATGAAGTTCGATGCTTCCCTCGGGGTGTATCGTCGTCTAGAGGAAAATAGAAGTAAAATAGGAACATTTAAGTAGTTACCGCCAAGAGCGAACTCGATTCTCAAAATTCGCTCTTAATGAAAAGTAATTGCATTTGAATGAGTAAGAATGAGAGCTACGCATCAAAGTGACGTAATATAAGAATGAAACATTTAGAAAGAAACATGCTGCGAAACACAGAAACACAGCCTGAGCGCACGGGGTGTGTTTCGTTTGAAAAATGCCCGTATCGATTCCACTTGGTTGCACGCAAATCGAATCCTCGGAGTGCATCGATAGCCGTGAAAATCGAATGACGATGAGCTTATAAACATTCGACGTGCCGCGTTTTAACCCCCTCCCCCTAATCTCGTCTGCAGCCACCCTTCTGCGCTCTGAGCGAACCCTCTCGGGTTGACAATTACCTCGCGTTTTACGCTTGATTTGGCAGACAACCGCGTGCAGCCGATTCGCCGCGCGGCCCTTCCATGAATTATAGCGAGAGAAAAAGTTTTTCCTCGCAGCCTTTCCCTGCAATCTTCAAGGTAATTCCGTGGATGGGCGTTTCGACCCAACCGTTCCCGCCAACTTTTTGACGGATACGGAACTCGGCCGGAAAGGTGTGTTACGCGCGATTCGTTGCACTCGCTTTCAAGTTTCAGGTTCATCGAGCGATTCCGCCAAGCCTGTTCGAAACTTCTTAAAGATATTCTCGAACTACGGCAGAATGCAGATTCTTCGAATGCTTTTACAAACGTTATTCGAGGGAGAGAAAGTTCTTCGAAAAGTACTTTTCGTAGGTAAGAAGAGAATGTTTGTATATCGCGTCTCGTGGCTATTATCAGAAATTTGTGGGTACAAAGGCGCGCGGAATGCACGTAACGCGCCGACCTATATGGAACGTGTAAAGTACACTGCTCGTTAAAACACTCACTGACAGTAGACGTAACAATTTTCTACCTAGGTTTCGTTTTTTAAATTATATTCGTAAAAATACGAATACGTATAAACGTTGGCGGTTTAATTACAAGTCGCAAAGTGTGTTGTGCGCTTGAAATTAAAGATATTGTTTCAAATGAAGAAACATTGTTTCTCTAGAAAATACAGAGACTAGAATATATTCAATAGAGAATGGAAGAACCATAAAAAACTATTCGTTTATTGTTGCGTAACTATAGAACTATACCCAATAGAATATTTGAAGATTACGGAAGAGAAACGTGACAAACGCGATTTAACATTCAATACGTTAGCAATTAATTTCACGTCCTTAAAACTGCTTCTTTATATGAAAAAAAAAAAAAATTCGAACTTATAAGACCACGAGACGTAGTGTATTACGAGTAAGAGTAAAAGAAAACCTTCTTTTCGGAAAAGTAAAAGTCGATGAATTTTTTGATATAATTTTGACAATGATAGAACGATAGGGAAAAAGATGGGATAGATTTTGGAAAATGGCGCGACGCTGTCTAGTTCGTTTCGTTCAGGTAAACGCCTGCCGAGAGTGCCAGGTGTGGACCGTGTCAGGTAGAAAAATATATAAATTACCCTTCGGAACTTCCAGGAACTCCCCGGGGTGAAAATTTACGAGCCAATTAATCGTAATATCGACGGGTCGGCGACGCGTTCACGACTACCGCTTCACCGCTTCGCCACGTTTCTTTTTCCAAGTCAAGATCTCGGATAACGTCCGCTTGTTGTCTCAATTGGATACACCAGAACGAATATCTTCAACGACGTCTTGTCGCGGCGAAAAAACGTCCAACGAACAGATTCCCTTGGTGGAAAGCCGTGCAAATGTTTGTCGCAAGGGAGCCGGTCGGAGTAACGGAAGATCGATTTCAATGGCAAACTTCCGAGTAATTTGAGCGTTAGAAGCGATCGGAACTCGAACGAGTAATCGTCTCACGGCCGATCGCTCGTCGAAAGAAAGAACGATCTTCCCGGATACTTTGACAGGGTATCGACTCGTTTTCAAAAAGTTTTTCGAGTCTCGTCGCTAGAAAACACGATTAAGCTGATATTATTAGCTTTTATGGTTACGCATTTCAGGGGAAATTTCGAGGTACAGAAATGCACAAACTGTACTTTTGTATTTTACGATTGTATCTTATGGTGTAGGTTATCGCCTACTACAATTTGGCAATTACATGCTGTGTCGTTGTACCTTCGTTCATTTCACTTCTCTTTATTTCCTTGTTAAATACATATTTACTTTGCTTTACTTGCCCCATAATGGTCGCTTTTACGAAACGCTTATCTACCAGGTTTATTTATTAATTTTTGGTACACTTGTTTTCTTCGCGTATCGAGAACATTATAAAATGCTACCCATTTGCGTTAGTTCTTATAATCTACGACTGAAAATCTACAGCTATTCGATACACTATGAGCACTCAGGCAAAAGTATGTACAGCGTGGTTATTTCCGTAGAATCTTTTCATTTTCACGTGCAAGGATACAATATGTAAAATACCCAGGGTACAGTACAATACTCTTCCCGATACTCAGTCCGTGACACAGTTTCGCAATTTTCCATCTTCCTAACGATAATCGCAAACATGTGAATTTGTACAAGTATAATAGAACTTTCTAACAGACCTCTTGAAGATTTCCCACCACGAAACCCACCGGTCGGTTCGCCAAATACTTAAAATCTCGCGTGCCGTTTCCAGAAGCGTGAACGGGGTAAGAAAAGCGACGAGCCGGAGAATACTTTTCCTCAGGAAGTGCGTGAAATCGCAAGTACTGCGAAGGCGTAAGAGAAGGCTGGCCTTCACAGCCGTGAAATTCGGCGGTCGAGACACCTGCAAACGATCTCTCGGCTCGAAACTACCCGACGACTATGATTTATGCCTTCAGCAGGTGGAAAGGTGACACGAACGAGAAGGTAAACTCGATGGAAGAGGAAGGAACGGAACGATAGCGAGCAGAGGTCGGAAAGCACGCGGTTTTTCGAAAGTACGCGACGTGCGGCCTTTGTTGGTGGGATTTTGCGATTCGCTAGGCCAACAGACTGACTATTCCCGAGCTAGAGACGAAGGATTCTTGGGATCCTCGCGACTAATAGGCTTTCCCCTGACCGAAAGTTCGTTCTTCGAGAAAATCTTCGAAGTTGCCGAGCGAGAATGCGGATCGCGCTTGGGTTCGCGCTGATCTTTTCTATTGCTTGCGAGATCTGTACGTGGGACACGAGATCCAGCGGGATAATACGGTTTACCAGCATCGCAGATCCTTGCTCGCGCGATCCTTCCTGCTAAAGAGGGTCGCTGAAAAAACATTCTCCCTCGGATGTTGCTCGAGATGATGCTTTTGTTTGCTTGCTTGTCCTAAAAATCCACCACTGTTGTTTTTATAAAGGGATACTACCTTCTGGATGTTATTCGGCAAGAATTACCGCGAGAGAACTTTAATCCTCGGTGCAGCTAGATTTGTTTAGGCAATATTCATAAATAACGAAAGGATGGTATAAAACGTATAGCAAATGTATAACGGTGCTGAAACTAATCGATCTTGGAATCTTTCTCGTTGTAACATCAATTTGTTCCAGCATGCTACGATCTAGAATGAAATTGCTATGAGGTACGATGATTTTGTTAAATGGAAAAATTGTTGTGCGAAGTGGAAGATATAAAACGAACATAGCGAATTATTATACGCCGTATTCGTATCCGAATTAACCAGTATTCTCATTATATTTTGCTAGCACGTAGCATGAACGCGCTGATAAAACAACGAGGGAAGCTCGACGCGTTGCATACCGAACGTACGAAAATATTTTTTCCTGATTTTATTCGTAAGAATCGTTCAATACGCGATTCATTTATATCAGAATGTTTCATTGTAGCGTGTACCCCATAGTATCTCGCTGCAAGCTGTCACGAAACATTTACGCGATACACACGGATATCCACGGAATCGCGGTTGATTATTCGCTAGCCGCATTATCGGATAGTTTGTTGCACGTCGGTTTTTCAGCGATCGTGGAAAAACAGTGGCGAAAGAGTGATCACCTGTTGCTAGGGAATAAAATAATCAACGGACAGTGCGTCACATGGGGAATTATTTTCGTTATATTCTACCGCGAATATCTATTCCCGGTCGCTTTTCCGCGAAAATTTTTCGACCAACCGGACGGCTAGGTTCGCCCGGCGTATCGACGATTACATTATTATACGATATATACGCGCGTGATTTTCCGTGTACGATAAATCATCGAACGCTGGGATCCGCGGGTTTGAGTGGGGCGGCAGTGGGCGGTGGGTAGCGGAAAAAACGAGAACCGTCGAAACGCGGGATAAACGATCCGTTGAAAATTATACCGGCATATTCGACGGGGTATCAACGCGCGCTTTATTGTCCCAAAATGTCTGTGCATCGATCAAAATCCTCTGCAAGCTTCGCGCTACAACGTTGGAATCGAATAATCGCGGGATCATAAAGGGACACGTTGAAAAAGCGGTATCATTATATGCAGAGAATTCGAAATTGCGATCAAATTACGAGCGGAATTAAAGAAGAAAAACATAAAGTAAGATAAAAGAGAACAGCGATGGACTTTTGCTAGATACGTCGCTGGTTTAACGGTACATTTGCAGGTAGAAGAATTTTTAACGCCGAACGAATACAGTTATTTAACCCTTTCGAACAGTACAGGCACGTCAAATGTTTCTAACTCCCTAATATAATTTATGATTGCATTATTCTGTCTTCCTTTCGGTCTGCGTACTGACACGGTACGTTAGTGTCACTTTTATTGTCGGTTGCCGTTGACTAATTCTGAATTATGTGATAGATAATATTAATTCTGTACACGTACAATGTGAATGTCATACGTATATTTGTATATTTATACGTCAAATGTATATTCAGCATGACACACTAATATTATATATCTAGTGTACACATCAGTGTATAATACACTGACAAGGATCAAGAGCGTTTAATAGCATTTTTTCAATGGTTCCACGAGCTTCGAATGTCTTCCATGCGCATTCCTAATTCGCTGTTATCGATTTCTAAAAGAGAAAGCGAAATCACGTTACAAGATACAGATTTTCTGCATCTCCTGTATCTTCGACGTATGTACGTGCGCCTGTATCGTCCGCATAGACATACTCCTCTTATAGATACGATCGTGATATTTGTAATTATCTTAGAAGACATACATAATCTGTATCGTCTAATACAACTACGATACAATCTGCATCCTTTAACGTAATTACGATACGATAATTATACAAAGTATCACGATCACGATATCTCCGCGTAAGAAGAACGTACGCCGAAGATACAGACGTACAGACATACGCCGATGATCCCGAAGATACAAACCATCTGTATCTTCCAACGTAATCGCAATACGATGTCGCACGCGCACAAATGTCACGATCGTGTCATCTGCCCAAAAGAAGAGGTGCGCATATGTTGAAAAAAATGAGACTTTATGGTCAACAGCCATTACTACCCAGTTTGCATCGGGAGAAGAAAGGAACGGTAGCAAAGAGCGGCGCGTGGGAAAGGAGGGTGTCCTGCAGGAGTTAATGAGACTAATCCCGTCGTTCTGACGAGCTGAGACTAGAAGAGATCCCATCCGCGGACGAGCGGATCGTCACCGGTGTCACCTGTGTCCTGGCCGGCTGCTGGTGTCCTGCGGCGTGGCACACCTATTCAAGACCGAGAACGAGAGGAGAGGAGCGTGTGCACGAGGCTGTTTGCGAAGGAACAGCGTAGAACCGGTAGATGAAGGAAGAGAGAGAGAGAGAGAGAGAGAGAGAGAGAGAGAGAGAGTCGCGCGAGTAAGAATAACCGCTTGGCAAACAAAGGGTCCACCGCGATAACGAACCTGTCGACGCGGGCCTCGAACTCGTTTCGAACTCGTTTCCGTTTTGCTGGGTGGGGGGAAAAATCGTTAACTCGTTGCACTAGGGTTGCAACGCTTGCAGACGCATGCTTCGCAGATTTTCGGTCGCTGCCTCTCACGTGGACCACGTTCTCTCTAGCATTTTTCAATCTTCCATCAGATCGGTCGGTGAATCTTTGTACGTCACGGAAGAGTATTCCTCTGCCAGAGAAATTTAGCGAGAAAAGTATGTGACACGATGTTATTGGCTGTGCTGGAAGAATTTCGCATTTCCGTAACGCACAGTACTCCGAAGAGCCTATGCTAGAGATTTCGGAAACGCGTGTACTTGTACAGACAGGAGGAATTCGCGCAGAATTCGAAAGTTGTTACAAGCAATTTTCACGAGAGAATCGTAAAGCTCAAGCCATAACACGTAATTTACACGTAATTTATTTTTGCGATATATTATACTACCTGTATACTAGCAAATATTTGCGACTTATGTAAATAGGAATTTATCTTTTTCGTCTATGATTTGTTGTTTGTCATAAAGATCCATGCAGTAGATAGTACCTGAGGGATATAAAGAAACAAATCTGTCTAAATCTAGTTAGTATTCAACGAAGTACACATAACCGGAACTAACGTATTTGTGTTTATGTCTTTATATCTGTATTTGGTCCCTTGAGATACGAGCGTAATAAAATATTATGACTTGTACTGGTTTACACGAAATATTGCAGGTTCGGATTATTTAGAAGATTCTGTATTATTGCCTGAACATCTTCCGAACAAATTATCTTCGTCCTTGCAATAGCCTTTGAACGCAGTTCTCCGACGATAGCTACTCTACTTGCTGGCAAAAATTCGAGGTAAAATGATCCACTATGTACATCTTCAACATGGTTCTCCACACGCTTCGTGATCCACGAGGTGTTCTCTTTCAGTAAGAAGCGACGAGATCCTGGCGAAACTCGAGAAGCCGTTTCTTCCATGATTATTTCCTCGTTCTACAGGCTGGTCTCGGATAACATAGTTCAGAGATGTCCTTTCGAGATGACCGCTGCGAGATCGTGAATGAAATTCCTCGCAGCCATTCATTTCGACCTCTCCTTGCGACGAGATCATCGATAACCTGCTTGTATTTATCCTCGTGCTACCTACTTCCTTCTGTATTATACCTCGCAAATTTTCCCTCCAACAACGTCTAAACCGCGATGAAAATTTTCGGTCGCGTAAGACTCGAGACAGAAGGTTGTAGATTCTGTGAAAGAATTTTTAGATTCTGGGAAGCAATAGGATTTTAATTAATTTGACAGCGCGGCCACGATGGAAACAAATTTTATCAAATGAAAAATTTCGATAATATCCGTGAACGCTAGTATCTACGCAATTTTGTATTTTCGTGATTTGTGACTACAGAAATTGTCTTACGTAGAAATGTGGTTTGCTTACTATAACAAATTCCTCGTTCGAACATCGTATATCCTTGCAGGTTATACGCGTTTCGTATATTTCTGCACTTTGAAATTTCCCATCAATGCGTAATAATTAGACAGCGAACGTTCTCGAGTTGGAAAAGCGTAAGTTGGGCTTATTTATTTGAATCCTCGTTCGAATTCTTGTAACAAATTCCATCGCAACCGAAAGACCGCGTTTCCCGGTATCTCCGCGATCAGGTAGGATGTCGGCTCCATTCACAATTTCCCACAGGTTCTCGCATTTTCCACGAAAGGTCTCCCGCGGCTCTCCACGCGGCCGTAGGAAAGGGCTCACCGCTGTGTGAAACCGGTGAAAATATCGGATCGCCTTCGTTTCCAGCGTCTTTGTCTCATCTGGTTTCTCTTTTTTGTCGAAATAACGAGCAATCGGGAACAGTCTCTTGGATCCTTGGATCCAGGGGTCGACGAACCGAAACTCTACCGTGTACAGAGGGTGAATCCCTGGAATTAAGGACGAAGAAGAAGAGTAACGAGGAAGATGAAGAAGTTGAAGCGAAGAAAGAGGAGAAAAGAAAAGAAAAAGTGAAATGCTTTCGATAGCGGTGTCGTATTACTTCCCCTTGGTACCTGAAATTACCTGCAGTCGCGCGGCAATTCCTCTGCTCCAGTTCGAGGGGTGAAAAGGATCGAAAGATGGCGGTTCGAGAGACAAAGGCGGACATGCGATCGGTCGACAGCTACGGGAAGAAGAATGTCTCTGGTAGGGCGCCACCGTGTTCAATCGTAACTCGTTAACACGACCATTGAACGAATTCAGGATGAAACGTGTCGCCTGTAGAATGGCCACCATTCCCATCTCTCGCTGGCTATCAAGGAAAAAAAAAAGCGGAAAGTAAACAATTTTCAGGTCCATTCAGAATCGTGATTTCCATTGTGAACCGAGAACTTGAGAACGGGTATCGAGAAACAGAAGTAATCCTTTCTTTTTAGCCTTTTTCGCCCGTTTTTGTTCTGTTTCGTCGCTTTATTCCGTGAGAAGTGGCAAAGATATCGATGAAGGTTTAGGAGATCGCGATAGATCGAAGGGACAAGGGACGGGCACGATCAATTCCCAATTTGTCTTTCACTTTTGACGCGACGGAATTCCTGACCGGATTATCGAAAGTGTCGAATGAAAGGGCTCGGCCACAGAGGCATTACCGAGCCGAGAGAGGAGTCTATTGAAGGACAGCAGTGTCTCGATTGCAAGTTCAACGATTCCGGTGTATCGATCGGTCCTTAATGGCCGGTCGAATGCTAAATGGATCCAAACAGCGGCTAATCGTGTGCCGGCCTCTTATGAATCAGCGTGCTGGAAGCCACCCCTCGACGTCATTGAATTCCGGCTAAATGCGAAGCGCGAATCTGAGAATGCCTGCATGCCTGCCGCATCGTGATCCAATCGTAGTTGAAAACAATTTCGTGCTTCGACGTGAGGTAAATACTTAAAAGTATTCCCGTGTTAATCAATCTTTTAAAGATCTCGCTATATCTTTATCGTAACTTGATAAGTCGTGATTTAGCAGGTTGCGATATATCCACCGCTCAGCAAGTAAATTAATCGGCTCTACTTCTTGTTCGTTGATTTCGTTAAATAAGTACGCCATTAACGCTCGATTCTTAGAAAACAAATCGCTTAATTCCATAAGTTTATTCGTTGCAGAAAGATGACACAAATAACGGCATGGAATAAACTTAAAGAATATTTGCACCATGTAATTTTCAATCTATGAAACTGATCAATGGTAAATGTGGATGTATCTAAACCTTTTTAAATAGAATAGTAACGTTAAGGGTTGTCCGAGTTAGATGAAACTTGAACGTTTTGGAGTTCAACCTCCATACGGAATAATTAAACTCGCATGTTACGAGATACTCGGTTAGTATTCGGTATAATGACGAGAAAATATCGCGTGTTTTCAATCCGACAAGAAAATACATCAAAATTTTACCACTTATTTGATTCAGCGAGCAAGTACCATATAAAATGCAACAAAACAAACAGCTAGTTGTATCAATAAAAAATAGCGCTACAAGTATGTCAAAGCGAGTCCTAAAGAAAAAAGTCCTAAAGGAAAAAACGCCGACGCTAAGACCATAGCAAAAATAGAAGAAAATGTAGGGGAAGGGAAAGAAACAGTAGAGGGGCAAAAATAAGGGAGAGAGTGGAACATAGGGAAAGCAACGCCTCCGTCCGCCAACGTAAGACCTTTTTCAAGGGCAGATGTTCCCCAGGGCTACCAGGATCTGCTATAGTCAGATTGACAGTTGAATAATCCTAGCCGAAACTACCTGGAATTCTTGGATATCCTGACGTCCTTTTTCTACGTTGTGTACATAGGTACATCCTAGCGCGTGTTTGGCCATAAAGTGTCCGGGCTTTAATTACCCGAGACTAAATCCGGATGTTCAGGACGTTACGGGACGTCAGCTTACAAATCTGCTTTAATCCCGTGCAATAACTCTTGTAATTTAAGTAACAAACAGAATTACGAAGCGTAATAAATCATGAACCTTTTCCATTTAATATGATTTGTATATTATACGATATCTATATTATATATGCAATATATAATATAAATAATATATAATATATATAATATAACTTGCCTATTTTCCTGTGATGCGTTCATCCGGATTTCTTGCTCAGAAGCGGTCAACTACTGGGTTTTGTGGAATAATAATAATAAGGAGGCGTACAAAATAGAATCGGGTGGTAACACACAGGTTCATATGACAAAGAGAATCGGACAACGCTTTGACGATATGCAGGAAAATAATGATTTGAAGGAATGTGACATTAGTCGGTTTGTGGGTTTTATTTTGAAGACAATACTGAAGCGATAAAGCTATTTGTATTGAATTTAAATTGCCGTTTCTTTAATAATCTTCTGGTTTGTCTAATTTGACGTAAACATTAGGGAAAACATATGAAAACAGCATATCGGTCATGTTCTACTTTTATATTTGAAGTACGGACAATACCACGTGTCTGAAATATTTGCTCTTCGATGGATTGGAAATGCGAATTTCGGATCAGAGTGTTTCTAGAGACGGGAAGATTGTCCAAGAGTGTGTTACTCGTCGCGACGTGTCGAGGCGATCTCCTTTGTTCGTGTAACACCGATGATAAACTGACATAATCGAAGGGTCGATGTTCGGCTGGGTTACGATATGTCTGAGAGCTCATTGGACTGCAGGGCGCTCGATATGCGATAACCGATAAGCCGCGAAGTACAGCCGGTGTCAGTGGATATACGGACATCGCGATATCTCTATCTTTTCTCGCGATCAATTGCAACGTTGGTAAACGTCCTTATCTCGCACTTGGATTCCACCGGCTCTATATATCTATCCATTGATTGCGTTTAAATTTCCATACGAAAAATGCTTTTGTCGCGCGATATGGAAACGAACGTCGAAATCTATCAACAAGAATTTCCATTACGTTGATCTCTTCTACCTTGAATAAATAAATATATCTATATGTATATATACACGTCTATCTCCTCTTGGAATCTTTCGCGAGATAAAGCAACGTGGACGATTTACGAAACAAAAAAATGCACGAAAAAAAAGAATAAGAGAGTACACGATACAAAGAAGCTCGGCAACGACGCCATCGAGGAAGTCTCGTGCAGCGAGAGGTGTCCAGAATTGAGGACGCGAGGACGTGGCAAGAAACTCGGGCAAAAATCCGCCCATGCAAAAATACGTACAAGAGGGTGGTCAAAAGGGTGGCGGTACGCGCGAGCCTTCGAGGAGAGGACGTTTAACGCGGATGGCCTCGGGGGCATAGTAGACGTAGCTCGGCGATAGCAATGTCACGGTGGCCACCGGAAATAGCCGGCACTATCAGCCACCCCGCCGGAAGAAACGCCGTCACCGCAGAAAGAGTTCCAATCTTCTATTCAGCACGTTCTTCTTCTCGCCCTCCTCCACCCACACGCTTATTCTCTCTCTTTCTCTCTTCCTTCTCGCTGTCCGCAAGCCCGTTCGCGCTCTTCCTATGCCGACATGCACAAGCACCTCGGTGTGTTGGCCCGATACAACGTCTCCGCGAGAATGGATCGGAGCCGTTTCCACCCCGAAAAAGAAGGACGAAAGGGGTGGCAGGAGATGGCCGGAAGCACGAAAGAAAGCAGATGCCCCGACAACCCCCGACTTATCTACGCTACCCTCTATCCTGTCCTTCTTTTTCTCGTTTCGCCCCGTCCTCCTGTTTCCGAGCCGCTCCACACCCACCACCCTCTTTTCTATCGTCGAATATTTCCGTACGAGGTCGCGGTGGGTGCGCGCGTGGATGCTCCCAGGGGGAAGCAACGCGATCCTTGAATTATATCGCGATTTGTTCTCGCGGTTGACTTTGACGGTCGTGGAAGTTCGCGCAGATTTATGTTTTTACCAGCACGATTAAATGGATGTTTGCTTTATTCAGGAAATATCGTGGCGCTGTATTCTAGCGCTGTATATCGCATTCTTGCAGACATACACGTAATATACCTTCTTATCGCGTGCAGCTAAATCTCAATGTGGTCCCGCGAGTGATAATCCTCGGACACATAGTGGAACTCGTTCTCCACTCGCTACGGATATTTCGATAGGCCATCCGAACTCTCACTGTCGCAGTACTTTAGATATCTATCCTGTAGATGTGAAAGAATCAGCCGGAATCCGCAATGTTTTTACGCGACGTTTTTTTCTAACGCGCGTCACTGGGAATGTCGCGAATCTGAGAGATGCGTGCTTGACGCCAAACTTTCTCAAACTCGACTACGAAGCTACAAACTAAAGCGTCGCGAAACGCGTATTTCTTAATTTCGTTTCTTTCGGCGTTTGCCAAGTTTTGACAGTTTGTAGCTCGAAGCTAGCCGCATCGAAAATCTGCTCATGAAACGGAAGCTGTCTTTTTCTTTGTAGATTTGCGACGTCATCTTTCTTCGTGTTCGACAGAGACGTTTTCCAGGGGGTTTGCCACCGTACGCGGCAGCCTGCTACAGCGTTGTATATCTTTGCATATCGCGTACATGCATTTTGCGTATCTCCGCGCCCTTAATCTCGCGCGACTGCACGAACGTCCGCGGTCTACCGCAACGAGTTTATCGAATTAACGATTAGAATTTCGTATCGGCTACTGAAAATCACCCCTTTACAGAAAATCGTCGACCTATCTCTCTAGTAGATTTCACCCTTATATTAGTATTTATTACACCGCGAATACACCTGACTGACAGCGAAGAGCGATTAAGATTAAAATCGACTCGGGGTGGGATTAATTCGCCACGCGGAGGGCCGACGAAAAAAAGAGAAAAGGGAAGAGGGCGTGGAGGCGAAGCACGCCGAGGGAACGACTTCTCTTTTTCGTTGTGGTGGAAGGCCTGCAAACCCATTCCGGGTGGTAAGTAGCCGAGCTACTAGCTGGAGGCTGCGGGTGATACATCATGGGGTGTCAACGAGTGTCCCCGCCGCTGTAATCTCGCATCCATCAACCCCTCCGCAGGACGAAAGGACGTCCGTCCTTACGACGTTTCCCTGATCGATGTCCACCGTCCTCGAAGCAACCTCGAAGCCTCACCTACGACCTGTCCTCCCAATCTCACCCCCTTTACAACAATTCTCTGTCTCTGTCTCTCTCTCTCTCTCTCTCTCTCTCTCTTTTTCTCTGCCTTTCGGGATCAATCGGTTTTTGTCGACAGACTCGATTTTCATTTATCTTTTCCTATCTGAAGGCTCGCATCGTCATCGTGACGTTTCTGGTTCTCCGGCGGGTGTCTTCTGACCCCTTTCGCACGTTGATGTTTACGTTTATCGAAGGTTTCGGTAATTTTTCGTAAGAAATACAGCTTTCCTTGTTGACGCAGATCAGACAGCGTCGATGGAAAGGATTTTTTAACAGAGTCTTATCTAATTACAGTGTTTTATATCGTCGCTTTATGGTACGATACACGGCGAAGACTGTTCTGAAACTTCGCGCAACAGCGATACACAGTTGTAGCACAGCTTTGCAACGAGATTCGTATCGAAACGAGCTCGCAAATTCTCGTAAATTCTTCGACAGAAGATATATCGGAGCTTGTACGTACATTTTCAGATCGGTTTCACATTCTGGCAATTTGATCGTGACAGCCGTGCTATATGGCGCGCCAGCCGATAATTAGCATATTATGAAAGGCATCGTTTTCGATCGTAGCCAGTTGCAGTTTTAATATCGAGCCAAGCATAACTCGCTCGTTTCGAGTGAAATTCGTTCACCTTCGACCTGCAGCCTATCGAGCTCGGTTATTTAAACAATTAGCGCTAAACAATAAGCGATCAACGATTAATCCAAGCTGTTGTACGAAACAATGAGAACGAAAACGCGCGCAAAAGCCGGCGATCCTTCAGAGATAATTATTTTTCAACGAGCGTTAGATGGTTCGTTATATAATGTCGCTTCGACTGGCTCGTCGAGACTTTTCCTTTTTTATTTTTCCCTTTTTGATCCGCCGGAAAATATTAGCGAACAACGTATTCTTTCGACGAGGGGGCGAGCACGGGCGAAAAAGACAGAGACGAACAGCAGGAAGGACAGAGGGAACAAAATTTTTTCGGCGCACCGACGACTCGGGGGTGGTTCCCTATTTTATTTCCACCTCGCAACTACTCGACGTACCACGAAATTATTAAAGTGGTAGACCGTTCAAGCATCGCACAAGTGGCGCGCGCGAGCGGGGCGAGTTTTTCACCGTGCTCGACCAAAAAATTCAGTGCGTATTACCTAGCCGAGGCGCGCGCAAGCGCCATTTTCGCCCACGCCGCTTGACCCTGAATTATTCAAGAACTCGAAGGCCCGACGAGGACTTCATAAAAATTGCAGCCACCGTGATTGCCGTGGGTTTTGCTAAGCTGAAAGACAGACAGAGACAGGAACACGGTCGACGACTACGACGACTACGACGACGACGACGACGACGACGACGACGACGACGACGACGACGTAGAAAGTAGGAAGTAAAAAGCGAAAGGAGAAGAAAGAGGGAGTACGGAGACTTTTTCAAATTTACCCCTGGTCTCTCTGATGATCGACGCCATCTCTTTTCACAGGCCGTTTTCTTTTTGACATAGCACCGGTGGTGTGCGTGCGAGAGCGAAATAGGGCGATTAAGTATGTCGCGCGAGGGATGCCGATGTGAAACAAGCTTTGTCTATAATTCAACGATAAACAGGCACTGGGCAAACACTGGAGAAAGGGTTGAAAGCGTGTTTGTTTGCGATACGCGAACGCCTGAAAACCCTGATAAACACGATACCTGCGTTACGCTGAAGGTTTCTTAAGCGTGACGTATCTTTTATGGAACGTAGAAAATTATACGATAAATAGGAAATTTATATCTTCATCCTCGCTGAACGGATTGGAATTTTGGATTGGAGCAAGGAAGGAGAATAAATTTGGGGAGAATAAACGAATCTCTAGCTCAATTTGATATTTCTAATTTTTGTACTACGTGTTTTCAGAGCTATAAAATCACCTTGATTTCGTTTGTACCGCGAATTACGGTCCACCGTGTATAATTGATTCGTCGAGGGTCGGTTTCGAGGAAGCACATTTAAATATTCGTCGATAGAAGCGCGAAGCGTAAAACTTGAGGGTCTAAGAAACGTAGCGAGTGACGTACAATCGATCAGCCGAAATCCCCCTGTGTCACCAACCCCTTAAACCCCATAAACCCACCCACAGTATGTAAAGGGTGTGTTTAGAATCCAACAGGGGATTTTAGAGTAGCGATTCGTAACAGTCGTCGCTACGTACTCGGCATAATGCGGAAATCGTGTTGCGTTTCCGGAAGTCGCCGGTGCAGGATAAATATTCCTTCGACGACGCTGCGTTTCGTTCGATTTTCTTCAGAAAATACACCTGGAAATTACTGTTTAAATTTAAACTTTCGAAATTTCCCCCATCTTTAAATACGAATTTCAATATTAAAATCACGTATTAACATACGTGTTAACGTTAACGTTTAAATACTTCAATCTGAGATAGAGTTATCCTCGATCGAAATAAGAATTTTACAAATAAATCACGCGCAGACATCGTTAACGATCATAGATTCCTTCGCGCAGACACTAAGGATACTTTCAGAGTGCAAAGTTTAACGTTGAATAATGTTGCTCCCGCGAGAGAAGCAAGCAAAGGGGGTGGTTGCCCTTACCGTGCTCCCCCACGGGTAATAAAACGGCAATTTAATTCATACACTTGATAAAGCTGCCCGACTTTGGGAAGCTGGCGAAAGTCAAACGAACAGAAGGGCTTATTTTGCAAATCATCACCCCGCGGTAATAAAGCTTCCCGAGACGAGACGAAGAACACCGAGAACAAAGATGAACCTGCCACCCTTTCCAACGTTATTGTCACTCATAAATCTTCCTTCTTGTTTTTTTTTCTTCGCTTCTTCAAAGTATCGTTAAACGATTAAACCTCCGTCTATCCACAAGCTATGACATTATCGATCAAAGATTCAAATTCATCGCTATCGAGTCACATTTTTATCGATCTCCATCCTCTGTTCTTACGCCAACTGCTATTTTACATTTACTAGAAATCTCATTACAAGAATCCATAACAAAACTGAAAAATTATCGCCTGCTATTCCTTCAATACCCAACTATTTTCGATACTTTGCTACCGATAAAAATTCACACCAGTTATTCCAATTTATCCTTTTACAAAATCGTCCACTCGAGATTGAGATCAATTGGAGAGCGATTCGGGTGATCGTAGATGATCCATAAATTAGTAAGCATGCGTCTCACGCAAATTGAGAACCCATGGCACGCGGGTCCGGCTGGGCCGTTTCGTACAGGGGGTTGAAACGAAGGTGAAGGGGGTTTTTCAGGGGTGCTCGCAGGGTGGTTAGTGGCATTCATCGCGATGCAGATGGCTTCCACCCCTCACGTCGCTACGACGCAGAGAGGAACGTATATGGAAGCGAGATGAGAACAGGGGTCGGATGTTGCACACCGTACACTACACGCACTTTTTTCCCGCGTCTCTCTGTACCTTCTCTTTTCCCCTTTCACCCTTTTTTCTCTCGTCCTCTGCCTGTTTCCACTCTCCTTTCTCTCTACGAGCCCTCTTTCACCCTCTTTTATCCTCTTCCCGCAATCCTCCGCTCTCTTCTTGTTTCTACTTTATCCCCCTTTCGCAGTTCCATCTTCTCTTTTGCCTTTTCATGCAGTCTCTCCTCGTCGTTTCTCGGCCCGCGTTTCCGCGTAACACGTACACCATTCGTATTCGGATAAGCATCGATATTTAATATAAACCGAACGATTTTCTCTGATCATATTTCCCGGAATTTCCTCTTTGCATTGCGAAACACTGAGCGAGGTAAGATTTGTCATGATTGGACTGCAAACGCGTATTTTTCTAACGGCGAATGTGGGAATAAAATCTATGAAAATTTGAAATTTGTCTTGCCTAAAAAGTATTACGATGGGTGGTAAACTTTGCATATTTTATAATACTATATTATAATAATTGCGTACCTAACTTTTGCCCACCGTGCGCGCTCTATTCATTTTCTCACCTTCGAATTATCCGCCAAGTATCCTGCTACGATAGGCAGCGAATTTTGCAAATGTTATATATCTGCGTATTTACGCGCACTGTGTGTACTTTCGCGCTTTGAAATTCCTCGTTAACGCGCACAGATTCGCGGTCTAGTTATTTTTACAATTTTTCGATAAGCGTGGCCAATAACTAACTGTTCTGATACTTATGGCAGCGTATGCCATTCGAACACTCGCTATCGTTCTCTGTTTCTTACAGCGTGCGCACGAGCGTAGGCGAGCGTGTTACGTTCAGCCTGCGTAATGACGCGTACAAGCCACAGGCGGATTAATATCTTCGTAAGGAAGCGAAGGAACGTTGCCGATTCTTGGCAGCGGTTTCCACCGGCTGGAAACTAATGACCGCGCGTCATTTGCCGGATGAACGATCGATTTGTGCAAATTGCGTATTCTGGCCTGCTGCTGGCTGAAGAACCGTAACTCGCACTTGTAAACGTCCTACTCTTCCACTAGACATAATCATCATAATCAAGGAAAATATGGAGGACTTGGCTCGGCGTTTCAGAGGCAACGGTTCAAAACATCAAATCATCGACTCGATCGCGAATTTTCTTTCGTTTTTCGTAACACGCGGGAATGTAGAAGCGTCTACATTAATGGAAAAGGTGTCTAGACAAGAAAAACGTTTCGCGAGAAACCTAGCCAATATAATTAACGCACGCATAATACACTGACTGGCATAGCTACGTAATACAACGTTACCATCTGCCGATAAGCCTCGAAATCGAAAATCAATATGTAAATGGATTAGCGATAATATTCTCAGGTTAATAGAACGAGTAATCTGTTTCGTAAAGAATTATGTATTATATTCGAAGGGCACTCGATCGACACAAAAGTGGTAGAAAACTGTGTCACGCAAGGGGTTTCCGCTTATCAACAGGTAAACACCGAGCGCAACCCCCTGGACGTGTCTCTCCGTTCCTATTTTCATACCACAGAAAGTCGAACAATAATGTAAGGCGTTCGCCTTACACGCACGATTTCTTCTAGGTCACAACAGCGGCGGCCGATCTCGAACAAACGAGATGCCTCGGATTTAATCCTCGTTTACTTGCAAGGACTCCAGCAGGCCACCCTCCTACCCTCCACCCCTTTGCATCACCCCATATACATAGTCATCTGGTTCGTGAGTATATATTATATACGTCCTCGCCTGGATAGATACAGCTCCCCTGTATTTACCTGTCACCTCGATGACGATTCTGACGAGGGTATCTACCCTTGCGCACGGTGTACCCTTCGTCCTTGACGCGATTCGCCATGAGGTGCTGGATCGTGGTCCTCGTGAACCGTGCCAAACTCGTCCAAGAAGACGCGCACGTTGCGCATTGTGCTGGAGAGCAGCAATTTATTGTGTATTTGAAATTATGCAGTCGAGTGGCTGCTCGTCTGCCTCGTAGATGGCTACTTTGCACGTCGATTCACTTCTCTCTTCTCTCGTTTTCTTCCCCCTTCTTTGTGTACATAAAAGATATTCCAGCTAGATTTAGACGTTATCGGTATAAGGCAGAGTCAGTGGACAATTGGCAATTAAACAGGCAGGGACTGAAGTAATATAGGAAGCAGGAATATTCGATATTCGCGGTGGAGATTACCGAAGCGATATTTTAGAAGAGAGCGAGGATACGCTGCAGAATCGTAAATTCCATGATTGCCGCGAAAATCGGGTACGTCGGTGAGGTGAAAAAGAAGCAAAATCCAGCCGTAATTATTTATCATCGATCTCGGCCGGGCGTGCTCATTAGCGCGCTGCCGGCCACGCGGCTCGCTAAATTATTTCCTCCCTCTCCGCTGCGACTGGTCGTACGTAGCCTGAGGAATCGTCACATTTTTCACGAAGATTAATCGAGTCAACAAACGGGTCCGATCGTTGAATAATCAATCGAGGCGGTGAAATAAATCGACCTCGCCGATTCCTCTGCTACCAGCCGATTTGCATATCCAGGAACGTGTCACGGCACACCGAAGGAGACCCCCTCCGACTCTGTCCTTTTCTTTTCTTCCTACTTTTTTCTTTATCGTTCTTCTGCCAGCGTGAGCTATACCGCTGCCGATTGTCATGAAAATTCTCGGCTGGAAAACGTGTCTGACGCGCCAATGACGTGCTCGAACGGGGGCACGGGCCTAGAAAATGGGTTAGGCGGAGGGCTCGACCAGACGCGAAATTGGCATAAATGAGATTGATACGACTTTAAGTTACTCGACTCGATCGTAAAAAGAGACAGGCAAGAGGAGAGAGTGAAGTGGTGTCTTCGGGCCACCTCTCTTCCAGCCACTCGTCACGCCACTTTGCGCGTCTTCGAGAGACAGGAGCGGCAAGAAGAGAGAGTTCAGCAAGGTACGCCCATACCGTTGACCGACGCGATGCTCACCTTCCATTGTCACACGACGTGGAACGTGTTTTGCGGATAATGACGTTGGAACGAGAGGAGAACCCGCTTGTCCGCGGTCGAATCTGGAAGCTGGAGGGATGGCTGCAAGTGTCTCTTCTCCCAGCGAACGAACCCTGACGGATCTCCCGGTCGTTACCGTATACTCTCGCGACAGTTGCTTTCCGTGATTTATTTCGAATATTTATGTCGTTGCGGTTGTTACAGAGAGATTGATTGTAATTTATGCAAATACAGCTTCCGATACTTAGATACATCTTCGGTGTCGTATCGTGGAAATAAACATTTCACTTTCATCCCTCTGAGACAGTTAATCTCACCTATTTGTGTATAATTAACGTAGGCTACGTACATACAGCGCTGAGCGATATGCGAATGCGCGTGTATTTTACAACGAAAGTTTAATATTATCGTATTAGTTTGTTCGAATCGAAGAGAAATTGTAAATTAGTCGCGATGAGAGGTTCAAGTAATCAGCGCGAAATTCGATACGAAATTTGAGAAAATTGCGAACAGACGTGTTATCGCTTTTCCAAGTATATTCTACTGATCGCAGAGTCGCAGATTTTTCACCGGATCTCGGAAATTTCAATTGTCGGAAATTGTTGGAAAATAATACGAGATTCAAATATACTCGTACAAGTTACTTTTTACACTATATACTTTATACGCAAAAGTTCAATTTTCGATCAAATATTATTACCAGATCTTCTACTGTTTCGTAAACGATGGCTTCCATTACTCGTGTTCCTTTCATTTCATTATTTAATTTTTCAGGCATTTACACGCTTCTAAAAGTATAATACTTTCAATTTCTAACTGATGTGTAATCAATTTTCTAATTAAGACTAATGTAAAAGGAATTGCAACGTGTTTGATAAAACGGTATGCTTCCTTATATCCCACTTTCCTATAGATTTAAGGCAATTTCATAGAAATTGTTATATACAAATTTTATATACAAACTTTCAAACAACACGACTCTAGCAGGTATATATACGAAAAACAAGTAAGTACATAACAGAAAAGTTGGGTTTAAACCGTTGCAAAAATTGTTGAGTGCTATTTTCTCGGGATGCGAAGGAGATATTTGGCCAGATTTTTGGAATTTGTATTAGCAGAATACGATGTTACGTAGTAAATTAGTATACGTGTCAGCGTAGTATAATACGTTATATAATATTAGATCGGATGTAAATTGATATTACGTACGTATGTAAAACGAAACCGCATCAATGAAGACAAATAAAGAATTTTTATTACGAAAGGGAAACGTGTTTTTATTTCAAAATCCATCACAATCATCCAAAGTTCCTTCCGATTCATTGTCTTGATTTAAATAAAATTGGAAAAAATTAAACGATTACGTAGGAAGTGAAATTAAAGTTGCCGGATATTGCGTTTAAATTATTTCACCTGTCAACTTCCTCGATATTACGTTCTTTCGATACGAAATCGCCTATCTTTTAATTTTAACCAACAACAAAAATTTTAAAACATCCAAAATTTCGTTGCTCGAAAATTCTGATGAAGCCACTTCGAATTCCAGGGAATTCGAGTTTCCTGGAAATTCTTCTCGGCAAAAATTCTTCTCTGAAATTATATGCTTCTGTTGTAAAGTGGAAAGTTCCAACCAGAACGCAGAATCTTCGTCTCTGAAAAGTTTCGGAAATTCCAAGAAAAATCCAAGGAGTATTTTGTCCGAACGTCACCCTTTCCAACTACATGCATTCCTCTGACCAAAAATCGCAAACTACGCTGGAACTTCATTTCTTGAAAGTCTTAAAAAAAATGTTATCATCCTTCTATCATTTATTATTCTAAAAAAAAAAAAAAAAAAAAAAAAAAAAAAAACGCCTGTATCATAGAGCAAGCGTAAGGAATCAGCGGGCAGAGGTGACGAAAAAGGTCGCAGAAGGGTGGCGACGCGGAATCTGGGAGCGGCGAGTGTAGAACAAGTAATAAAATAATTTTAACGACCCGCTTGAATTATGCCTGTAGTACAAATAATAATATCTGGCCGGCACGCATCCCCGCAATAAATATCGAGGCAAAGATGGAAGGGGGCACCGCCCCCTTCGCCCTTCGTGGCCGGTTTCCATCTACCGCTCACCGAACCCTCGTCTTCACGGTCTACCTCGAAGGCTCACCTCAACTATGTGGAGCAAAACTATGGGGCCCGGTTGTACCGAGGGGGGACTTGCGAAAACCGAGGGCCTGACCCCCGCCAGGGACTCTCAACTTCCTGTTGGAGGCGCGACAGAAACGTGGGAATCGTGTCGTTACAGGAAATTGCTTCCGCTCGATGAAATCTGTTCTATTTGCTTCTTTCTTCGTTGCTTTTAACGCATCACCCTGTCTACGTGTATCGAGATATTTACAGAGAGTGAGATAAATTTGAAAATTCACGAGCGAATGATTAGTAAGATGTTAGGTTGACCAAAGTGTTCGTGAGGTTTGCAATCGTACGAACTTATTGGACGATTGTTATCTTCTTTGGATTTGTAAACTGTGCGAGGAGCCTCTTTATCTCTCTCAGCGCTTCAGAGAATCTTGAAAAAAGACGCGTTTGTGTACATAGAAGTTAGAAAGCTGCTGACATTGCATACGGAGAGAAAAATTTCACGGTTAGAATGACGTGTAAAGCTATCGAGAAAAGAAGTAAAACTTTATGGCAGGAGAGATTCGGGATATTGACACAACGAAATCACATGTTTGGTTCGTTGCAGTATATTCTTTTGTATCTTTGTATTTTGACGCTTCAATTACTTTTAATTCATCAATTACTGTCTTAATTACCTGTATGCACCAATTCTAGTATTCGTATCGTTTGTTTTCTTATTTGCTTCTGTTATAACCATTGCTTGCTTCCGGATTTTGCTTTAGATTAATGCGCGCAGGTGAAAACAAGCCAGAGATGTGAAATAAAATTTGTTCGTAAACTGAAACACTCTCAAATTTATTTTTCCCGAAGACGAAGCGTCTTATGACAAAATTTTATTCCACGCTTCTCGCTTATTTTCGAATGTAGCTTTCGAATCTATCCGCCGATTGTTTTATTAATATTATATTATATTTATATTTTATTATTATCCAGTCCGCGATTAGCCAAGTTAAAATATACTTGTCGAATGTTTGAAGTCGATTTTCTCGAAGACGAAGCTTCCGATGAAAAAACATTACACCAAACGTTTGTCTCATTTTTTCACGTAGAATCACTCCCAAGCCCGCTTAAACTACGATTACCATCCCAACCTGTATATCGATTAAAAACCAAGATAATAATTCGTGAAAGTCTCATTGACTTTTTAATAACGTGCGAAACTTTGCTCATTTTCTGCAAGTTCGCTTCTGTTACTCGCGAATGAATTACACACAAGGCGTAAGTGATATAGGGACACGCGAGTGTTTTCTGGTAAATCGGTACTAGGTACGCGCTTGCGTTTCGAGCATCTGTCGGCCGACATTCGGAGTGCAGAACGAATCCTTGGAAATCGTATGCACCGGGAGAATAGATATCGTGTCCTGGGTATCGTCGATGACAGGTCACGGATTAAGTGTAACATCAGCACGACGTGTTTGAAACCGGAAAACCGACCTGTGTCGAATTTGCTGCGCGATACTCGTCCTCGGATCGGCTGGCGTGGATTAATTTGAAACAAAGCATCGCCGAACGTATTGTACCGCGACTCTGTTTGGCAGAGCTTTTATTTAGAAAGCTCTACGTTCGATTCAATGTAAAAATGCTTGCAACATAATTTCCTGCTGTTCCTCGTTTGCATGCTACCTTCCATTAAACCGTCGAGAATCTCGCCACCATTTTTACATAATTACCTGTGACTAGCTTCCCAGTTATCGCGTTAGGAACACGTGCACGAAAATTTCTTCCGTCATTTATAAACAAAAAATATTTCGTTCGTAGGCTCGCGAGAGTACTTCAGACAGAACATCTATAGACACTTTTTTATGAATGTATCGTTGGATGAACCACTTATGGAAACTTGTTGTGCGTACATTGCGTGATTAGGACTAGTTACGATTAGATTAATAAAACGGATTAGTAAAATTTGGAATTTGCCTGCGGGTTTTCCGTACGTACAAGGCCAGTGTTTGTGTTATGTACTAAGGTTTTCCAAAGTGTACGTTTGCAACACAGCTCATAGATCATTATACATTTATGAGAAAGTTTTATGAGTCACTGTACACACACACGTACACAGGCAGAACTCCTTAGCAGGTACTGGATACAATTGTGGTCAGAAGGAAGTTCAAGGTTGCAGTTAGGGTAAAACCTAGGTAGGTGTAAAAGCCATATACAACTACCAGTAATTTTCCACCAAATACTTTCCACTGCCTTGGTAACAACCGTCTGTTTCGAGATACGCGTTGCGTCCGTTCGTCGCTCTCGCGAAGCAGAGATAACGTTTTCTAAGATTGTAAGAAAATTACAATAAAATAATCTCACGAACGTGCGTCATTGTATTGCTATCGGAGCCTTACTACCGCTTCCTGGGAACTGAGACAAATGGAAAATTTCGAGTGGCCCTGATTCGACAGGCAGCAACTATCGATGAAGTACGAGGCTCGCAGGTTGCTGGTCGATCAACGATCGTTAAATTGGCCGTCGAAACGCCGTAGCGTGCGATGACTTGATCCTCAACGGCGCGCAGCCGACGTAAGCTTCGAAAGAATAGAAAAAAATCACGCGGGAAAGATGGAAGAGAGCGATACGAATAAAAAGGAGAAAACAATTAGAAAAAGAAAAAAGGAAAAGGACGATAGAGAGGAAGTTGGGAAAGAAAGCAGAGAGCTGCTTGCCAGGAGAGATTACGTCGTCAGAATAGCAGCGTATACGCGCGAGCCGTGTAAGCATCGGCCGATGACAGCGCAATGAGATTCTGATTTGCGCGGACGCGCATAATCGCCGTGGAACGGGTTGGTTACGAGCGCGAGCGCTCGCGCGACCAGTTGCACGCGCGTCGTTTAGCAATCAGGGAGGATGATGCAGCCAGAACCAGAGGTTAGCCAATCGGATTCCCGCGCAATTTATTTGTACACCTGTGCATGCGAGTCGCTTGTTGGTCCCGCGGGACCGATCCCGGATCGCCTTGCGTGTTGCCCACGGGACAACTTCTCTACTCCCCGTGGGAGTTTATGGTCGACAAGCCGACACGTGAGAAATCGCCGACGATTATAAATACCGACCGTCGAGGATAATCGCGTTAATTGCCTGCACACGCGCAATGAAAAATTAACAACGTCCAGGTTTATGGCTTTCCATGGTATATTGGGTTGTTCTGACGATTTTTCTTGTTTCCGATCTTCGGCTGTTTATCGGTAGATCGTCGACGATTATAATCATCGATGGGGACAGTCGCGTTAATTGACTGAGCGTGCGCAATGTTTATTCGTTTAAAATAACTTTGTACGTCTTTTATGACGTGTTAGGATTTTTCGGGAAACTTTTCTGATCTTTGATGTAGGTGTTTGATGCAGGTTTTATCTGTTGGTAGTACTAGGCTGTGAATAGGTATGCAAATTAATATTTTCCTCGCGTTCTTTCATTCATGAATTGTTGCAAGAAGCGCAATATTTTGGTCGTTTTATGCGAAGATTACTGAAGGAGAACGCGATAAGTCACATTTTACATTTTTTTACGGGGCAGCAATTTTAGAAATGTTGATATTTCAAGTACAGTGAAAATGTGTAGATGTAGATGGCAACATTACGTTTGCATTGGTTCCGTATAATACGTGTGTGCACCTATTTTGTTTAAAAAAACAGTGGCTGGCTGATTTCCTTTAGTTTTCTTCTCTTTGCTTCAAAACGTAAACACGGATGCGCAAAGAAATAGCGAGCTTTGCAAAAATTGCATTCATTTTATATTAACATTCTATATTACCATGCCATGTTCCATATATTGCCATATTCTTCCGATACTCTTCCAACCGACCTTCATTTTTCTTTTTTCTTCTTTTTTATCTTTCTTACGTAAAAACTATTTAACAAACGCGATGATATCGAGAACGCGATATATTCAGAGAATATTGTATAAAAAATTATGAAAATTAGCTGGAATAAAAAGTCGTTGAATTTCAAAGGAGTTTACATTTTTGCAGAAAATGAAAGAAAACTTAAAACGGCAGAAAATTACAGAAACATCCTCGAGTTCTGAAAACATTTCGCACAATGTTCAAATGTTTCAACATGCCAAACCTTCCAAATCATTTGAACAAAATATTTATCTATTTTCAATAATATTCACAATATTCTCTGCAAATATATATATATATTTTTCTATACGCCTTGCACTTTGACAAGCGATGTTCACTTCCAGATAGCTATTATCCGCATATATTATGACCGCCGATAATTATGTGTAATCGTCGTCAATTAGATTCACGAACTCAGAAATCACATATACGTCGATCGACGAGTAAGTCAATTTTTATTAGCATAAATCACGCAGAACGCTATTCTTTCAATACTGTCTGCAATGTCAATCACAAAGCTTGTTTTCGCGTGAATTCGTTTGGAAGTTAATCCAATTATACCGTTTGCCGATGTTCACGTTGCCTCGGGCAGATGAAGTCGGATTAATCGGAGCAGTGCAGTTGGCTTCAACATTATACGACCCTTAATACTTGATTTCATTTTCACACGCGTCGAGACGAACGAACTATCGTTGCTGCGAGACTCAGAAAGGTAGCTTTTCTTTCGTACTAGTAGAAAGATTGCGGCAGAACCGTGGTTTATATCTTTCATTTAAAACTTGTGTGAAAATCAAGGCACAGAATAGAAAAGGGAAATTTTCAGCCCTATAAATCCAATTGTCTGATGAGAGATTGGAACTGCGAAATTGTGGCGAACGTTTGTTAACTCTCCGTCTCGTGTTATAAAGGAAAGTACTCTGGTAAACTGAAACTGTTAAATTCACTTGGTACGACTACCGAAACGATGAATATATTTGCCTTCCTATGAAAGAATTCTATGCTCGTTTACAAAAACCGGTTTAATTCATTTCTACGAATATGAATGTAAAGAAAATGATCCGTGCAATAGCGAACAATTTTAACCTAAAGCTAACTGGACCACCGTGTTTAGCTTCTAGATACTTTTCTTACAACAATACAATTATCCTTTGGAAAAATATGTACAAATATTTTCGTATTCTAAATACACACGTTCGAACGTATCTAAAAAAGAAAAATCAAAATGTTAGAAACTCTGCTGCTTGATCATAAAATCACATCGATATGAGAAAATCTACAAAAACGTGCTTGCCAGACTTTCCTTCTATCATACTTTATACATATATCTGCGGCAATTTCAGTGTCCGAATACTTATGGTTGGCAGCGTATCTCTGGTCGGCTCGGCGAGATTATTTGGATCCCGAACAATGGCAACAATCGAGCTTTGTAATCGGTCCTCGAAACGATAAAGACTTTGTTGGCCACCCTTCCATCACCCCCCTGATTTCCACCCCATTTCTCTTCCCCTTTCTCTTTCCGCCTTTCCGACACACAGTCCGCCTTTCTCTTATTATTCCACCTCTAAGAGGAGGCCCCAATGGTATCACCTGTTGGCAATTGCACGCTCACGAATTCCATCGTTCGTTGTTTTTTTTTTTTTTTTATTCTCATCGCGATTTTCGCTCTTTCTCTTTTTCCCTCGCTCTTTTCTCCCGTTCCTTGCTCGAAGCCTCTTCCACCCTATCTGCTCGCCGCCCACTCCCCCTTGCAGGCTTTTTTCTTGAAACGATAGAAGTTCGACCGTGGTCGACGGGGAGGTCGACCGCCTTCGCATAAACGCGGTTAATGGGACGAAGATAATGGTGAACGACAATGGCGTACACAACGCCATTGTGGCGCGGCTCACCTCGCGGTTTCTCTTTCGATACGCGAAAATGATTTCTCCCCGGTCTCTCCACTTTCGTTCGCGAGTATCCTCGCCTTTTAGCCGCGCCGCCGTTATCCATCGGTTCGTTTACATTTCAACTCTTCTGCGATTTATTCGAGACAGCCTTCGTCTTCTTGAACATCGCGGAGGAAATATCGCAGAGAGAGAGAGAGAGAGAGAGAGAGAGAGATAGAGATGAAAACGAAGCTCGTCGAAGAAATTGAGCACGCAAAAATGAAGCGCGCGGTTCGTTAATCGGAAAGAGAATCATTAGCGGCAAAGAGGCGAAAAGATTGGCAAGCAGCGTTCGATCGTAGCGAAGAGGAGAAATTTCATAACGCGCTGATTGCACGGCAGGAATCGCATGAAACGCGGAGCGCAAGGTGCGCGCATTGTAACCGAGTCGGTTCGGTCGGCTGGGCTCTATTCGGCCCGAGCTTTCTGCAAATCCAATTATGCACGCGTAATAACGACACAATGATCGGCTCGTGTAAACGTATCTATTAAAAGAAAGAGGAAGAAGACGCTAGGTGGGGTATCAGTGAAAAGGGGAAAGGGCGAGAAGCGGAAAAAGCAGAAGGATACGGCGAGGGAAACCGAGAGAAAGAAGCATTGAAGTCGCGCGTATTCGATACGTACGCGCAGGTACGTATCCGCTTTAAACGAAAGCTCGGTCGCTACAAAAGCAGCGTGCCATCGAGTATCACAAACATTGATTTGAATCACAAAGACCGCCCGCGGTATTCCATTGTCGGGGTCCGACTTATTGTACAGTTTCTCCTGTCTAGCTTCCGCTGCCAGCCTCTTCCTCTCTGTCTTTTCCTATCGTTTCGCTTTTTCTTTTCCTGCTGCTTCCCTTCTCTCGCTTTTCTCTTTCTCCCTCTTTGTTTTTCTTCTCCCTTCCTTTCTTTCCTTTTTTTTCGTCCGGCAACGACCTATCAATCCACTTATTGCGCGCGGTTTATGTGCCACTTGTGGCGTTTCCGCGCGACGAAAATGGAGATCGCGGTGAAAGAGAACTACGTGCAAGTCGGCTTTAATCATCGCCGGCAGCTGAACGATCGTCACAGCGACGGTACTTCGCGAGCGCGGAACGCCATTGTTCCGCGATCAACCTGGTCAACGTTCTGACGCGATAATTTTCGCGAAATTTGCAGAGATGCGCCACACCCCGCTCCCATTGCCGTCCATCGGTGATTGTCTTTTGACGAAATGAGATTGTCAGCCATCGTGCTTTGCCCCCGCGCCAAATGAGAATTTTCGTACGCTGTGCACGCTGGTTTTTACGCCAGGCGGCCGTGCCGTCGATGACGACGATACAGGCGAATCATTGTCGGACGTAATGAGACGAGAACTTGAAGGAAGAAATTTGATTGTTAACGAAACCGGACAAACTGATTGATGCGGCATCAATTTGTATTTGTTAATGTCGAAAATATTCGAACGTTCTCGGTAATATTAACGCGTTCTTCCGTGGCTTTGGTATTCCGTCATATTGCTTTAATTCCGATTAAATAATCTAATTAAATGTAATTAATTAATCCGTGGCATTTAAACACGTATTAGTTACACGTTGTATTAGAAATTGTTAAACTTGAGTTTAAGACTTGTATCAACACATTGTATTTTAATTCGAATTTCCATTCCTGAAAGCAAAATCTAAATGTCTGAAATTCAGTGTCACTTTCAAGGTTCAAGATCACCATCGTCCAAAGATTTACAATTCCAGTATAAATCCATATTTGCAAAATTAACTTCGCTCGACGCAAACGTGACGTCCCGTAATTCCATCAACAATAGTTTTCAAGCAAACGGTCACTCATAATCCATAAAGGTTGTAAAACTCTTACTTTCTCTACCGAATTTAAGAAATGGTATTTCCCTTGCGTACCTGCTAATCGCTCACAGCTGTGCACTAAACAGGATACAGACTTCAGGTACGTATCAATCAGCAGAACTTTGCGGCAAACGGTCAGCTAAAGGTACCATTTACTTAAAGGTTCGGACAACGATTAGGCATAAATTCTATTAAGTAAAGCCAAACAGTGTCGATATTAGGAACCAAGGGTTGACCAAACTATCCGGTTGTGGTCGTTTTCTGGTCGTGGTCGTTTTCTGGTCGTGATCGTTTTCTGGTCGTGATACTCTCGCAATGACTGCGCGTCATTTGTGCGCTTTTCATTACGACGACTGTCGCGCACCGTCACAATGCTCCTCTGATTACCTTTTCCCGTTTTGATTTATTGCCCGTTCCGGCGGCTGGAATCCTCGTGATCGCCGTGAGATTCACCGCCGCGAGATAGAAGCGTGGCGAAAGCGCGATCCACGACGAGCAGATAACAAGCGCGCGTTACCTGCGACGATTAGAAAGATCGATCGATCGATAGATTGAGTCATTCCGGAGACCTTGCACTTCGCTTATCAGCCCGGTAATCTTATCAAGACGACCTTGCCCGTCTTATCGGGCCAGCCATCCTCTCTCACTCGTGCATAATTGCAACAGCTTCTGAAATACAGCTCTCTCTGCCGCCCTGGCGAGTTTTATTGCGAAACTATACCATTAGGAAATCTGTGAAGCATTTAGATTTTTGCTTTTATTACACTTGGTAATGCGTTAGTATAGCAGGGTTTAGTAAGACGTATTTCGAAAGCGTTTCAACGAATGATTCAGAATAATTGAGTGGCGCGTTCGAAGAGCAACAAGGGATTTAAAAAAGAACAGAATTATATATATATTATTATATGTAAAATATAAAATTTAAAATGTTAATTAATTAATTAATTATTATATATAATTAAATTATATATAATATTATATATAATTAAATTATATATAACGTGTATTGTTAGAGTTTATTCTTTTCGCTAACGCTGTGTGTTGGACGCTAATTTCTGTTGTAGCTTCTGGCTTGTCTAACAAAAAAGAACCTGTTCAAGTCGTATAACTTATGAAATGTATCTATGGGATATACAAACATTTAATGGATATGTACAGACAAGGAAATGCAGGTAAAGCTCAATGCTCGGTGAAGGATAACTAGGAAAGGACGAAGAACGAACAAACAAACAATCGAGTGGAAGACCACTCGTCGTGCAATTTCGTCGAAGTGAATCGGCCGTGAGTCACGACAAGGATCATTCGTTCTTCGCAAATCTCATTTAATATAGAATAGCGAATAAAAATCAGAATTTAGTTAATAAACATACAACTAGTGAGAATCGAATAAATTAACAAATTAAGGAAATATTGAGAATATTTATATTTTCCCAAAGGAACTTTAATTTTTCCCGTGCTAGTACTCCTGCCCATAGCAGGTAATTTATTTATTTTATTTACGTGTAAAAAGTATATGCTATGAAAAATCGGGAAACAGAGGTCGATTTACCGAGAAAGAACGCGTTAACAAATTTTGAAGTACGAGGTGTGCCTCGATGCATGTAAGAATATGAACAGTTTCGTTGTAACTCGCCAAGTAACTCTGTCGAACGCAATTTTAAACGAACCAAAAATTCCGTTGTAATTGTGTATCGGATGAGCATGATCCAAGGTATCGTTCATAGAAAAAGGAAAAAGGGACATCGAGAACCGGACGCGCTTGCTCGTTTCGAAGCTTGGGCAGCGCGGAAGGACACGAAATCGTCAGGCGAAAACTCTGTGCTCTTGTCTAATAACGTTTCTAGCATCAACAGCTCGTAGACGCTTCATTGCAGTGGCAAACGAACGCGTTACAGTATTGCCGTCCTATGTTCTCAGGAGCGTAATTTCCAAGCTAAATGGCAACCTTGCACATTTCATGGCTGTCAAGGATTTGTATCCTCGTCTTAGCTACGATTAATATCTAGTCGTTGCAGAGTCTCACTAAGCCCCCACATGTCGTAAAAGGTAAGAATTTTGCCAGAGAACGAGGTAAGGGTGGTAAAAGAAAGAGAGAAAAAGTGAGAGAGAGAGAGAGAGGGGCGGAGAGGGGCGGAGAGGGGGGG
The DNA here is from genome assembly GCA_014737475.1 of Bombus confusus. NCBI lineage: Eukaryota > Metazoa > Arthropoda > Insecta > Hymenoptera > Apidae > Bombus > Bombus confusus. The sequence continues at coordinate 5,341,226 of JACXIV010000020.1, read as the reverse complement.
AGAGAGAGAGAGGCGAAATTGAACGTCACTGAATGTTCGAATGGAACTCTATCCGGCTGCCCTTACTTTTATTGTCGCTGACGCATAGCGCACGCCGGGGTTGCGCTACGATTATCTATGACGCATTCTTCCATTATGCGTTTCGCTCTTTCTCTGGCTTTCTCCCGCGTCGATTCTCTCTGTCATTGTCTGGCTGGTGAGCCGCGGCAACAGGTCCTACGCATGAGCCGCGCTTAAACGGAGTCGCATCGGCCGATGGAGGTTCTTTCAGGAATGGCTCGTGAGCCTCTTTGTGGATTTTACGAACGAGAGACGAAGAGGAAAGGCCGGAGGAACACCGGCGAGCTGAATGAAAAGGAGAAAAAAAAAGAAGCAGGCAGAGAGAGAGAGAGAGAGAGAGAGAGAGAGAGAGAGAGAAAGTAAGGGGAACGAGAGGAGACAAGGAGAAAATGGGTCAAGTCGGACGGATATAATGGGTGATTTGAATACGACGAAGCGCAACGCCAGCTAACGCGCCCGCAAGCGGTAAATTAGCCGAGACGTTTCGCGGTTCGACCAGAGAATACGTATACTCGCCGGTGTGATTAGGCATCGTAGGAAACGCAATCGACGATGACGATCGATCTTTGTTAACGTTTTTCAAATATTCACAGACATCGTTCGCGTGGCCAGGTATAGTGGCGGATACGATCGACGACGATGAGCTACTACTCGTTAATAATATTTTCAATATGTACTTAATACCTGCTCAAAAATCCTGCACGCAAGCACTTAAACTTGTCGCTGAAAATGTTTACGGATGTGTTTCGTGCGACCAGGTATCGTAGAAAATGCAGTTAACAGCGATGTATCTCTGACAGTACGTGTTTGATGTTCACGAAAATATTTACATAGGCACGGCAGGAAAATTTTACTAAACAAATTGTATTCGATTTCTTTGACACTGTTGTGAGACACGAGAATCACCGATATGCTGGTAAATTGGAAAACATAGGCATATAGAAACGTAGTTAGCCAGATAGCAAAATGAACGTAAAATTAACGTTAAAAACGAACTCTCTAAATTGTATAACGTATAATTGAACGTGCATATTCAGGTAATGCAATGGATAATCGGTTGTTCAAACACTTGTCCGTGATAATTGGACCGTTCTAATAATTTCGTAATATCTTCAAACCGTGTGTTTACAACGAGTGGTCTTGTAATTTCTATCCGCGTTCTAGAGTTGTTTGAAATTTGACCAACATTAATAACGATGCTCGTCCCTCGTTACAACGTCGGCAAAAGTTCGAACCGTGTTTCATACCACGCACGAAATATTCGCAAACAATTTGCACGATAGATGTTCCTAGGAAATACGAGTTCTTCGGTCGCTACCAGTACGCAAAGTATCGCAAAGGCTCGAGAGACGAGACGCAAGACGCGTTGGCAGAAAAAGAAAAGAAAAAAAAGAAAACGCTCGCGTGTCGAAAGTTGAGCGATTCGTTCGCAATCGAAAATCTGGCTGGGATAAAAATAATTCCGACGAAGGCTACTTTCTACTAAAAAAAAATTACTGGTCAGGAAGAAAGCGCGATACGAGGCAAAACATCGATAAGATACGATAGCCTACGCAGTTAGAATGCACTTGCACGCGTACTCGCCAGTCCAGTGTGAAGTAACAGCGTGAAATCATTATCTCGCCGAACGTTGCTGAAACGCTTGCAATATACGCTTGCTCTATGTTTTACAAGCTACTGCGTATCGTCTCGACCTTTAACCCGACGAGGCGATACAAACAGCGAAACTAGCCCGTTGCGCCAACCTCCAACCCGCCGAATCCGTAACAGGGAAAAAGAATTTGCCTTGGAAGCGTGGAAAACCGGCGACCACGTAGCCAAATATTTCAACGCTGTTGCGCGTTGACAAGGAAAATTCGAAGGTCACGGTAGAAATCGCGCGACGCGACGCGTCGTCGTAGATGCGTTCGAAGAAGGAAATTTAGGGGGGAAAGAGCGTGCGGCATGCGATAGAGAAAGCGAGACGCGCGCTGTTCTAGCGTGCGGCGTTGACGAACGTTTTCGTGCGTGTTTCGAGGGTGGAAAGAGGATAGGGGGTGAGGATGCCGGGCAGAAGAACGCGTGGACGAAACACTGGCGACCCGAAGAGGCGAGGGCAGAAACGGAGCGAGGCAAAGATCGCGGGCGAGAGAGGAACGCTCGTGCAGTTGGCAAAGTGGGAGCGAGCGAGCGAGAGAGAGAGCGAGAAAGCTGGGAAGAAGAAGCTGCGGTGGAAGCGAGAAGCAACTAAGGGGCGAACTTGTGGGGGGTGTGGGAGAGGGGGTGAAACCTGTACCGCGAGAGGTCGTCGGGGTTGTTGGCGTGACGTCACGGCGTAATGGCGCCGCCTTCGGCGTCGAAGGGAGCCGCGCGATTGGTCGAGAGAAATGATGGCAGGCTTGCGTGCCAATCGATTGCCGTTGGTAGGCTCGGGTCTGGTCCGACGGTCGGTTGGGTATGGTTGCTGGTAGAGCAAGGCAGGTAGGGTTGCGTAGAGGGGGGCAGCGAGCGTCGAGCGAACGAAACAGAAAGAGGGGAACAGCCGGCACGGCAGGAAGTGAGCTCCCAGACTGGAACCCGAGAGCGAGATCTACAAATGGTCAGATCGCTATGTTCTTTCGTGGAGAGTGGAGGTGCCGTTAGCAGTCGTTCTTCCTCTTCTGCATCTCTGCATTAGTACGGGGAACAGTGTGATAGCAGCAACGTTAGCAGCAGCTAGTTCGAACGAGGACAACTCGGTGTATCGAAGAACGCGTGCAACAGTGCGCGCACAGCAGTCTATACGCGTGTGTCGAGAGCAGTCATAGTCGTCGACGTTATCTTGGACGCAGTGACCAGAGAAAGTACAGTGACAGTGAATAATCTTCGTCCGACGTGTGAACATTCGTTGTTGATCGTTGACGTTGAGAATCGTACGCGGACTCGTACGCAGCGCCGTGTCGAATCGGTACAGTGATCCAGCGGTTTGCAAACGGTGTCGGTGGTTGGTGTTGCCGCGCGCAAATTCCAACAAGTGGTGCGGTAATCGAAAGGAGTAGTTGAAACGATCTTGTGCGATCGAGGAAAAATTGGCCGATTCGGCTTTCGTGTCATACTGTGGAAAGCAAATAAGGAGCAATTCCTTTCGCGCGTAGTATTCGCCGGATTCGCCGTAGCGGACGAATTGGCGAAGTGATTTTACAGCCGACTCGGCGCGACAACTGTCCTCCTAAGCCCGCGGCCGCGTCCTCCCCGGCCGTGTCGTCGAATTTCTTGACGTCGCCTAGTAACAGAAAAATCCATCAAACTGTACGGGCACAGGGAGGACGACATGCTTACAATGGAGACTGACCTGAAAGGCGGTAGCCTACATGGTCAAATGCCGCCTCACCCGCACCAAGGTGTTTCGCCAATGGGACATCATACCGGTGTATCGCCGTATGGTACGCTAGGCTCGATAGTTCATAGTCCGGCGTTATCTGGAAGTCCTCCGAGTACCGGAGGTCTAACATTAGGATTACAACATCATCACCAAACGCCACAGCATCATTACGCGTCGATGCAGGCCGCGCAACAGCAACAACAACAGCAGCAACAACAACAGAGCATGCATTCGCTGGCGCAACAGAACGCGGCGCAGCAACAGCAGCAACATCATCCGCATCAACAGCAGCAGCAGCAACAACCGCCGCCGCAGCAACACCATCAGCCACCGAACAACAACAACAATACCAGCAAGAACAACAACATCGATCGCGTGAAAAGGCCTATGAACGCGTTTATGGTGTGGTCCCGCGGCCAACGGCGCAAGATGGCGCAAGAAAATCCAAAGATGCACAACTCAGAGATCTCGAAACGATTGGGTGCGGAATGGAAGCTGCTCAGCGAAACTGAGAAACGCCCGTTCATCGACGAGGCAAAACGATTGCGCGCTGTGCACATGAAGGAACATCCGGACTACAAATACAGACCGCGGCGTAAAACAAAAACCTTACTGAAGAAAGATAAATACCCAATTGGAAGTGGAGTAGCCGGCGTCGGAGGAATGCTGGGCGTAGATCAGCGACAAGTCGGCGCTACCGGTGGACCGCAGCAAGCGCAGCTATCCCGCGACGTTTATCAAATGCCAAACGGCTACATGCCCAACGGATACATGATGCACGACCCAACAGCCGCGTATCAACAGCACGTTGCGTATAGTGGTCACATGGGAGGTGCAGCCGCCGCCGCAGCCGCTTCCGCGGCTGGATATCCCAGGTACGATATGGGCCATCACATGGGCGGCGGCAGTCCGAGTCCCATAAACAGCTACATGAACGGTTACGGTGGTTACGGCAGTAACACCGTACCCGGTGGTTCACCGTCACCATACCATCAAGCACAGCCAGGATCGCAAATTTCAAGTCACAGTCCTAGCGGTAGCAGCATAAAATCGGAGCCTACGAGTCCGGCAAGCGGCGGAATTCACACGCCGACGCCAACGGGAACATCGTCGACAGGCGCAGCTGGGGGACAAGTTGTGAAACGGGAATACATGGGCCAACAACAGACTCAGCAGACGCAGGGTGATTTGAGACAAATGATCTCGATGTATCTGCCCCAGGGTGTCGAGCAAGGAGTCGTGCAGCACGGCGCCGGTGTCTATTCGCCCGGTCCATCACCGGATCCGCTAGCCCAGCATCATTCCGCGATACCACCTCTAAGTCACATGTAAGCTTAATTTTCTCGTTGCACTCTTTTGCCTGCTTATAGGCCTAGATTTAATCCTATGATCGTTATCTTGCTCGATGGATAGATAATCTTTTCTTAATACAGTTCGTCGATCGAATATAATTACAGCTGAACGTAGTTCGTCAATTGATTATCGATCGTTAAACGATCGAATGGAAATTCCGAAAGTTTCTATCTAGCAGGAATCGATCGCAATTTGTTGTTCCTTTTATACTGACCTTCAAGGGCAGGATAAACTTCGATCGAATTGACTACGTACTTAGATCGATTAAGCTTAGAATTCTCGCAAAATCCGTCCTCGATGCGCGCGATTCTACCTTTGCGCGATGATTGTAATTGCATGGCGGTTAACCGTCGAGAATTGCGCCCTCGGTTTATCCTTCTCTGTTGGTAATACATAGCTTGTGTCTACGTTCGAGCTTCGAAGCAGACTAAAAAAACTATCGCAAAGAATGACGACCGTTTACTAAAGAAATTGTACGAAGGAATTACCGATGTTTGTGATAAATATATAACACGTTGGAGAAACGAGCTCGAACGTGGTACGAACGGTCGCGAGCGATTCGGAGCCGATCTAGAGCCGAATCGATCGCGTCTAGCAGCAACCTCTCGGAAAGCAACATCCCCGCTTGCCATCCGCAAATCTAGCGCCTTGCATTTCCATACTAACATCATTCACCGCGACATTTCCACTTCTGGACCCTGATGATCAGTCCTCAGTACGTTACATTTAGAGCCGCTATCAGAAATCCCATGCTAGCCATGGCCACCGCTATAATCCGAGATAATGGCGAGTAACTAGCAGACTACGTAACAAGATTACGCGAGCCACCCCCAATCGAACAACAATCTATCGAATGTAGATCAGCACTCTGGTTAGCAATTAAATAAGACGCCGTCGTTCTATCCCATTCGTTTTAAACCGAACCATCGAAAATTTCGCCTGGAACGCAATCTCCTCCCTAAACAGATATTTTTCTTCCTTCTGCCCTTCTGCTTTTGGCTGAAACGAAGTACTCGAACGCGATAAAACAGAGTGGGCGTTCTTGTTCTTCGTCGTATCTTTCTGCCTCGACTCGGTTGGAAGAATGATCACGGATACGAGATCGTCGCCGGGTTAGATGAAAAAACGTCTAGAAATATTAGGACGCGTTCACTCGATCAGACGATCGACGAGATTAATTCGTCGTGCGAGCGCGGTCTAGCAACGACGCGCTACGTAAACAAAGAGACTCGTAAGAACATCGTGCGAAACGATATTTATTGCGATGTTAAACTGTCTTTCCCCCTCATGTCCTTTCTTTCTTTCTTTCTTTCTCTTCGTACGTATCTTCTTCTTTTTTCTCTCTCTTATGTACGACAGCCGATAAAATTCTTCTCCTCTTTTCGCGTTTCTTCGGTAGCTTCTCTTATTTCTTTTATAATCCGTTTTATATGCGCCTCCTTCCGATATTGCGAAATTTCCGTTTCGATTACGCGTCGCGATCATCTGCTCTAGGGTCCAGAACGTAGGGAATTTCGGACGGTTTACACTTAAGATTTATTTCTCGCGGGTCAATGAATTGTTGGGCTAAGTGCTGAGTTTAAACGTGTCGAGCTTCGTGGATTGAGTCAAGAGAAACCTCATCGACCGTCTTTTTTTTTCTCCCCGATCCTCTGTTCCGCAACGTCGACGTCGGTCGTATCATTTTTTCTCCCCTCTGTTTTTTGCGTTTTCTTCCGACTCGCGATCGTTTCGTTTCGGCTGACACGATCGATCGAGAATTTTATAATCTTCGTACGAGTTTAGTCTGCGATGGTCTCGTAGAAACCAGAGAACAACTTCTGGCCAACGGTGAGTGCTTCTTCTGACTCATCCTATGACGCGACGACACAGTTACAAAAGACAATCCCAATTCCTAACGCAAAACCAATAACATCGTAGGATAGCTTAAAATGTCGGGCTTGGATGGACGACTATACGCCCGGACTCAGATGCGACATCGAAATACGCTACTAAAGATTACGATTAAACAAGAGAGTAAAGAAAAAAAGGACTAATGAGGGGTCGCGCAAACGAGAAACTCAGAGATTGTAGGGGCCTAGACGAGATCGCAAGGGGTTTGTCGCAATTACGGAAGGAAATTTCACTGACAAATGCACGAGGGTAAAAAACCTCCAATAGAGATTAAGTTACGCCTAGAGTCGGTTCCTGCGGTATGCGCGACTTCACGTGGTAACTGTTTGTAGATATTTTGCTAAAGATGTGTGGTAAAAATAAAAAAAAAAAAAAAAAGAGTGAAAGAACGAAGGAAGGGTCGAGTTAAGACGGTTGTGCAACCGAGAAGCTACGAGATCGCGGGGGTCTGGGTGTCATCGCGAAATGTTTCTCGATAAGAAATTTGCCTGACAAATGAAAGAAAGAGGGGTTTGTCGTAATTACGGAAGGAAATTTGATTAAAGAATGAAAGAAGTTAGAAAATCTCGAGTTGAAACTACGTTACGCCTAAGATCGATTCCAGCGGTATGCGCGACTTAACGCGGTGACGGTTTGTAAATATTTTGCTAAATATGTCTAGTAAAAATGAAAGAAAAAAAGTAATAACAAGTAAAAAAAAAAAAAAAAGAGAGGATCGAGTGGTTAAGACGGTTGCGCAACCGAGAAGCTACGGGATCGGAGAGGGGCGAGGGATCTGGGTGGCATCGCGAAATGTTTCTCGCCATCTCGACAGGAAATTTACCTCGTAGGTGCAAAAAAAAAAAAAAAAAAAACGCCATTACCAGAGAAAATTTGGCTAACGAATAAACGAATCGAAATCGAATAGGGACGAAGTTACGCGTGAAATCGGTTCCTGTGGTATGTGCGACTTAACGCGTTAACGGTTTGTAAATATTTTGCTACAGATATCTGGTAAGAATGAAAATAAAAATGAAAGATAAAAAATACAAAAAGGGTCGAGTGGTTGAGACGGTTGCGCAACCGAGAAGCTTCGAGATCGGCAGGAAATTTGCCTGACAGATAACAGAAAAACGGATTTCTATATAGATTGTCGACATTGCGAGGGGGAAATTCGACTAACGAATGAACGAGGATAGAAATAGATCTAAATCTTGAATAGAGATTGGTAAACGGCGAAATAAATGAAATAAAAATAGTGAAAAAGACCGGTAAAAATTAAAATAAAAAAAAGGTTTTGGATTAAAGGGTTAGGGGTGGGTTAAGGCGGTTGCGCAACCGAGAAGCTTCGAGATCGGCAGGAAATTTGCCTGACAGATAACAGAAAAACGGATTTCTATATAGATTGTCGACATTGCGAGGGGGAAATTCGACTAACGAATGAACGAGGATA